>WNWU01000068.1:3234244-3253324 GCA_012654045.1 Ptyas mucosa
TGCAGATGACACCAAGCTGGCAGGAATAGCCAACACTCCAGAAGATAGGCTCAAGATACAGAAGGATCTTGACAGGCTTGGACATTGGGTGCTATCTAACAAAATGAAATTCAATGGTGAAAAAAGTAAGGTTTTACATTTAGGCAAAAAAACCCAAAATGCACAGGTACCATATATGTGCCACCTTGCTCAATAGCAGTAACTGTGAGAGGGATCTCGGAGTCCTAGTGGACAACCATTTAGATATGAGCCAGCCGTGTGCAGCAGCTGCCAAAAAAGCCAACACAGTTCTAGGCTGCATAAACAGAGGGATAGAATCAAGATCACGTAAAGTGTTAATACCATTTTATAATGCCTTGGTAAGGCCACACTTGGAATATTGCATTCAGTTTTGGTCGCCACGATGTAAAAAAGATGTTGAGACTCTAGAAAGAGTGCAGAGAAGAGCAACAAAGATGATTAGGGGACTGGAGGCTAAAACATATGAAGAACGGTTGCAGGAACTTGGTATGTCTAGTTTAATGAAAAGAAGGACTAGGGGAGACATGGTAGCAGTGTTCCGATGTCTCAGGGGCTGCCACAAAGAAGAGGGAGTGAAGCTATTCTCCAAAGCACCTGAGGGCAGGACAAGAAGCAACGGGTGGAAACTAACCAAGGAGAGAAGCAACTTAGAACTAAGGAGAAATTTCCTGAGACAGTGAGAACAATTAATCAGTGGAACAACTTGCCTCCAGAAGTTGTGAATGCTCCAACACTGGAAGTTTTTAAGAAGATGTTGGATAACCATTTGTCTGAAGTGGTGTAGGGTTTCCTGCCTGGGCAGGGGGTTGGACTAGAAGACCTCCAAGGTCCCTTCCAACTCTGTTATTCTATCTATTCTAATATCCCTGCACATGAAGGGGACTTAGCAAGCATGGCTGTACACCCTTTGCCAAACGAGAGAGCGATAGGGAAGATGAAGGGTGCACGGCAAAGTTTTAGCTCTGCATTCAAAAAAATTGGGAATGCCTTTTCTGAAAGCTTGTGCTTTCATTGGGAAAACGTGTTTCTGGACTCCTTCTAATTTTTTGTCCTTTTACCATAGACAGCTACCACAGCTCTCCTTCTTGCCGATTCAGACAGAAGCTGCAAAAGAAACATGGCCTATTTCATTGCACATATAAAGGTGGACAGAGTGGGCTCCAAAAAGTTTACCAAGGGGTTCTCTGCCCAGATGCTGGGTGGGCGTGGCCATGGTGGACATGGCCTAGTTGGCCTCCTGCACCACGGCGTGGGGGTTGGGTTGAGTTTTTGCCCTCCCCAGGTTCCGGAGGCTTTTTTTGAGCCTCCAGGAGAGCGAAAATGGCCTCCTCAGACTCCGGAGGCCCTCTGGAGGCAGGAAACGGGCCCATTTCTGGCCTTCCCTAACTTCTGGTAGGCCCGTTTATCGCCCTCCTTGAGCACCTTGCACTTACCTGCATCCAAAACGGGCCGTGTGGGGACTCCTGGGAGGGGCGGGGTGGGCGGGGCCAGCCAGGAGTGGGATTTGGGGGTTCTCTGAACTGCACAGAATCTTAGCTAGAGGTTCTCCCGAACCCCTGCAAACCCCCAGCAGCCCCACCCCTGAAGGTGGACTCTCTGTCCAGTGCAGCCTTAGCTGGCTCCTGGTGATTTTTCTTGGAAAATTTTCTTGACAGTAAGAACAATTAACTAGCGGAACGGCTTGCCTTCAGAAGTTGTGGGTGCTTCAACACTGGAGGTTTTCAAGAAGAGACTGGACAATCATTTGTGCAGAATGGTATAGGGCCGTAATGGCGAACCTATGGCACGCATGCCAGAGGTGGCACGCAGCACCCTCTCTGTGAGCACATGAGCCGTCACCCCTGTTAAGGAATAACCCTTGAGTAGCAAGGGTGTGCCCATGAAAGAGGTTGAGAGTAGTTATGAATAAGCACAGTCACCACACAGATACACCGAGTCGTGTTTACAGTCTACATTCAGGAAAAATAAAGCACAGTCCAATAAACAGTCTTTCATACCAGTCGTAGTAATCATACCCAGTAAACAGTTCTTCTGGAGTTGCAAACAGTAATACAGTAAGTCAGATAGAGATATCAGAGAGCAAGAACAACAAAGAGAACAAGCCATGTTTCTAGCTCCCTCTTAAGGACGTTGGCAACAAAGCTAACCAATCAGGACACAGTATGATGCAATACAGCCATCTTAAAGCTATACAATACAATTGCAATACACTGCAAACATACATTGATGGTTTATATATTGTCAACCCAACAAGTTAGGTAATAGTCTTATTCCTAACAACCCCAGTTCAGCTGTGCCATGCATGCGCGTGTGCCTACCGGGGGCCAGCTGGTTTTGGGTTTCTACTGTGCATGTGTGGGGGGCAGGACGTGTGCAGGGGGCCATGCACGCATGCGGGGTGGCGAGGTATGTGCGGGGGGCGCATGTGTGGGGGGGCGGGATGCATGCAGGGGCATGCGTGCATACGAGGGCGGGGAGATGCACGAGGGCTGCACACACATTGCATTTTGAGTGTTCAGTCGCACGCTTTGGGAACTCGGTCCGGAAAAGGTTGACCATCACTAGTGTAGGTCTCTCCTGGTTGAGCAAGGGATATAGAAATGACTTATTTATACTATTATGGAAAAGCAAAAAGCTGTGATTTGACGTTAATGCCTTATTTTACCGTAACAGAGGGTGTTGGAAGTCAATGCTGCTTTTTCTTTTCCCTATCTTTCCTCACTTCACTTCACCCTTCCCCCCTCCCCCAAATCACTGTTCTTCTCTTTACTTTTGCATTTTGGCTGCCAATGGTCTTCCAGGTGCGATTCAAGGTGTTGGTTACCACCTTTAAAGCGCTCCATGGCTCAGGACCTGGATTCTTACGAGACCGCCTTCTGCCACCGATAGCCTTCCACCGACCAGTTCGCTCCCACAGAGAGGGACTCCTCAGGGTGCTGTCGGCTAAACTATGCCGGCTGGCGACACCCAGGGGGAGAGCCTTCTCTGTGGGAGCTCCTGCCCTTTGGAACGAACTGCCCCCGGAAATACGCACAATCTCTGACCATCGAGTTTTTCACTGTGCCCTCAAGACCCTGCTCTTCCGACAAGCAGGGCTATCTTTGTAAATGAGTTTTAAATTCGGAGTTTTAAATTTTTGGGTTTTTAATGAATTGGCCATAAATGTAATAATTTTAATAATTTTTAAATTTAATTGGGATATTTGTATTGTGTTTTTTACTTGGCTGTGCACCGCCCCGAGTCCTTCGGGAGAGGGGCGGTATACAAATAAAATTATTCTATTCTATTCTATTCTATTTTATAATACTCTATAGCTTAATAAAAAAAATGTAATACTAAGAAGAGATTAGACAATCAGTTGTCCATAATGGTTATAGGGTCGTGATGATCGTGATGACACTTGGCGCTCTCACTGTGGGCACACAAGCCATCACCCCAGTTCAGCTCCGCCACGCATGCGTGCATGCCTCCTGCTGGCAAGTTGGTTCTCGGGTCTCTGCCACGGATGCGCGGGAGGGGGGGCGGGACATGTGGGTGGGGTGCGCACAGTGGTGGGTTTCTAATTTTTTTACTACCGGTTCTGTGGGTGTGGCTTGGTGGGCGTGGCATGGCTTGGTGGGTGTGGTTTGGTGGGCGTGGCAGGCGAAGGATACTGTAAAATCTCCATTCCCACCCACTCCAGGGGAAGAATACTGTAAAATCTCCATTCCCTCCCCTACTCCAGGGGAAGGTTACTGCAAAATCCCCATTTCCTCCCGATCAGCTGGGACTCGGGAGGCAGAGAATAGATGAGGGCAGGTCCAGTAGTTCTCCGAACAACTCAAAATTTCCACTACCGGTCCTCCAGAACTTTATTTTTTATTGATTTATTAGTCCAATTTATATGCCGCCCTTCTCCATAGACTCAGGGCGGCTTACAAAGTATTATAGCAATAGCCTGCATACTTTTATGTATATTTATTTATTTTTATATTTATTTTATTTATATTTATATGCCGCCCTTCTCTGGAGACTCAGGGCGGCTTACAATGCTTAAAGCAATAGCCTTCATACTTTTGTATATTTATACAAAGTCAGTTTATTGTCCCCACAATCCGGGTCCTCATTTTACTCACCTTTAAAAGGATGGAAGGCTGAGTCAACCTTGAGCCTGGTGAGATTAGAACTCACAGTAATTGCAGGCAGCTGGATGTTAAATGATGCCTTGGTAGGAGGCATTAGCATGCTACGCCACTCAGGCTCCTGCTTATACCTGCTTATTAGGACTTTCGATCCCCCCTAAGCGGTGTTGTTCTATACAAAGTCGGCTTATTGCCCCCACAATCCGGGCCCTCAATTTACCTACCTCGAAAGGATGGAAGGCTGAGTCAACCTTGAGCCTGGTGAGATTCGAACTTGCACTAATTGCAGGCAGCTGGTAGCTAAGTGCTAGCACTTAACAGCACTTTAGTCCGCTGCACCACCGAGGCTCTGAACTGGTCAGAACCTGTTGAAACCCACCTCTGGGTGCGAGCATGTGCAGGGGGAGGAGCACATGTGGGTGGGTGGGTGTACGTGAAGGAGCTGGGTGCGTGCGGGGACCCACGTGGGCATGAGCAGGGGTCAGGGCGCATACAAGGAGCCACGTGTGCTTGTACAGGGCAGGGCGCCTGCATGGAGGCCACGCTTGCATTGCATTATGGGGATTCGGTTGGGCGTGCGTGCATTTGCGTGCGTGCACTTTGGGCACTTTGTCCAGTGAAGGTTAGGGTCCAACCCCTGGCTTGAGCAAGGGATTGGACTACCTCCAAGATCCCTTCAAACTCCGTCGTTCTATTACTCTATTTGTCACTGTCTCCCTTCAAGGATATTTTCTGACTTCCCAGTCTAGCCCAGAACGCCAAGTGTTCCTAGGTGTGGATTGCTTTAACTCACAGCTCCCCAAGCTGTGTGCTCATTTGTGCACGGTGCAAAAATGCAGGGAGAAAGACTCTGCTGGCTTGCCTGAAGGACTACAAAGCCTGGTGCTCTTTCGCACAAGAGTCACACCCACTGGGTGAGTCATGACAAGTTGCAACAAACAGCTTCTCTTGTAGGCAACCAGCTCTTGTGACTACCCCACTCAGGTGAGGGTGTTGTGGCCCGTCAGCGGCCTGTGCAGATTGTAGCTGATTCCGACAACGAGGAGGCTGGTGTGGTGCTGCGTCAGCAGCCTGTGCAGCTGGCGCTCAAGTCGGACAGTGAGGAGGCTGGAGAAGATGTGGTGCCAGAGGCGGGGATTCAGCCAGGGCCTTCAGAACCTCCAGAAGCTCCTTTAAGTGAAGAGGATGAAGAGGAGGAGCCTCTTCTCGATGCACGGGCGAGCAGAGCTGCCAAAAGGCAGGAATGGCGCCTCAGGAGGAGGTCTCCTCGAGAGTAAGGCTTGGGGCTAATTGGCCACTCCCTTAGCCTATTTAAGGAGGAACGCCGACTGAAGCAATTTGTAGGGAACAACTTTAGTTCACTCTACTTTGCGTCTGGATTCTCTGCAAATTGCTTCTGGGCTTTCTGCCAACCTTAGTAAGATTGTGATTACTTTATCTTTGGTTTCTTGTAGGCTGTTAAGACAGTTCATTAGTTATTTGAGTAAAATAGGCTTTGTATAGAGTTTGTGTGTGCTGCGTTCTTTGGGTTCTGTAGCTGGGGCAGAACAGAGGGTATACTTTTAATGGCAGGTATAAGGTGGTGACACTTTTTATGTTGCCTCTGTTGTTTTTAACTGAACTTACGAGGATATATTGTATTGTCTCATGATCACATGCACTGGAAGATCATCGGGGACTCTTTGGCTTGATTTAATTGTGATGTTTACTCATCAAGTTTCCTTCAAACCCAGCTTGAATTCATAGACATAAACGTTCGATTGGCTCTGTCAGCAATATGGAAGAGATTTCATACAGCCTTCCTGCAGGATCCTAGATTCCCAGTAAACAATTTGAGATTCCTTAGAAAAATCAACATCCAACTACCAACTAGCGGTCCTTGGCAGGGGTGGGTCCCACTTACCTTTACTACCGGTTCGCCGAACCCAACCAGGAGCAACCCACTACTAGTCCTTCGTGGTCTCTGAGTTTGGTTGTTTTCTTGCAGAAGTTTCATTACCCAAACTACGTAACTTCATCAGTGCCGTTCACTTACAGTAACAACCAATTCTAAAAACACAACCAAATCAAGACAAAACGAAGACACAGAATTACTTATGCCTTGTGCAACTGGAATTGGAATAGATTATCTACCTCCCAAGGAGCTTCAAAGGACTTCCCAAGCTGTTGAGATTCCAGCATAGTGATTAGCCACGGTCCTTCTGCTGCTCCATCCTTTCCCTTTATCCTTGATCCTGTAGACCAGGGTGTCAATTAGGGCCACATCAGGATTCTGTGGGCATGGCCAGTGTGGGCGTGGCCAGCTCGATAATCTTTAACAGTAGAGTTCTAATTTTTCTTCTGGTGTCTGTTTCCTGAGTGGTCTCCCCTAAAGAGTTAACAATCACAAAACTCACATAAACTCATAAATCAATGTTCACTTTATAAATCAGCAAAGGGAAAATGTAGCTTTTCAGATGGTTTTGGATTAAAAATCCCATCTTCAATTGTTATTGACCATGGTCAAAGGAGCCATGGTGGTGCAGTGGTTAGAATGCAGTAAGGTAAAGGTAAAGGTTCCCCTCGCACATATGTGCTGGTCGTTCCCGACTCTAGGGGGCAGTGCTCATCTCCGTTTCAAAGTCGAAGAGCCAGCGCTGTCTGAGGACGTCTCCGTGGTCATGTGGCTGGCATGACTAAACACTGAAGGTGCACGGAACGCTGTTACCTTCCCACCAAAGGCGGTCCCTATTTTTCTACTTGCATTTTTTATGTGCTTTCAAACTGCTAGGTTGGCAGAAGCTGGGACAAGTAATGGGAGCTCCCCCCGTTACACGGCGCTAATGATTCGAACCGCTGAACTGCCTACCTTTTGATAGACAAGCTCAGCGTCTTAGCCACTGAGTTACCGCGTCCCTAGAATGCAGTTCGATCCTGACCAGCTCAAGGTTGATTCATCCTCCCATCCTTCCCAGGTGGGTAAAATGAGGATCCAGATTGTTGGGGGCAATATGCTAAATCTGTAACCTGCTTAGAGAGGGCTGTAAAGCACTGTGAAGCGGTATATAAGTCTGAGTGCTATTGCCATTGCTAAAAATTTCCAAAAACGAAGAACCTCAAAACAATCTGAAGAGGACAGAAATGGCTTTATATCATGCAGGTTCTGTCTTATGACCAAAAAAAAAAAAAAAAAACCCTCTCCAAATGTTCAGGAAGAAAACAATTCTTTCCTTCTGCTTCTTGCTCTGATCTCTTACTTTCCTCCTGTCTTTTTCCAAGGATCCATCACTAAGGAATGCCTTGTCTCTGGTCCCTATAAAGAGCTTTCCTGGATTGGATCTGTCCTCAGAAGAGTGCCATTTTCCATGGGGGCATCATCTCTACCTGAATCACCAATCTCTGAGCTTGTGGTCTTTGGAAGAGCAACAGAAAGAAAAATCGCAGCTTGGTTTGTTAAAGACAGATTTTTCATGTCGGAAAGATTTTTTTAAAGTACAGGGATCAATGCAGGGGTGGGCTGCTGGGGGTTTGCAGGGGTTCGGGAGAACCTTTAGCTAAGAAAGAGCCTGTAGTACAGTGGTTTAAAGCACCCTGTTATTAACATCTATTAACATCTGCTGCTTGCAATTACTGCAAGTTCGAATCCCACCAGGCTCAAGGTTGACTCAGCCTTCCATCCTTTCTAAGGTGGGTAAAATGAGGACCCAGATTGTGGGGGCAATAAGCTGACTTTGTATAAATATACAAAAGTATGAAGGCTATTGCTTAACGCACTGTAAGCCACCCTGAGTCTCCGGAGAAGGGCGGCATATAAATCAAATCAAAAAAAAAAAAGATTCTGTGCAGTTCGGAGAACCCCCAATCCCACTCCTGGCTGGCCCCGCCCACCCCTCCCCTCCCAGGAGTTCCCACATGGCCCGTTTTGGATGCAGGTAAGTGCAGGGCGCACACGGAGGCTCGTGAAGGATGAAAAACGGGCCTACCGGAAGGCTTCTGGAGCCTGGGGAGGCCATATTCGCCCTCCCAGAGCCTCGAGAAAAGCCTCTGGAGCCCAGGGAGGGCAAAAACGCCCCCCCCTCACTGTGGTGCAGGAGGCTGACTAGGCCACGCCCACCATGGCCACACCCACAAAGCAACCAGGCAGAAAACCCCTTGCTAAAACTTTTTGAAGCCCACCCCTGGATCAATGTACCAATTTATCACGAACAGCAGCGTGCTAACGTCTCAAGGAAGGGCACCCTTCAAAGATCAACGGAACATTCTAGCCAGCGTAAAGATTATCTTTGAATTATTAACAGAGGAAATAGGGAAAAGCAATTGAAAGAGCTTGTGTGGAAAACGAACTGTTTCTCTTCAGCTTCACGACGGCCTTAATTCAAACCCATCAGATTTCAAGGCTGGATGCAAATCTGGCTGGAAATTATTATATACGTTTTCTTGCAATGACCTAGCCTACCCACTGCGAGGGAAAGCTAACCATAGTTCCTCTGGAAAACTAAGCCATCTCTGACTTATAATTTTGAAACTCCTTGGAGGTTTCCTTTGAACTTCAACCAAGAAAAATCCTGCCTGATAAATAATGGAATTTGTTGATTGGCTGACAGACTGGGTCAATATTAGTTTTGGCGAAAGGGACTGGATGCATTTCCTTGAAGAACTCTGCTGGTCACAGCGCTAAAAATTTCTGTCAGTGTAATTTCTTTTTGTTGGAGCGATGCTAAAAGAAAGAATCATTTCCAAAGTTACTTCCAGAATTTAACCTAACATTTGGCCTGCCTTGGTTAAATGTTATTTTACGTATTTCTTTCTGGGACACTCAAATCTTTTTTGCATGCCTTCCTACTTTACCCAAGGTGGAAGCCATCTTTTCCGATTTAGAATGTAAGGATATTGCAAATTTCATTCAATGCCAGTTGAAATGGTAAACCGATTGAGCCGTTTCTATTAAAGCCTCAAGAGATGAAAGAATCTTACCCTCAAACGTACTTCTGCAGAAGCAGAAAACCGACTGAAAGGAAATGAGGGGATTCGGATTTTTCTAAAAGGAGGGCAATGTGGGTTGAAGAAATATTTAATCACAAAAGCGTCAATTTTCTGCTCAAGTGGTAAACTCCAAAGCTGTTCTACCCCAGCTACAGATCCCAAAGAACACAGCACACACAAAGTTTGTACAAAACTTAATTTACTAAAATAACTCGGTCTTTTTCAAAACAAAGGCTGTTAATAAACTTTCTTAACAGCCTACAAGAAACCAAAGATAAAGTATTCACAATCTTACTAAGGTTGGCAGAAAGCCCAGAAGCAATTTGCGGAGAATCCAGACGCGAAATAGAGTGAACTAAAGTTGTTCCCTACAAATTGCTTCAGTCGGTGTTCCTCCTTAAATAGGCTAAGGGAGTGGCCAATTAGCCCCAAGCCTTACTCTCAAGGAGACCTCCTCCTGAGGAGCCACTCCTGCCTTTTGGCCGCTCTGTGTGCCCATGCATCGAGAAGAGGCTCCTCCTCTTCGTTCTCTTCACTTTAAGGAGCTTCTGGAGGTTCTGAAGACCCTGGCTAAATCCTCGCCTCTGGCACCACATCTTCTCCAGCCTCCTCATTGTCTGACTCGGGTGCCAGCTGCACAGGTTGCTGGCGCAACACCACACCAGCCTCCTCGCTGTCAGAATCAGCTACAATCCTCACAGGCCACTGACGGGCCACAACAAAAGTGCACTCCCAATTCTATCTACAGTTCATGAGAGCTAAGTTAAAATACCACAACAACACAGCCATGTGGGATGTTATATTTGTCCTATATACAATGAAACATTTCCATGGCTAAGTCACTCTTTTCTGTCATATTTCCCAAAGCTTGAAGATATCTCCTTGCTGCTCAGTTCTTGACATCAGCCCTGGATTCATGGCAATGGTTCAGCTCCAGTGGTGATATTCAGCCGGTTCTATGTGGTTTGGGCAAACCGGTAGCAGTGGCTGCGGGAGGCGCTGCCCACCCGCCTGGAGGCAAACTTTATTAATTAGAATTTGAGAAAATGCCAAATTACAAAATTAGTGGACTCTACGGAGTCATGCTATCAAAATATTCTGAATTCTGGTGAAAGAAATATTAGAAAAATATAGGGATGCAAGACTTAGGCCAGGGGTCGGCAACCTTAAACACTCAAACAGCCACAAAGGTCCTAACTGGAAGCCCCCCCCCCCCGGTTCAATTCTGGAGTCGACCGGAAGTCCGGTTCCCCCACCATAGAGTTTCCTCCTAGCGCAATGTCCTTTTTCCTCTGCCGACCGGAAGTTCGGTTCCTCCACCATAGAGTCTCCTCCTAGCACGGCGTCCTTCTTCCTCTACCTGCCCTAACCGAAAGCCCTATCAATTGTGCAGCCAACCAGCGACAGGGAGCCACAGCAGAGGGACGAAAGAGCCACATGCGGCTCCAGAGGCGTGTGTTGCCGACCCCTGACTTAGGCCACATGGGAAGAGGATATGGAAAGGGAGGAGAGAGGACCAGAGATGAAATATTCCCACTCTTGGTGGAAACACAAATACACACACACACAAAGCAAAAAAAAAAACAAAAACTCTTTAATATTGAAATGGCTTTGAACAGTTACTTCTTTGGAGATTTGCAATTCTAAGTCTCTGCCCAAACAGATTATCCTTGTTTGAGAAAGGGAGAAATGGCCAAGTGGTAGGCAGAAGGATGAAGTCTTCCGAATGACTTCATCTACAGTAGCTGTGAAATTACCATAATGAACAATGCATGTTGCTCATCAAAACGTCCAACAGTAAACACCCTTCTCTTGTAAATTAAAATAGAGCTATAATTTTATACCCCTGTAGAGCAGGTGAAACCTGTTCCTTCAATTTTAATCCCCTCTAGATGTTGTAGTTAAACCACCCATGAAGATGGCTTCTCGTGGAGATCTTGAATCTGGCTCCCAGGTTGTGATAAAAAAAAAAATTCCCTTTGGTGAATTTTGGACTTTTTTTTTTCCCCCTAAGGGAACCTCTATCTTTTGCCACGGTAGAGGAATAAGATCAAAGTTTTTTGATGAGATAATAGATCAGAATTAGGGCTTTCCTCCATTTAGATCTAATCTGTCACGGGCAAAGAATAAGGACCATATCTTAAGTTGGCAGCTCAGATTTATTGTTCAAGCCCACACACAAGAATCTAGTCAATTAAAATTCAATACTAAATGGGCAGTGGATAAGGGTCAACAGAATTCAAGATGGATTTGTGGAAACATAATAAGTCTAGGCTGATGACTCATTTAACTCTGCCCACTCCACAAATACACCCATAAAAGATTCATTCCCCTCCCCCAAATGTATCTTTGCACTGTGGCCTTTATCCCCAAGAGAGGGAGAAGCTTAAATCACCCTTTAGCTGTACCCCTATTAAAATAGCGTCTCCATCTTTCTACTAACACCGCCCAACAGCAGCCTCAAGGGATATAAGATCTGTTAAACTTAGCAACCAATTACCTTGCCGAGAAGTCAGGAAATTGGCAAGGACTTGAAACAGAGGCAGTCAGAAGGAGAACAGGGGATGCCAGGGGGGGACAACAAGTGGCATGTCAGCACAGTTCGCTGCTGACTCAAGTTGGGCGGATAGAGTTGGATTCAGCAGTGGGGGAAGGTCCTACGTTATCCCAGTGAAAGGTCATCCCTCTGAAACCAACGTCCTTGGTCGGAGAAAAAGGGAAACTGGAGAACGATGAGTTAAGAACAGCAGTGCCCACTCACACAAGATAGGAGAAGGGACAAAAGAGAAGTTCCTTGGGCCACGAAGTTTTGTACTCTCACACAGGAAGTTCAAAAAAACTCCCGTTGGAAGGAAAATCCATCTGGTTCAGTTCCAAGCTGGGAACAAAATGGAGGCTGGAGGCTGATTGGAAAGAAGGCCCATTTATTGTTGAACAGAACCATCATGGTTTGTGGTTCTGGGGCAGCTGAGGTGACCCAGAACTGCACGCTGTGTCTGCGTGTGTGTTGGTTCCGTTCACCAATAAACAGAATCTTTCTTTCCAATCAGCCTCCATTTTATTCCCGGCTTGGAACTGGAACTGGATTTTTCTTCCAACGCTCTAGTCCCACAGGGTTCCTTGTTTGTGATTCTGAAGAAACCTAGCTTTGCAATTAAAAACAAAACCATAGAATCTCTTTAGTAGGGTCGCCCAAAATAGCTCTAGGCCAGTGATGGCTAACCTTTTTGTTGTCGCGTGCCAAAAGCGGGCAGAGTGGGGGGATTGCACATGTGTGTGCCTACACCCATAATTCAATGCGCCTCGTCCCCCACGCATGCATGCATGACCCCCCCGCTCTCCTCCCGCTTTTGGCACGCTTTTGGCACAGTAGGCCTATTTTTTTTGCCCTCCCCAGGCTCCAGAGGTTTTCTAGGAGCCTGGGGAGGGCAAAAACAGCCTTCCCTACCCACCCCCGGAGGCCCAGAAACATCCCATTTCCCGACTTCTGGTGAGCCTGGAAGGCCTGAAAATCAACTGGCCAGTGCGCACATGCGTGCTGGACTGAGGTAGGGCAACGCTCGCGTGCCCACAGATATGGCTCCATGTGCCACCTGTGGCACCCGTGCCATAGGTTCACCATCACGGCTCTAGGCCAAAGGCATAGAACAGTTATTCGATTTATGTATCTTGTAGCTCAGGGATGAGCAACTATGGACTCTTCGTGACCTGTGGACTTCAACTCCCATAATTCTTGAGCCAGCTCCGGTTATAAACCGGCCATCACTGCTGCAGATGGAGATGACAGTATTATAACTGAGATGACAGTTGTGCTTTCTCTTCTTTAGGATACCTGAAATTCAGGTAGTTCTTGTTTAACCGTCGCTTAGCAACCGTTCAAAAGTAGGAAGGAACCCCACAAAAGGAACTTGCAAACTGGATTTGAAGTTCTAACAGCTGCCCCCCCCCCCCCTCTAATCATGTAACTGCAGTTTGGGTACCCAGCAACCAATCTTCTTTTTCGGAGAAGAAGCTTCTTGGATGAGAAGCGAAACGTGTTCAAAGAAAAACCAGAAAGTCCAGTTGCCTCTTGAAAAAAGCACCTCTGGGGCAGTGCTTCTCAATTATTTTCTGTCATGCCCCCCTAGGAAGAAGAAAACATTTTTCGCGCCCCCCACGCGACTGTAAATAGTATCATTATTAGAAAAAGGTCTGTTCTCCTTGAAAGGGAGGAGCATGCGCAGTCACATGTACTGGCTTAATGCTCACTATCGATGCAAATGTCAGCAGCGGTAGCCCGATTTCTTTAGCAAGTTTGATTAATTGGGGCAGCGTTATGTTTCACAGGAGAAGGTCATTGTCAGTCATTTGAGCATCAATTGGGCGCACATCTGTCGGGCAACAAAGTAAGTGTGGACGGACGTCCCACACTAAAGATGGCTCCGACAGGCTCGTGTCACAAGGGTTTTGGACAGCCAATCAGATGCTGAGGTCAAACGCGCCCCCTTTTACGGAGCCTCGCGCCCCCCCGGGGGCGCGCCCCACTATTTGAGAAGCACTGCTTTGGGGCATCCATGACTTGGATGTCTGATAAGCTGTTTTCAACACAGGATGTGCTAGGGACCAGAGAAGGGGAGATTTTAGCTTGGTTTCCTAGGATCTCTTTTTAAAGAGTTCACACTTCCAGTTTCATCGATTTATCTGTAGAGTAAACCCCCTCCCCGCCAAGAGTCAGTCCTGATTATGGCCATGAACAAACCTAATAAGTAAAGAACGTTGCCTGTGTTTTATGCAACACCCCGACTTCCTGGCCTTGATTTAAAGGACGGTGTCACAAACGCCAAGCTACATTACTCTCCCAAGCAATCCCTGGTTAAAACTAATCAAGTTTAGCGTGTTTTGCAAATGCTGTGGTTAGGGCTTCAACCTACTCCGGTTAAGCACGATCGGGTTTCCTAAATGTGGGAGCTATTTCTGAACAGGAGGGAAAACCAGTCAATCCACTGGATTTCCTTTGTGGTCCTTTTGGCCTGTTTTTCGCCCTCCCCAGGCTTCAGAGGCTTTTTTGGAGCCGGGGGGGCGCGAAAACAGCCTTCCCCACGCTCCTGGTGGCCCTCCGGAGGCCGGAAACTGCCCATTTCTCGACTGGAAGGCCCAAAAATCAGCTGGCTGGCGCATGCATGCGTGCTGGAGCTCAGCTAGGGCAACACTTGCCTGCCCACAGATATGGCTCTGTGTGCCACCTGTAGTAGGCGTACCACAGGTTCGCCATCATGGCCCTAAACTCTGCTGAAGATATTACCTAGTATGGTAACGAAATGTTCGGAACCAACCTACATGCTCAGAGAACTAATGTTCACCCTCATCCTTCACCCGATATTCACCACGATTTTAAATACATATGTGTATGTAAAAGTGTTTGTATGTAAAAAAAATATAAATGCTATCACTACCTATTTGCATGAGAAACAAGTAATTAGGTTACATAACTATGCATTTAGGCCAATGCTATTACTCATAGTTGTTTTTTCTAACTGGGAAATCTTGGAAGAGACCCATAGGAATGACTTCCACATTATTGATACGGAAATTTCATCTGTGCATCCATTGAGCCATCAAAAATAAAGCTTTTTATAGTTTTTCTTCTTTTTTTTAAAAAAAAAATCTAATTCTCTCCCTATCAGATTCCACTTTTATGGTAGATGCTGTATTAAATTTATACATTTAAATAGGAAATGTTGCGCAGACCTTTTTCGTGTAAAGCAGAGTTTTTCAACCTTGGTTTAGTTTAGTTTAGTTTAGTTTAGTTTAGTTTAGTTTAGTTTAGTTTTTTTTTTAAAAAATTTGATTTATATGCCACCCTTCTCCGGAGACTCAGGGCGGCTTACAATGTGTTAAGCAATAGCCTTCATACTTTTGTATATTTATACAAAGTCAGCTTATTGCCCCCATAATCTGGGTCCTCATTTTACCTACCTTAGAAAGGATGGAAGGCTGAGTCAACCTTGAGCCTGATGGGATTTGAACTTGCAGTAATTGCAGGCAGCAGATGTAAGCGGATGTTAATAACTGCCTTAGTCTACTGAGCCACCTCCTAGTTTAGTTTAGTTTAGTTTAGTTTAGTTTAGTTTAGTTTAGTTTAGTTTAGTTTAGTTTAGTTTAGTTTAGTTTAGTTTAGTTTAGTTTAGTTTAGTTTAGTTTAGTTTAGTTTACTTTCTTTTATTGTCATTGCACCTCGTACAATGAAATTAAATGCCATTTTCAGTGTACGTTATTTATTTTATTTATTTATTTTTTATTAGTCATATTTCTATGCCACCCACTCTCCGAGGACTCTGGGCGGCTTACACCAAAGACAGTATACTAAATAGCATCTTGCCCCCAACAATCTGGGTCCTCATGTTACCCACCTCGGAAGGATGGAAGGAAGGCTGAGTCAACCTTGAGCCGCTGAGATTCGATCCGCTGATCTGCTGAACTAGCAGTCAGCTGAAGTAGCTGCAGTACTGCACTCTAACCACTGTGCCACCTCGGCTCCTATAAATAAGTTATAATTATAAAAATAAAACACATCCTTCACATTCTATACAATTGAACTGAAATCCGATATTGCATTAATATTGCACTTTTCAGTAGAAAATCAATATAGTTACTGCTCTGGGATAGAAGCTGTTTTTCAGCCTATTTGTCCTTGGTTTTTTTTTTTTTTTTATCCTGTACCGTCTGCCAGATGGTAATAGTTCAAAAAAAGGATGAGATCCAGGATGAGATGGATCTTTAAGAATGTTTTGAACTTTCTTAAGGCAGCGGGAGCTATAAAGCTTTTCCAAAGAGGGGGGAGGGCAACCAATGATCCTCTGGGCAATGGTGTTAACCCTTTGGAGTGCTATCCTATCTGCCACTGTGCAATTGGCAAACCAGACACAGGTGCAATAAGTTAAAATACTCTCTATGGGGCAGCAGCAGTTTTTCCTTCAGTTGTTGTTTCCTGAGAAGTCTCAGGTAGTATAATCTCAACTTATAATGGCGACTTCAAATTGTGTGTTCTTCTACTCCCACAATACTCCAGCTGTGGAATTCTGGGAGTTGAAGTCTACACATCTTGATGTTGCCAAACTTGACAAAGACTGTTGTAAACCCACAAGTGAAACTGAAAGAAAACTGAAGTGCGGTTTTTAAATTAGTCTCCCGCATTCCACAACAATCAAGGGATCACAGAGGCCAAGGCTGAGAAGAAAGGCAACATGGAAAGATCTCATGAAAGCAAGGATTGTGATAGCCCAGAAATCTGTATCATTAAAACCAACGATATGAGTAAAAGAGAGAGCAATGAAATAGACACAGATTAACAGAGTTGGAAGGGACCTTGTAGGTCAGTGGTTCTCAACCTGTGGGTTGGGACCCCTTTGGGGGTCGAATGACCCTTTCACAGGGGTCGCCTAAGACCATCCGAAAACACATATTTTCAATGGTTTTAGGAATAATTTTATGGTTGGGGGTCACCACAACATGAGGAACTGTATTAAAGGGTCGCGGCATTAGGAAGGTTGAGACCCACTGTTGTAGGTATCTAGTCCAACCCCCCCAAGCAGACCCTATACCATTTCTGACAGATGGCAGTCCAGTCTTTTTTTGAAAGCTTCCAGTGATGAAGCTCCCACAACTTCTGAAGGCAACTTCTGTTCCACGGGTTGATTGTTCTCACTATCAGAAAATTTCTTCTTTTTCCAGGTTGAATTTCTCTTTGTTCAGTATCCATCCATTATTCCTTGTCTGGCCTTCAGGTGCTTTGCAAAATAGCTTGACCCCCTCCTCTCTGTTACAGCCCATCAAATATTGGAGGACGGCTATCATGTCTACCCTGGTCCTTCTCTTCACTAGACTAGCCATGCCCAGTTCCTGTAACCGTTCTTCATATGTTTTAGCCTCCAGTCCCCTAATCAACTGGTTGCTCTTTTCTACATTTTTTCAGGAGTCTCAACATCTTTTTTATATTATGGTGACCAAAACTGGATGCAGTACTCTAGGTGTGGTCTTATTAAGGCTAGAATATGTGTAATGCCAAAGATAGCTTCTGCCATGGTAAGGGATGTGTTTATGAGGACATGGTTGAAGGAATCCATGTTACATTTACTAGAATCAACTTTTCTAGATTCCTTGGCCATTGGATCATAAGCTACAGTAACTACACAAGCCGGTTTCAGATTAGAAAATTATCTAAAATGTTCCATCAAAGAACATTCAGATCTCAAAAGAAGGCCTTCCAATGGCTTGACTTCAACATGGGTCATTCCAAGGTCAGGACATCCTGATGGAGAACATCTCCTTCACACAACCCATTAGAGCAATGTATGCTTTACAAACAGAACATGAGAAAAGACGTTCCCGTTAAAACGCCCAGCTTTGGAAAGATATGGAGATAGGCACAACGTATTTTCAGGACTTCCTTTCAGTACTTCACTGTGTTGGAAGAAATGTCCATCTGGGTTCAGTTCCAAGTGCGGAAAAAGACACTGGATTCATGGAAGTTGCTTGGAAAGAAGGTTTATTGATGAACAGGATCATATGGCTTGGAGATCCTGGGCAGAAAAAGGGCAGAGATGCTGGGAGTGCCTGGGTTTTATGCCCTCTGTTGGGCTTTGAATTTGAGCTTGTGTTCTGATTGGTTGTCAGACTCCCACGGGGTCATGCAAGAATAACTTTGTAGGTTGTCTTTCGAGTCCCTGGCTTGGTTGAGCCTTGCTGGGTGATGATGTAATGAAAGGGCTTTGGGCAATTCCTACTATGGCTCTGCCTGAAGGAGGTAAATCTTTGTTATGTAGAATAGACTGGCCCAGGCCTTAATGGCCCATTGACAAAGGGGGGAGGTTGAGTTTCTGCCTCCCTTTTAGGGGAAATATTCTGCCCTTTTTAATATTTCCTAAAATATCTCATTTTCCTAGGAAGAGGTGCTAACTTCCTACAACTGAAACCATCATTTTTCACCCATTATCTGAAGCAGTCATTTCCTTTTACACGAAGCAGAAAACCTCCGACTACATTATTTTCATCTGTCCACCAGATGAGATGAGGGGGCTGGAAACAAAGTTCCTTGTGCAACTGGAGCCGTGAGCAAGGAGAGTCGCAGGAATTCTTCTGTCCTTCAAGAATTCTCCGTCAAGAAATGTTTCCCTAGCTGCTCTAATTTGTGCCCCCAGCCAACTTGAGCTTCCAGATTATAAGTAAGCCAGTGAGGCTGGGTGGAGATGTAGGCCTTGGGGAATTATTAGGGAGAACAGCCAAGAATGGAAAGGCTGATGAAGGATTTTTGATCTTACTAGCTAAATTCCCCCTTGAAAGACCAAAGATTCAGAATCCTTGTTTACTTCTTCATCAGTGATGAAATCAGAGGTGGGTTTCAGCAGGTTCTGACCAGTTCTGGAGAACCGGTAGCGGAAATTTTGAGTAGTTCGGGGAACCGGTAGTAAAAATTCTGACTGGCCCCGCCCCGATCTATTCTCTGCCTCCCAAGTCCCAGCTGATTGGGAGGAAATGGGGATTTTGCTGTATCCTTCCCCTGGGGTGGGGTGGGAATGGAGATTTTACAGTATCCTTTCCCTGCCATGCCCACTAAGCCACGCCCACCAAGCCACATCACGCCCACCAAGCCACGCCCACAGAACCGATAGTAAAAAAATTTGAAACCCACCACTGGGTGAAATCTTGCTGGTTTTGTCTGGCTCGCCCGAGCCGGTAGCGCCGGTGGCGTGTGGTTTGGTGAACTGGTAGCGGCGGCAGCACGAGGCTTTGCTCACTCGCCCGGAGATCGTTACTTCCTGGTTTTTGACCCCCAGAAGGCTTTGCGCATGCGCAGAGGGTTAAAAATTGGGCGTGATCGAACCGGTATGGAAGGTAAGTAGATTTCACCCCTGCTCTTCATCCAGATCATTGACTGTTACTTCCATAGAAGTCATCTCGATGTTGGGACGACTGTTCAAGTTAAATAACTACCTTTTTT
>WNWU01000068.1:3292871-3316123 GCA_012654045.1 Ptyas mucosa
CTGGCACTTTCCTGCAGAAAAGTCAAAATCCCCCCTAATCAGCAGAGCCTCCTCAAGGGAAAAGTCGAATCAGCAACTTGTTCCACATACAGCCAAACAGCTGTTCAACGAACAACCAGGTGGCAGTTGGACTCTTCCCCCCCCCCACACCAGGGTTCCGTGACATCAGCAGCTGGATGACATCACAACATTCCTGTCATTCAGCCAAGTCTCTACTGGTCCCCATTATCAGTGTCTGAAAGGAAGTCCCTTCTCAAGGAACTCCATGTAGACGTTCACTCTTTAGTTGTGCTTGGTGGCCAGAATATACCGGAGAAGGTATCTCTTTCTGAGTCCTTCTACTGGAGAAAAGGAGCTCTTTCCTTCAGCAGCTTTTAGGCTGCTTTATTTCCAGATAGGAAACTCATCCTTCCTTCTCTCCCACACACCATGTTCTGCAACCCGACAAGACAGACACAGACTTCAAAGATTAATTAGAACTGCAGAAAAAACAATGGCTACCAACCTGCCTTCCACTGAGGACCTGTATACTACACGAAAATATTTACAGACCCCTCACATCCTGGACATAAACTATTTCAACTCCTACCCTCCAAATGACGCTATAGAGCACTGCACACCAGAACAACTAGACACAAGGACATCACTCTGCTAAACAAATAACACGCCCAAAGTCGTGTGGTTGTAATAGTCCCGTGATGGCGAACCTATAGCACGCGTACACTTAGCCATATCGGTGAGCACACAAGCTCAGCTCTGGTGTGCATGTGTGTGCCGGCAAACTGATTTTCGGGCCATCTGGGGCCACCGGAAGTTGGGAAACAGGCTGTTTCTGGCCTCCAGAGGGCCTCCGAGCTTTGGGGAAGGCCTTTTTTGCCCTCCCCAGGCTCCTAGAAAGCCTCTGGAGCCTGGGGAAGGTGCAAAATGGGCCTACCAGACACACCAGGCCATTACGCGCCAAAAGCGGGTTGGGTGTGTGCGCATGTGCAGGGGGTAGGATGCGTAAAATTATGGGTGTGGGCACGTGTGTACGAGACACACACACCCCCACGCTCCCCACGCTTTTGGCACGCAGTGGCAAAAATGTTAGCCATCACTGTAATAGTCTGTTGGCTGTTTCTGAGATGTTTTTCATGTATGGTAGCGTTATCCTCTTCATAGCTTAAGTTGGCTGTGCTGTAGGGTGTTGAGTGGTTTTGATAAAGTTGGATATGAGGGTATGTTTTGTTGGAGGATGTTCTCTAGTTGTTTCCTTTTTCAGATGTTGTCGGTGGCTGCAGTGCGTTTCTCATCTCATGTTCTTACACTGCCCCATTCGAAGGAAGTTTGGTTGCCACTTTGCAATGGAACACTTGGTTAGTGTGGGTTATTTTTTGATAGCTATCAAAACTTCTTTTTTTTTTTTACTCCAAGACCCAAGCTCTGCCTTTCCAGGAAATCTTCATGAAAGGTTACACCAGAGGTTGGTTTCAGCAGGTTCTGACCAGTTCTGGAGAACCAGTAGTAGAAATTTTGATTAGTTCGGAGAACCGGTAGTAAAAATTCTGACTGGCTCCACCCCCATTTATTCTCTGCCTCCCAAATCCCAGCTGATCTGGAGGAAATGGGGTTGCAGTAACCTTCACCCACCAATCCAGGCCACACCCACCAATCCACACCCACAGAACCAGTAGTAAAAATTTTTTGAAACCCACCACTGAGTTATACGCCTGTACTGCATCTTACATCTTCATTCTGGATTCCTCAGTTAGGTATCTTCTCCATTACTGAGTTTTATGCACCAAGACAAATTCCTTGTGTGTCCAATCACACTTGGCCAAGAAAGAATTCTATTCTATTCTTATAATTTGACAGCAGCACTAGCTTCATTTCATTTTTATCATCTGGTCGCTACAGAAATTATACTTTGCTGAAAACACTGACAATCAAAAAGAATAACTCTCATGGTAAAAATTCTCTCCGTTTATCCAACAAGTATTTTAACTCATGATGAATAGCTTACAGTCAGCACAAGTGGCACAATTCCGCAAAAACATCATTATTATATTACTAGCAGTGCAGGATTTTCTTGTAGAAATATTTCTACATTACACAAACGACTTTTGAGTTTTCTGGATAGTTATGATAACAAAGTTGTCCTGAATCTAATACGATCAAATAGTTTAACAATATCCATCAATTGTAAACCCACAATAGCTACTAAGTAGCTGGAAAAATTGTTTCTTTCTAGATGGATCATACAGAAATTTAGAATGAAATCCACTGAGCCTTCATTAATTCCTTGAGATTCCACATTTCCAAACTGAACCATGAAATTCTCATTTGTAGAACCACAGCACATGATGATGGCATTGTTGTATTTTTTTTCCCAGAGGCAAAATTCAAGTTCATAAACATGTCTGTTGAACATGGTTTATTTAAATTAATAATGCCCAGAGAAAAACCTGGTTGTTATGAATAGTTTCCCATATCTAATGGAATATCTAACATACTTCTGCCCATCATTTATTAATTTATCCTCAAGTATGATATATCTGAAATGTTTTTTTTAATCCTTAATGACCAGAAGTTCTCTGCAGTTCTTCTAAGTCTGAAAAATCATACTCTAGGGATGGTTTTACAACCGCCTCGACTTGCCTTAATCTTATTTTTAATTTCTGCTGCGCAGCACTATATTCAGCTAAAAGTTTAGCAAATCTTGTTTGTAAATTATCTAGCATTCCTTCTATTTGGCTGACCTTTTGCTCGAGGTTTTCCGTCTCTCTTTTTGTGTTTCCTTGCTCTAAATCCAGTAGTCCATCTTTCATAAGGATTTGCTTCCCCTTCTCTTCTAACAAAGTCTTTGCCTCTGGATATTCTATTAAAGCTTCCATCAGGTCATCTTTATGCAGGCAAAACAAATCTGAATAGCCAAGACTTCTAATATTAGCTGTCCTCCTATTTCCAGCTTTGCTACCTTTAATATTAAGGATGCTAATCTCTCCAAAATAGCTGCCGTCACTAAGAACCACAAACTGAGTTAGTCCATCATCAGCTACCACTGCGAGTTTTCCTTCTTTGATAATATACATTTCTCGCCCAATATCACCTTTCCGGCAGATATAATCACCAGGACTATATACCTGAGGTTGTAGTTTCAGGACCAGCTCAACTAACAGACCAGCTTCACAGTCTGAGAAAATCTGGACTTTTTTCAATGTCTCCAAATGAACATTAATAGCAATTTCTGCTCGTAATTTATCCGGAAGAAATTTCAAGACTTCTCTTTCGTCTACGGCCTTTTTATTTGTCCACAAATAATCAAACCACTTGATAACCCGTTTTTCTAAATCTTTGCTTACATTACGAAACTGCATATATTGCTTGATAGCATCGATCTTTGCTTGAAATTCCTCCCGGGCAGCATTCATATTAGAGATCATAGAACCAATATTACCAACAATAGTAGCAAAGATTAATACGCCGACCAAGAAATCAACAACAACAAACCAATACTCAATATCTTGAACAGGAGGAGGTGTTTCACCAATTGTTGTCAAAGTCAGTGTTGACCAGTAAAGGCTATACACATATTTTCTAGCGAGCCTGCCAAATTCAGGATGAGTAACATTGGGATAGACCCATGTGTCTCTCCCAAAGCCGATCGCTTTTGAGAGGGAGAAATACATACAGGCATTCCAGTGGATGATAATTATAATGTACATGACAAGATTAGAGATTCTGAAGATATTTGGATAACTTGTCCTCGTTTCTGTTTGCTGGAAGAATTCAAACATGCGTGATATTCTAAGTAATCTGTTTATTCTTATTTCTGGGTAATTCAGTCCAAATTTGAAGTAAAGTAGATCAGTTGGCATGACGGACAGCAGATCGAATTTGAATTGTGATGTTTGCTTGTATCTTTTCTTGAGCTTAGATTTTTCCTTCACCAATAAACCTTGCTCCAAGTAACCTGAAGCAAAACGCAAGCAATTTTTTATGGTATGAATCTGTTTTTAATCAATGACAAAAGATAAACAGAAGTGATTACTAAACCATTATCTATAACTAGAGGTACTGCTATCATCTTTGCATGTAGTCAGAATTTTGACCCTTTCCAGTTCACACTTAAAACTAAAATGCGAAGAACCAAACCAACATTTAGGAATTTATCATCTTTTTTTCTCCAACAATACTTTGTTAGGACAGTGAACTTCCATGAAACTTTACCACACTTAAAATTCTGAATTAACTTAATGTGATCGTTCGTTACCAGGGTTCCCCGAAAATAAGACTCTGTCTTATATTTTTTTGAACCCTGAAATAAGCGCTTGGCCTTATTGCCATGCCCTCAAAAGACTGATTGGGTTTATTATCAGGGGATGCCTTATTTTGGGGGAAACAGGATAGATAGATAGACAGACAGACAGACAGACAGACAGACAGACAGACAGACAGACAGATAGATAGATAGATAGATAGATACTGTGTTTCCCCAAAAATAAGACCCTGTCTTATATTTTTTTTGAACCCTGAAATAAGCGCTTGGCCTTATTGCCATGTGTTCAAAAAACTGATTGGGTTTATTATCCGGGGATGTCTTATTTTGGGGGAAACAGGGTTTATACAATTGCGCAGAAACCCTGCTAAGTTCTTTTATATTTTTATGCAGGGCTTAACAGTTTTCCCATAAGTTCAAAACCAAGAAACTGAACACCTCTTTTAAACTAGGATTTGGCCTTGGTTTGTGATAATCAGGGATACTTGAAGTGATATTTGTGAGGGAATTTGGAAGACCAAATTTCCTATTTCTGTCCGGTGTTATGGATAGTTAAGATAATCATCCCCAGAAATTAAAAAATGGGGATCTGAAATTTATTATATTTATTTAGATCCTATCTTAATATTATTTTTAATACTCAAGATACCTAATACTCCCTCCACCTATTTTCCCCAAAAGAGCAACTGTGTGAGGTGGGTTGGGCTGAGAATGAGTGACTGCTCACCCAGCTAACTTTCATGTTTAGGATGGGACTAGAATTCACGGTCTCCTATTTTCTAGCCAGTGGTTAAGGCACCGAAACTACCGTGTTATCCTGAAAATAAGACCCTGTCTTATATTTTTTTGAACCCTGAAATAAGCGCTTGGCCTTATTGTCATGCGCTCAAAAGCCCGATTGGGCTTATTATCAGGGGATGTCTTGTTTTAGGGGGAAACATGGTAGTCTCTGAGTTTCAGTGCCTTAATCACCAGATGAAATTGGGTGATCTTTTTTTGGTCAGGAAGTAGATTCTGGATCTAGCTAATTTTAAAAATTCCCTCAGAAAATACATCTCAAGCTGTTCCACGTTAAAAATAAACACATTCGAAGAGAATTCACAAAAAAATGCATAAGGTATACTGAATGTTTATGTATAAATGTCTAGGCATAAGTGCCATTGAAAGCTGATGGTTCCTTCTGGTTGCAGGTGTCCATTCAGAGATACCTGCAGGGTAGAGGACAAAAAACTCAAGATGGCAGCCACAAACATGCAGTTGTATCTGGAAAAGAAGGATGTGGTTTTGATCACACAATTGTGATCTCCAACTTTGATCTCCACTGTGGACCTTCTGTTTCATTTCTATATCATAGAGATGCTGTGCAGCCAGTTGAAACACCAGTTTGATTAAATATGCAAACAATAGCTCAGATAAAATTTATTTAAAAACCAATGTCTAGTATGAATGTTATTACAAAAAGATGATTAAACTATTTCTCGTTCTTGGTTCTCCTGTGCACACTGAGAATAACAAATAACAATAAAAGCTGAAAGTTCTACTGTAATTTAGATAGGAAGGGAAAAGGCACAAGTACTTGGCAATTGGCATTACAGGTAGTCCTCAAGTTACGACCAAGATGGCGTCCAAAATTTATATTGCTAAGTGACAAATGTGTTAAGTCAGTTTCGCCTCACTGTACGACTTTTCACTCATTAAGTGAACTGTTGTAAGTCAAGGACCACCTGTATATTTATGAGAGTTGCACTGTCCCGGATCACGATCTGGAAACTTCCTCGCTGGCTTCCGACACGCCAAGTCAATGAGAAAAGCCAGATTTCCTTAATGACTGCAATGATTTGCTTATTTGTGGCAAGAAAAGGTCGTAAAATGAGGTGCGGCTCATTGAATAACTGCCTCGCTTAGCAACAGAAATGTTGGGCTCAATTGTGGTCATAAGTTGAAGAATACATCAGTGGTGGGTTGCTCCCGGTTCTGTCCGGTTCTATAGAACCGGTAGTAAAATTGGTGGGAGGCTCCGCCTACCTGCCCGGATGTCAAAAATGACGATTTGAGCATGCGCAGAAGCTCACGCGGCCCCATTGCAAACCGGTAGTAAAGGTAAGTAGAACCCAACCCTGGAATACATTTACCATTGTACCAATTTTCAAGTGGCAACAGAGACAATAGCTTACCTGTCCTCGTCCGCACAAACATGTCAGCAACATAAATAAAATCTGCAGAATAGTCCAAAATCAACCACATTTCTACGCTGTTATGATTAAGTTCATCAAAACAGGCCCTGAGTAAGAACAAATGACACCAGAAATTTAAAAATTAAGCATTAAATATCATCAACAACAACAACAGCTATTCGTTTCGGTGGAACTGAGGAGTGACCGCGTGGCAATTTAGGAAGGCATTCTGGAGAGGAATGCAAACTTAATGGGCCACAACATTTTTTGATTGTGTAGCGTAGTCGTTCTATTTTTATCTGTTAAAAGAAAATGAAGATTTGCGTATCCCTGCAAATTTCTTCTGTTTTGCAGAAAAACTGATAGCATTCCATCGATAAACTTCAGATCTACTGTATTGTAGCAGAATAGGAAGAACGTAGTTAGTCTACATTGGCACCTTTTCCAACTAACACATTTTAGTAAAAGCTTTTGTCAGCTGCAGTTGGACAATCAATTAAATATGAGCCAGCAGTATGGCGCAGCAACCCAAAAAAAAAACCAATGCAATCCTAAATTGCATCAACAGAGGGATTGGATCAAGATCATATACTGATATCACTCTATAAAACCTTAGTAAAACCACACCTAGAATACTGCATCCAGTTTTAGTCACCACACTATAAAAAAGATGTTGAAACTCTAGAGAGAGTGCAGAGAAGAGCAACAAGTATGATTAGGGGCCTGGAAGCTAAAACCATATGTTTAGAAGAACTGGGCCTGGCTAGTCTAGTGAAAAGAAGGGCCAGGTTTGACATGATAGCAGTCTTCCAATATTTGAGGGGTTGTCAGAAAGAAGAGGGGGTGGTCAACCTATTTTCCAAAGCACCGAAGGCTAGACAAGGAAGAACGGAAGGAAACCGATCAAGGAGAGATTCAACCTAGAAATAAGGAGGAATTTTCTGATACCGTGTTTCCCAACTAGAAAATAAGCCCTAGCATGATTTTTCCGGATTCTCATAATATAAGTATTACCCTCAAAATAAGCCCCAGCTTATTAAGATCGCCAGCTAGATGGACACGTTTCCCTGAAAATAAAACCTAACCAGAAAATAAGCCCTACTGTGTCTTTTGGAGCAAAAATTTAACATAAGACCTGGTCTTATTTTTGGGGAAACATGATAGTGAGAACAATCAATCAATGGAACAGCCTGCCTTCAGTAGTTCCGGGTGCTTCATCAGTGGAAGCTTTCAAGAAGAGACTACACAGCCACTTGTCAGAAATGGTATAAGGCAGTGATGGCAAACCTTTTTGCCACTAAGTGCCCAAACCGGAACACACATGCATGCACATGCATGTCCGCATGCCAGAGCGCCGGAAAATCAAAGACCAGCTGGCTAATGCGCATGCACACACCAGGCACCTGGTCTTCGGGTTTCCGGTACGCGCATGCATGCCAGCCAGCTGATCTTCACGCGCACCAGAGCACTAACCCTAACCCTAATCCAGGGGTGAAATGTAAAATGTGTTACTACCGGTTCTGTGGGTGTGGTTTGGTGGTGCGGGGGTAATGTGACTGGGTGGGCATGGCCAACTTTTTTTAAAAAAAACTTTTCAAAGCATTTTTTCTAATGCTTTGAAAAACCTCTGGCGATTAGGCAACTCATCTGGGATCGTCAGAGACTTCTCAAAGCATTTTTTTTACCATCTCTTTGGCCAAGAGGTTGCAGAAAAAAATGCTTTGAAAAGCCTCTGAGGATCCCAGCTGAGTTGCCCGATCATCAGATGCTTTTTTTTTTACTTTTAAAAGTATTTTTTCGTCAGAAGAGGTTGTAGAAAAAATGCTTTTAAAAGTAAAAAAATAAAATAAAAAAAGCTCTGATGATCGTGTGACTCAGCTGAGCATGGTGGGGGGTGCAGGGATTTTTGCTACCGGTTCTCCGAAACACCCGCCGCCATCACTACCCGCCACACCATCGTGTGATCCGGTCCAAACCGGGAGCATTTCACCCCTGCCCTAACTCTAACCCTAAGCCAAAGACCAGGTGGGTGCCTGTTTTTTGGCTGTTTTTCAGGCCGTTTGGGGGGCATTTTTTGGGCTGTTTTCAGGCCACTTTTCAGCCATTTTCCAGCACTCTGGCACCCACAAAGACCAGCTGGTTGGCGCACATGTGCATGCCAGAAACCAGAAGAACAGCGGGCAATGGCACATGTGCCCACAGAGAGGGCTCTATACGCCACCTCTGGCATGCGTGCCATACGTTTGCCATTCTGGGTATAAGGTCTCCTTCTTGAGCAAGGGGTTGGACTAGATGACGCACAAGGTCCTTCCAACTCTGTTATTCTGTATTCATGGTAGAATGGCTAGCTGATGTAGGGTTTAAATTGGGATGGGGGGGTTATGGAAGTGGAAATTAGTTCGATTATGCAAACATTGGTTGTTTGAAACCTTTTGAGTTTCTCAAAGCTACGCAGGGGTGGGTTCTAAATTTTTTTACTACCAGTTCTGTGGGCGTGGTAGTATTATTTTGTGGGCGTGGCTTGATGGTCATGTGACAATTATTTAGGATTTAGCAGAGGTACTGGTCTACCAGGCTTTTAACTGCTTGCAGAGCTGTACCGATCTACCCATTTATTTTTGCAGGCACTGATCTACTCATGTATTTTTGCAGGCATTGGTCTACTCATTTGTTTTCTTTTAACACTGATCAGCTGTAGGGCGGCTCTTTGAAGCCCCGCGGCCAGAGTTTAAACAGTTTTTTTCTCTCTAGCTATCAGCTGGGACTCAGGAGGCAGCAATAGATTGGGGGTGGGGCCAAATAAAAGGTAAGAATAATGTGGGGGGATTGGGGGGCACGGGGGCGCAGGGGGATAGAACCGGTTCAGTGACGTCATATCGTCACCATTACCGGCTCGGGAGAACCGGGCCGAACCGGGAGGAACCCACCATTGAAGCTACGTAAGTTGCTTTGGTGAAGAAGGATGCTTCAAGTGACCCCATCAAGTGACAAATTATTGAATTCACATAAAGCAAAAGGCTTGGCAGGCACTACCTAGGATTTATGAAAATCAATAGACATTGGGGCTTATAGATTTCAGTTTACTATATTCACAAGCCAACATCCGCTTCACACGGTAATTACAAGCCTCGGATAAATCTCTAAGCAGGGGAAGAAGGTGCTCTTCCTTTTTAAATTAACCTTCCTTGAAACATGGGATGTTACTTCATTATGGAAATCAGCTATTGCCTAAGGTTAAATCAACCATACATCCAAACCGATATTCCATTTCTAATTTAAAAGTTTGAACGTTCAGCAAATGACAACTTATAAAACATTCTTGGAATATTTGGACAGTTTACGTACATTTTGTCAACAGCCATCAGAATGGCTGCTGAGTATCCTTATGTGAATATCCTTATTCCTGTATTGCACTCTCCAGAATGGTAGATCTTTTACACTCTGTTATGCTGTGATTTTGCCGAGACCTCCATTGTTCACAGATGTTTCTTAAACCACGATCCTGGACAACCAATATTTTCTCAATGAACTTAGCTGACTTTGTGGTAGGATAGGATCGCATTTTCTGCTTATTTATTTACTAAATGTGCATGCCGCACAATTTCCAATAACTCCGCATAGCTTACAGATGAAAACAGCTTCAAAGAATGCAACCAGAATTAAAAGATTAAGAAAGAAAGAAAGAAGTTCTTTCTCTGTTTCAAGCAACCAATTGCTTTGACGGATAACAGTTATGGGAGTTGAAGCCCACGAAGAGCTGGATGACGCCAAGTTGGGAAGCTGAGCTTAAGACACAGCAACGCTTCTAATATGGTCAGTTTTTGTATAATATTACAATACCTAGCGATGATCATTGTCCAATTGTACATGACAGGCAATGTGATGCAGAAAAGCCAGTTGTAATAAAGGTTTCCAGAGGGATCAATGACAAATATTTCTTTCTTCCCCCTGAAGAGGTAAGCATAAGGAAAAATTATCCATTCATACATTAACCGTTCATACAAAATGGCGGCCCAAGTTGAAACGGAAGTGATTTCACTGAATCAACTCTTTCTCAGAAATCTCTAACAATTTAACTTTGGCTCAAGGGGTTGCAAAATGAAAATATTCTGTTTGGATGGCAAGATATAGGTAGTTATATACCATATTGTTGGTTATTACCTTTAAAGCCCTACATGGCTCAGAGCCAGGCTATCTTCGAGACCGCCTTCTACCGCATACTGTAGCTCCCAACGACCGGTAAGATCCCACAGAGTTGGTCTCCTCCGGGTCCTGTCAGCTAAACAATGCTGGCTGGCGGGTCTATGGGGGACGGCCTTCTCTGTGGCTGCCCCGGCTCTCTGGAGCCAATTACCTCCTGAGATCTGGACTACCAGAAAGCGGTAAAGACCTGGCTTTTCCGGCAGGCTTGGGGCCATTGATCTCGCTGTTGCAATCTTGTGAGATCCGGCCATGAATGGTGTGCATGGGCTTTTAATGTTTTTTAATAATTTTTCTATGTTCATTGTTCGCATTATTTCTGCTGTAAGCCACCCAGAGTCCCTTGGGAGTTGGGCGGCATAGAAATGCGATAAATTAAATTAAATTAAATTAAATTAAATTAAATTAAATATAACATTGGAACAGAAGACAATTCAGCATAATGGTCAGATTGTCATCTCTCAAAGCCCCAAAGTGGATGACGTCAAGAGATGGGAAGTGCCCCGGCCCTTTCCCATGTCCTACTCCTTTCAACTGTCTATCATGTCACCGTCCAAGGAGACGGCTAAAGCACCAGCAGGCATGGAGGACATTGGAAAACCTTCTGCTTTCCAGTTGTGGCTTGCTACCATTGCCTTCCTAATTAATGTAGGTGCAAATAGGCAAGACAAAACATTCCAGTCGGAATCACTTTGAGCAAGTCCCACTAGAACCTAGCAGCAGGTTGCCTCCTGATCAATAGTAACAGCCAGGGGTGAAATCCTACCGGTTTGGGCAAACTGATGGACATCAGTTCGCTGAACTGATAGTAATTACCCCTCTTTGGCCCCACCCATGCCCAGCCGGTCGCCGCTTACCTCTTCTAGCTGCTCGATATTCCACAGAATTCAATGTTAAATGCAGCAGAGAGAATGCTAACTTTTCTCCCTCCATTCACAAGGGAGCTGCTGCAGCCTGTCCCTTTAAGGTAGTCCCCAGGAGGGAGGGGGGCAGGAGGGAACCATAAAGGGAGCAGCAGCTCCGTTGTGAATGGAGGGAGAAAAGTTAGCATTCTCTCTGCCACAGAATTCAATGTTAAATGCAGCAGAGAGAATGCTAACTTTTCTCCCTCCATTCACAACGGAGCTGCTACAGCCTGTCCCTTTTAAGGTAATCCCCGGGGGGGGGGGGGAGCAGCTGGAATGGAGCCGTTTTTGTGAAAGGCAGGAAAATGGGGAAGGGGATTTTCCTGCCTGTCATCCATTCCTCAATCACAGCACAGACGGAGGGAAGGATGGTAGGCAGGAATATTCCCTTCCCCATTTTCTTGCCATTCGCGACAAGGAGTGGCTGGGAGGGGAGGGGCTGGTGAGGAGCCCCTCGATGTGAGTGATGTCAAGTTGGCCACACCCACCCAGCCACATGACCTCCCCCAATAAGCCACACCCACAGAACCAGTAGGGGAATTTTTTTTAATTTCACCACTGGGTATCAGCTATGTTATTGCTAGGGAGTTGAACCCAATTTTCTGGCTTTGCGGACGAGCTTTGGGGGTGGAAGAAGGGATGGTTCCATGTGAGGGGCAGGCAGGCAAGCAAAACATATGCGCAGCTCCGTTTTCACACCCGCCACTCGCGCAAATGCTCGCTGGCTGTTTGTGCAAGTGGGATACGTGTGAATGCACACTCGCTCATCACTTCCACAGCCCGGTTCTGAATGCCTCAAGGCTCGGTATCGGGCTGTGGGCCGGGGATTGGGGCCTTCTGAACTAGAAGTCCTCCAAGGTCCCTTCCAACTCTATGATACTGTGAAGATAGACTATAGAAAGAGTTTTCAAGTGACAACAGCAACAGGGACTGGAATTTCTATTGCTAAGCGACAGAGTTGTAAAGTTCAATGTCCCATGGCCGCTACATCATTTAGCAACAGCAAAACCAGCATTCTGCTTTGCCATTCTTAACTGAATCCCACCAGTTGTTAGCCAAAGAGGTTGTAGAAAAAATGCTTTTAAAAGGCTCTGACGATCCCAGCTGAGCGATCATCAGAGTTTTGTTTTTTTTTAAACTTTTAAAAGCATTTTTTCGGCCAAAGAGGTTGTAGAAAAAATGCTTTTAAAATTTTTTTTAAAAAAAGCCTCTGATGATCGCGCGGCTGAGCTGGGCGTAGGGCAGGGATTTTTGCTACCAGTTCTCCGAACCACCCGCTGCCATCACTACCGGATCGGGTGATCCGGTCTGAACCGGGAGCATTTCACCCCTGCCTCAACTCATAGGAGGGAGGGCATGGGAAATATATGAGAAGGACCCCTTTAATTTCTGGGGAATTAAAAGAAAGGAGTAGGCTTCGGGACTTGCAGAATTCTATGAATGTAATCTTACAATAAAGGCAGAGCTAGTATTTATTGATGTGCTTTTTGTCTGAACTACCTACATAGACTAACAAAGGATTACTATATAACCAAAGGATCTTGCCTATAAGCTGGCTTGGATAGTAATGCATTTTAACCGAAGATCGTTCTGTGTAGAAATTTAAAAGCACTTACTCCTCATTATTTTTCTTCTCGGGTTTACTTTCATTTTTCTTTTCATCCTTATCTTCCTTGTTCACTGTGTTATTTTTCTTTGTATCACCAGTTTTACTGAAACAATATATATATATACATAACTATTAAAAATAACAACCTCATCATAAAGTTACTTTTATTCTGTCTTATTTTTGAATTATAAATTAAAAATGTTCCACAGTTCTGTATATTATGGTTCATGCTTACTATTGGAAACCCTATGTTTTCATGTTGAATGTATTTCAAATTGGTCTATGACCCTGATAAACTAAATTAACTACAGTCCCATAAAGTATTCTGATATTTCTTTCCTTCTTTACAGTACTCTACCTTATGCCATCTTTTTTACCTCTTGAATACCTAAGAAATTACTCTATAGCAATGATGGCTAACCTTTTTGCCATCGCGTGCCAAAAATGGGGGGAGCGGGGTATGTGTGTGTGTGTGTGTGTGTCGCGCGCATGCATGCCCACACCATAATTCTATGCGCCCCACCCTTTTGGCACGTGATGGGACCGTGAGCCCAGTAAGCCTGTTTTTCGCCCTCTCCAGGCTCCAGAGCCTTTCTAGGAGCCTGGGGAGGGCGAAAACGACCTTCCCCACACCCCTGGAGGCCCTCCGGAGGCCGGATACTGCCTGTTTGCCGACTTCCAGTGGGCCCAGAAGGCCTGAAAATCAGCTGGAGCTGAGTTCACGTGCCCACCGATATGGCTCCGTATGCCACCTGTGGCACACGTGCCATAGGTCCGCCATCATGGCTCTATCATCTATTACACACATAACTGTTATTGCTACAGATTGTATCGTAACTGTCTGATAAACCCAGTTATGGTTGGGGAATGCCGGGAGTTGAAGTCCACACAACTTAAGCTTGCTAAGTTGAGAGACACCACTCTGTGCAATCTATAACTGTTCTTTATTAAGTTTATTTATTTATTTATTAGTCCAATTTATATGCCACCCTTCTCCGTAGACTCAGGGTGGCTTACAATGCATTATAGCAATAGCCTGCATACTTTTTTGTATATACCTGCTTATTAGGGCTTTTGGGTCCCCCTAAGTGGTGTTGTTCTATACAAAGTTGGCTTATTGCCCCCACAATCCGGGTCCCCAATTTACCTACCTCGAAAGGATGGAAGGCTGAGTCAACCTTGAGCCTGGTGAGATTCGAATTTGCACTAATTGCAGGCAGCTGGCAACTAAGTTGTGAGTCATATGAAAATGCTGACTCTGTATGGCACTTATGAGAGGGCTGTAAAGCACTGTGAAGCGGTATATAAGTCTAAAAGGGGTGGGTTCTACTTACCTTTAGTACCGGTTCTCAACGGGATCGCGTGTGAGCTTCTGCGCATGCGCAGAAACGTTGTGATGACATCCGGGTCGGTGGGTGGAGCCTCCTGCTGGTTTTACTACCGGTTCTTGCGAACTGGTCCGAACCGGGGGCAGCCCACCACTGAAGTCTAAGTACTATTGCTATTGCTATCTATGTGGTCACCAAGACTCACCAATGACTTTATGGCGTAAAACCACTCAGTCAAAGACCTAGGAACTGTGACATTAACCCAAGTTTATGGATTAACCTAAGTTTATGGGATTACAATATACATGTTACATTGTAAGCCGCTCAGAGTTGCCTTGAACCGCAGGATGGACACCATTTGAATTTAATAGATAGATAGATAGATAGATAGATAGATAGATAGATAGGGAAGGAAGGAAGGAAGGAAGGAAGGAAGGAAGGAAGGAAGGAAAGAAAGAAAGAAAGAAAGAAAGAAAGAAAGAAAGAAAGAAAGAAAGAAAGAAAGAAAGAGAGAGAGTTTAGATTCTCAGGAAAAAGAAAAAAAATTATGTACTCCCGTATCTTACCTGCTTTCACCATCCTCCACATTTTCAAGACTTTCCTTTTTAATGTGGCTGGCTAAATTACGAGGATCTGAATCTGAGTGTTGAGTTTCACTTTTCCCCATCCTTGTGATAATCTGTTATCTGAAAGAGAGAGAGAGAGAGAGAGAGAAATATGTTCAAAGTGAACCAACGTTTTGTAACAAAGCTTTGTTATATAACGATATATGGAAAAAGTCCATCCTATCTCGGCTTAACCAAAGTTATTATTCGTTTGTTTGTTTGCTTATTTAGTCATTCCACCGAATACCAAGGTCTCTCACCGGTTTGCATTAAAAAAAGAAAAATTAGAACCTGAGGTATTAAAAATTGTTTTAAACCAGCATTTAAAACAATGGTTAAAAGCCTGCTTCAAAAAAGTGTGTTTTTGAGCTTTTAAAAAAATCAAAGAAAACGCATGAGGTGTGCAGGCTATTGAAATGGGGCATCTGTTGAGGACCTGTATGCTGCACGAGCCAGAAAGAGGGCTGTGAAAATATCTACAGACCCCTCGCATCCTGGACATAAATTGTTTCAACTTCTACCTTCAAAACAATGCTAGAGGGTTGTGATGGCGAATCTATTGCACGCATGCCAGAGGTGGCACGCAGAGCCCTCTCTGCGGGCACACGCCATCGCCAGCTGCTCTTCCAGGTTCTGGCATGTGCATGGGCCCGGCCAGCTACTCTTCTGGGTTCCGGCACACACATGCACCCTGGAACCTGAAAGAGAGCAGCTGGCTGGCGTGCATGCATGTGTTCTGCTCCAGCTCCGGATTCCAAAAGGATTGTGACACACACCAAAGGTCTTTATCAAAGTTATAACGTACCAAGAATAAACAAAGTCCGGCAAAGGTTGGCAACCAGCCCAGAAAACAAGATATGATAAGACACTCACTCTCCAAAATGCTCTGTAATAATTACACGTTGTTTCCAGCAAGAAATTACTAACTGCGTATGACTTAAATAGGATAAGGGAGTGGCCAATTATCCTCAAACCTTACTCTCAAGGAGACCTCCTCCTTCTGAGTAGCCACTCCGCCTTTTGGCAGCTCTGCGTGCCCGAGCATTGAGGAGAGGCTCCTCCACTTCGCTCTCTCCACTTGAAGGAGCCTCTGGAGGTTCTGAAGGCCCAGGCTGAGTCTCTGCCTCTGGCACCACATCCTCTTCAGCCTCCTCACTGTCCAACGCGAGCGCCGGCTGTGCAGGCTGCTGGCGCGACCCTACACCAGCCTCCTCGTCATCGGGATCAGCCACGATCCGAGCAGGCTGCTGGCGGGCCATCACAGCATGTGACAGAACCCAGAAGAGCAGCCAGCTGCTGCACATGTGTGCACCGGCCAGCTGCTCTCTTTCGGGTTCCGGTACTCCGCATGCACACACTCCAGTTTCGGCATTTAGTGCTGAAAAGGTTAACCATCACTGCCATACGGCACTGCATGTCAGAACAACTAGACACAAGGACAGTCCCCCCCCCCCCACAATGCCATCACTCTGCCAAGCAACTCATTTCCACAACACTGTCAAACTATCTAGAAAGGCAGTATTACCATCAGTGGTAGGTTGTCCCCGGTTTGCACGGGTTCTATAGAACCGGCAGTAAAACCGGCAGGAGGCTCCGCCCACCGACCCCGACGTCATCAAAATGCTTCTGCGCATGCCCAGAAGAGCACGCGCGCACGCGAGCAACACTCACACTCGCACACGGCCCCACTGCGAACCGGTAGTAAAGGTAAGTAGAACCCACTCCTGATTACCATCATTATTCTCATCTTCCCTATTCCCTATCTCCTTATCTTCTTATACACTACCCTGTCTTATATTTTTTTGAACCCTGAAATAAGCGCTTAGCCTTATTGCCATGCGCTCAAAAGCCCGATTGGGCTTATTATCAGGGGATGTCTTATTATGGGAGAAACAGGATATAACTTTGTTGCTTGTCTCTTATGATTTACATTGTTTACTTAGTATCGTCGTATGATTTGTGTTGATTGCTTATTTAGTATCCATGACTATCACTAAGCGTTGTATATAATGTTTTATGATGAATGCATTTTACAATGACTAGGTTAATGATCTGTCACTATTGTTGTATGTACACTGAGAGCTTACGCACTGGAAACAAATTCCTTGTATGTCCAATCACACTTGGCCAATAAAGGATTCTAAAATTCTAAATCTGAGATGAAGAGGTGTTATCTCACGTACAGGTCATTCTTGACTTACAACAGTTCATTTAGCAATCGTTCAAAGTTACAATGGCACTGAAAAAAGTGGACTTATGACCAGTTTTATACTTATGACCGTTGCAGCATCCCCATGGTCACTGATCAAAATTCAGATGCTTAGCAATTGACTCACATTTATGACATGTGATCCCCTTTGGTGACTTTCTAACAATGTCAATGGGGGAAGCCAGATTGACTTAACCGTGTTACTAACTTCACAACTGCCGTGATTCATTTAACAACTGTGGCAAGAAAGGTCGTAACATGGGACAAAACTGACTTGACACCTCTCCTGCTGAGCAGTGGACATTTTGGGCTCAGTTGTGATTGTAAATCGAGGATTATTTGTAATGTACCCAAAAATGGATCTCTGTGGCTACGTAAAAAAAAAAAAAAGTATGAAATGAAAAGTATGGCAAAATAAAAACACAACAGCCGTACAATAATACAGAGAAAAAAGGATGGAGAAAGTTGGCAGCATCCAATCAAATCATGGAAGGCTCTTTGAAACAGCTCAAGGACAAATTTTAAATATTTTACTGGCCATATAATTAGATTTGAGTGGCAAATTATTTTTTTTTTGGTGTATACAACTTTAATTCCATATAGAAGGTTTTTACTGGTTGGCAAGTTCTTCAATTAGAAGTACATAAAATCATTTTTCCAAACAAAGAGATTTTTCAAGAAATGTCGCCAACGTTTTTCAACATTAGAACTATTTATAGATGTTGCCCTTTTTATACATTGTAAAACAAGCTTTCAAAAATAAAAAACAACACAATGCAGTTGTAGTTTTTGACTTACAACAGTTCGTTTAGCGGCCTTTCAAAGTTAGAACGGCACTGAAAAATGTGACTTATGATCGTTTTTTCACAGTTATGACCTTTGCACCATCCCCATGGTCATGTGATCAAAATTTGGATGCTTGGCAATTGGTTCAGGCCAGCGGTAGGTTGCCCCCGGTTTGCACCGGTTCTATAGAACTGGTAGTAAAACCGGCGGGAGGCTCCGCCCACCGACGTCACCAAAATGCTTCTGCGCATGAGCAGGAGAGCGCGCGCACGCGGCCCCGCAACAAACCGGTAGTAAAGGTAAGTAGAACCCACCCCTGGTTCAGACGTATGACTGTTGCTATCTCCCAAGGTCATGTGATCGATCCCCTTTTGTGACCTTCTGACAAGCAAAATCAATGGGGAAACCAGATTCACTTAACAACCGTGTTGTTAACTTAACAACCGCAGTGATCCACTTAACAACTGTGGCAAGCAAAGTCGTAAAATGGGGCAAAACACACTTCACAACTGCCTCTCTCAGCCACAGAAATCTGGGGCTCAATTGTGGCCGTAAGCCGAGGACTACATATAAACCATAAATACCAACCTCGTTCCTTTCCGTGCCCTGTAATAAATCCAAAGCGATAATGAAATCTTCAATCTTCCACTGAAGAATAAATCTATAATACAGTAACTTGAGGTAAAATAAATGAGCTGTAGCGGAGAAAGGATTCCAATACTGCTGTTGGCAATATAATGGAATTAGGCTGCAGCCCCGCTTATCTTGAAAGTGTAATCTGCAAATGTAATGAAAGAAATCCTTTAAGTCTCCACACCACACGCATAATGGAAATTAGGAATCAAATAAGGGCCAATAAAATAAACCAATAATAAATATTGATGTCAGGTTTGGAATGTCCTTCAAATCCAGATTGTGGCTGAAATATGTGAGTGACACTCACTCATTTTCAGAAAGGACAGATAAATTCTTTCTTTCAAATCTACCTGTATTTAAAACAGAGGACAAACTCAGATTTATCTACTGTTTTATTTTCTCCTTTTATAGACAAATATACTGTATTTTTCAGACTATAAGACGCTCTGGACTATAACACGCACATTAGCTTTAGAGCAGGAGTGAAATGCTCCCGGTTCGGACCGGATCGCCCGATCCGGTAGCGATGTCGGCGGATAGTTCGGAGAACCGGTAGCAAAAATCCCTGCCCCACCCCCCTCATGCCCAGCTGAGCCGTGTGATCATCAGAGGCTTTTTTTTTAACTTTTAAAAGCATTTTTTCTACAACCTCTTCGGCCGAAGAGGTTGTAGAAAAAATGCTTTTAAAAGGTAAAAAAAAAGCTTCCAACAATCACAGCTGAGCCCCGCGATCGTCAAAGCAGTGCTTTTAAAAGTAAAAAAAAAGATTGCGCGCCGCAGCTGATCACCCCCTCTCGCGCGCTGTTCTACTTACCGCATGCCTCCTTTTGGCGTGCACTGCGCATGCGCACACCTTGCATTTGTTGCGTGGTGCGCACCTCACATGCGCAGCCAGCAAACCGGTAGTAAACCGGTTCAGATTTCACCACTGCTTTAGAGGAGAAAAACAAGAAAAAAAAATCTGCCTCTGCTTCCGTCACCCATTCACCAAGGCCCGATCACCACAGCCCGGCCCATTCGCTACCGCTGCGGCCCAATCGCCGCCACCTGTCCACTGCTGCTGTGGCCCGTTTCGCCAACGCTGTGGCCCGTTCAGGCGATAGGTGGTGGCGATTCCTGCTGCCTAGAACAGCCTCCCCCCTGCTACTTCCCATGGGTGGGGGGGTTATGTGGAAAGTGCGTCTTATAGTCCGAAAAATACTGGTACTCCTTGTTGCTATTTCAAGCACTACCTTGGCTCCCTAGGTGCAGCAATCCAAAGGACTGGAGGAAAAAGGAAAAATACCCTATTAATAATAAAAAGAACCAACCTGAATTTCAGCACAATAAGGCAATACTAATTTGGGCCCTAAAATGTAGGTATTTTGCTCTCTCCTCAAATTTTTTTCCACGAGGATATTTAAATTGATATTTAAAATCATAACCCCCACATGATTTATGTATTTCTGTCATTCCTCTTCAGACCAATATTAACAGCAAAATAAGTCCACTGCCTATAAACAAACAAACAAATAAATAAATAATTTTATGTCTATACCGCCCTTCTCCTGAAGGACTCAGGGCGGTGTACAGCCTATTAAAAGCACAAAGACAGACATCAATTAAAAATAATTAAAATTATTAAATAATTCCAGCTCAATTTAAAACCCCCAAAATTTAAAACACTCAATTTAAAATGGGTGGCCCTCTGTACGTAATAAACGTCTGGGCAAAAATACCGCGTTTCCCCAAAAATAAGACCCTGTCTTGTATTTTTTTGAACTCTGAAATAAGCGCTTGGCCTTATTGCCATGCGCTCAAAAGCCTGATTGGGCTTATTATCAGGGGATGTTTTACTTTGAGGGAAACAGGGTGTGTGGATGGATAGATAGATAGATAGATAGATAGATAGATAATTATTTACAATTTGAAATCTTAGATGGTTTGGAGAACAGCAGCACTGGGTCAGTTTTAATAGGCCATCTTTAATCTTGTCTTGTATTTTGCTTAGTCAAGCATTTCCAAATTCCTTTCAATCCCATTAAGGCAATCCCTAATACAAAGCCTTCCAAATCTTCTGAGGAAAAAAATCTGGATAGTTCTTACAGTTTCATTCTGTACATTCCAGAGGCCTGGACTGATTCATATGTCCCATTAATATGTATTTGTTTTCATTCTGGTTATGCTACAGTGGCCTCCTTCACCCAATCCACTATGTCACGGTGGATGGTTTCCACATACTGCATTATGCCTAAGTGATGATGTGTGAATAAGGCTGCAGATCAGAATCCATGGAGTTCTCGACTTACGACCACAATTGAGTTAACAACATTCCTGTTGTTAAGTGAGACATTTGCTAAGTGGGTTTTGCCCCATTTTACGACTTTTCTTGCCACAGTTGTTAAGTGAATCACCGCGGCTGATAAGTTAGTAACCCAGTTGTTAAGTGAGTCTGGCTTCCCCGTTGCTTTTGCTTCTCAGGTGGTCGCAAAAGGGGATCGCATGACCTTGGGACACAGCCAACGGTCATAAATATGAACCAGTCGCCAAGCATCGGGGATTTTGATCACGTGGTCATGGGGATGCTGCAAAGGTTGTAACTGTGAAAAACGGTCATAAGTCACATTTTTTCTGTGCCGTTGTAACTTTGAACAGTCATTAAATGAACTGTTGTAAGTCGAGGACTACCTGTGCAGAGTGACACCCTGTAACGTATTCCATGCTGTGTATCATTTTGGTCTTTAAGGCTTCTAATCACCTAAGTAACTGAGAGAGTCAGCCATCTACAGAGGTAGCCACAGGGTATGGTCAAAAAAAGTCAAAGTGGTACCCTCAAAAACACAATTGAAGCTCTGCTTGGAAGCATCCAGGAAACCAGTGTAGGACTATCCATTTTCTAGGTATTCTGACAAATCATTTCTGAACCTGAGACCATTGATTACATGGAAAAACCTTAGCTGTAGAACTGCTTGGATTACTTGACGCTCTTTCTAAATTCCCTAGGAGAGGGGTCTGCAACCTTAAACACTCAAAGAGCCATTTGGACCCGTTTCACCACAGAAAAGAAAACACCGGGAGCCACAAAACTCTTCCCATGCCTGACTATTTCTTGAGCGGCCACAAAACTAGCACATGTAGTTGAATTTAACATTCTGTTTTCTTCTGAAACTTTTCTTTTCTTGGATTTATCCAAGGTTGGCCTACCGGGGGGTTGAAAAGCTCAGTAAATCGTGTGCTGGCGGGTGTCGCACATTGGCAGTTGTGGTGCATATTTTGAGTGACAGCCGCAGCAGAGGGGGGAAAGAGCCGCAGGTTGCTGACCCCTGCCCTAGAACGTAACAATCTCAACCAGAAACATTTACCTGTGTTCTTGCAAAAGCGTGAACCTAAACCAGGGTCTGCAACCTTAAATACTCAAAAGAGCCATTTGGACCCATTTCCCACAGAAAAGAAAACACTGGGAGCCACAAAACCTGGGTTGGCATGGCCAACTCAATGTCAGTCACTTCTACCAGTCACATGACCCCCACTAGCCACGCCTACCCAGCCAGTCATTAGGGCAGAGAACCAGTTGTTAAAAAACACCGGGAACCACACAATCCTTTTGACATCTCTCTCTCTCTCTCTCTCTCTCTCTCTCTCTGTATCTCTCTGTCTGTGCCCTGGCTGCTTCTCCATCCCCCGCCATCGCCCTTACCTTCTCAGGCCAGGCGAGGAGTGACTGGGAGGGGAGGGCGAGGGGCAGGACCAGCCAATGGTGGGATCACCTGACAGGGAGCCACAGCAGACAGCCCAAAGAGCCACATGTGGCTCCGGAGCCACAGGTTGCTGACCCCTGCTCTAGGCCAAACTATAACTGCAAGTGTATGATGTACAAAAATAGAAACATGTGTGTAGTGGGTACAGCCTACACACATACAGATAAGAAAGTATTTAGTATAGTTTTGCTAATATTCATGCTTATCTTCAGCTCTATTTCTATTATTTCTATTTCTATTTTTTCTATTTCTATTTCTATTTCTATTATTTCTATTATTTCTATTTCTTTATTGGCCAAGTGTGATTGGACACACAAGGAATTTGTCTTTGGTGCATACGCTCTCAGTGTACATAAAAGAAAAGATACGTTCGTCAAGAATCATAAGGTACAACACTTAATGATAGTCATAGGGTACAAATAAGCAATCAGGAAACAATCAATATCAATAGTAAGGATACAAGCAACAAAGCCATTCCATTCCATTCCATTCCAATCCAATCCAATCCTATATTCTATTCTACTCTGCTCTGCTCTGCTCTCTTCTCTTCCCTTCCATTCTAATCTGATTCTATATTCTATATTCTATGCTATGCTATATTATATTATGTTATATTATGCTATTCTATTCTATTCCATTCCATTCCAATCTAATTCTATATTCTTCTCTTCTCTTCCATTCCAATCTGATTCTATATTCTTCTCTTCTCTTCTCTTCCATTCCAATCTGATTCTATATTCTATATTCTTTGCTATGCTATTCCATTCCATTCCATTCCATTCCATTCCATTCCATTCCATTCCAT
>WNWU01000068.1:3327021-3338384 GCA_012654045.1 Ptyas mucosa
TGGGGGGAAGGGAGGGAAAGGGAGAAAGGGGAGAGGGAGAAGGGAGAGAGATGGGAAGGGAGAGAGGAGGAGGAGGGAGGGAGAAGGACAGGGGAGTGGGTGAGGGGAAGGGAGGGAAAGGGAGAAAGGGGAGAGGGAGGGAGGGAGAGAGAGATGGGAAGGGAGAGAGGAGAGGTGGGAAGGGAGGGAAAAGGAGAAAGTGTTAGTTAATTCTAATTTGCTGTTGTTTTTTTTGGCAGTGGGAATAGGAGAAGCTGCCAACTTTGCTGCATACGCCTTTGCCCCGGCAACTTTGGTCACTCCATTGGGGGCACTAAGTGTCCTTATAAGGTTAGTAGTACAATTAGTACAATTGTTTTGCCAACTAAAACAGATTAAGATTAGAGTTCAACAGTGGCTCAACAGGACATTGTAAATGCATTGCGGGCTCTTATGATCCTATTTTAGTCAAAATATGTCTATATTGTCTTTCTAAAGCAGTATTTCTCAAAATTGGCAACTTTAGGATTCGTGACTTTCAACTCCCAAAATTTCAGGGGTGAAATCCAGCAGGTTCTGACAGGTTCTGGAGAACCGGTAGCGGAAATTTTGAGTAGTTCAGAGAACCAGCAAATGTCATCTCTGGCTGGCCCCAGAGTGGGGTGGGAATGGAGATTTTGCAATATCCTTCCCCCAGGAGTGGGGAGGGAATGGAGATTTTGCAGTATCCTTCTCCTGGAGTGGGGTGGGAATGAAGATTTTGCAGTATCCTTCCCTTGCCAAGCCAAGCCAAGCCACGCCCACCAAGCCACACCCACAGAACCGGTAGTAAAAAAAAATTGGATTTCACCACTGCAAAATTCCACAGCCAGCCAAAAACACAGTTCGGAAGAGTCCAAAGTGACAACATACCTCACTACACACCTGTTAGAATTTGGCAATATAAAGAGCTTTGGACTGTGCACAAATACACAGCACTGCCCCTTACTTGTGTTTCTGCAGAAATTTTTCCTAATATGTGATTCTTTTAGTATATACAGGATTTAAATTGAGACTCGGGCCTTGACAATTACATTAGCCAGGCACTGTGAAAAGTAGATTTGTAAAGGCAGTTGCATATAAACACACAATTTACATACTCTACGGCGGTTTAGGGACCATCGTAGGGCTCTCTGTTAAAAGACCATGTGCAGTTCATTTCTAATGTGTCCAAAAGTCAGGAAGAGCAGTTATAAAGCTTGGCAGAACTAAACTCAGCTCCTCATATGTTGATGGATCTAAGACGATTACGAAGTAATAATGTGCAAAAGTTGTCCATTTATAATATTGTCCTTGGTTCTTATTCATCCTAGCTATTCAGAATGTCAGTTTCTAGATTTGTTACATTCCCAATCTTTGCTTAATTTCTCCCTTTTTGAAAATTTCAAACAGTGCGATATTGTCTTCCTATTTCCTGGATGAAAAGCTCAACATTCATGGAAAGCTGGGCTGTGTGTTAAGCATTCTGGGTTCCACCGTGATGGTGATCCATGCTCCTGAAGAGGAACAAATCACATCATTGGATGACATGGAAATAAAACTGAAAGATCCAGGTATGCTTACTAGAGAGCTACCGTAGAATGCGATGACTCCCCCGGAAGCTTCCCCAGAGGCCTCTCCAGATGTTAATTTGGAGGATGAGCTGATCCTGGGCATGCTAGGAGAGGATGCAACTGAGGGGTATGAGCTAGGAATGGAGGGGCTGAGGACAGGGGGGCAACCGGATGAACATCTGGCTGAGCTAGAGGCACAGCTGCAGCTGGGAAGCCCAAGGTTTCGGGTGGAGAGGGCACAAAGCTGCAGGTGGTCAGCCACCTCCTCCCGATCAGAAAGCACATAGAGCTGAGAGGAGGCAGGTTCAATGAAGGTCAGCTAGGCTACTTGCGAGGAGGCAGCCTCACCCCTTTTGATGGGCTGCACCAGGAAGCAGTTATTTAGCTCAGCAAGGGGAGCGCTGGGAACAATGTGTCTGTTTCCTTGCTGTGTTTTCTTCAGCCATTGTGATTCTTGCACTGAACTTTGGATGGTGTCTTTTCAACCCAGAACTTGCCTTTGCCTAGTGGACCTCCCTTGTCTTTGTGCTGTGGGCTAGTCCGGGCTTCTTTTGAGCAGCCTGTTGAACTCATTAGGGGTGCTGGCATGTGTGTATATGCGCGTGAGCGGGACAGCACATAGAATGAGCCCCTATTATGAAAATGTTTCCTCATGAATGTATTTAGATTAGGCCAGAATCAGGGGTGAAATCCTCTGAAGTCTGCTCCCGGTTCTGTGAGTCTGTTACTGAGCACGCGCAAACGCAGCGCTAAAAAAGGAACATTTTGAAGCCTTCCGAGTCTGCAAAGGTAAGTAGAACACCTGGGGGAGGGGGATCCGCTATGCCACGCGATTTAGATTAGCTAGAAAGCAGGAAATCCGATGATTCTAGCTAATATAAATCGTGCGTCACAGCTGATTGTCACCCAGCTGATTGTCAGAAATACCTGTTTGGGCGAACCGGTAGCATTTTTTACTACAGGTTTGCCTGAACCAGTCCGAACCGGTAGCATTTCACCCCTGGCTAGAATCTATTTATTTGTCCTATAAACAGATTTGATATTGTGCATGTTCTCCCACATGTACATTATTACAGCTGACATGGAGATATTGAATGGAAATACGTTAAGAGTCTGTAGCTATCCAGCCAGCCCACATGTAAATAATTCAGCAGGATTCATTTATAGAAGAAACTTCTTTATATACAATAATATAAAACATGATGCATGTATACAATACCCATGCAGCTCTTGCAGCGTGGCAGAGAAGAAGAAGTAGAAGCAAGGACTAGAACTAAAGCAAGGAGTAAGGACAAACTCTTATATACACAGAACAGTTAAGCTAAGCCATGCCCAGGCTCCAAGCCATCTGAGATGGCTCACAACAAACACTGTGTCTCGGTCACCAAACAGTTCCCATTGGCTGACTTGTTGTTATGGCTATTCCAGTTCATAAATTCTTATGTGAATTTATTCTCAGAGACTCTTCCCATTCTGCTTACAATCTTTTTGGACTGTTGCCTTCTGGCAGAAGTTACAGAACAATTAAAACTCGTTTTCTGAATAGTTTTTATCCCAGAGCTATAATTGCACTCAACAATGAACTCAAGGGACACCATCATTGAGCTTTTGGACAGTATTACTTGGTCTGTTGTGTGGATGTTTGGGTGGTTTAGGGGTGGGGAATTTGTGGTGGGTGGGGGCCTGTTTGGGCATTGTTATGTGTGTTGGACCTGGTCTTTGGGTGTTAAGTGAATTTCGTATACTGTGTATACACGTACAATGACAATAAAGTTATTTATTTATATATTGTTATATAAAGTTATTTATTTATATATTGACAAAATAGGCTAACACAGAAGGAGGAAGACTTCAGTTTCCAAATTGCTCCCAGGCTCTAGGCAACTGACATGTAGTGAAAATCGAACAACAGGATGGGATACAATTGTGCTATTCTTCTATCTCAGTGTTTCTCAACCTCGGCCACTTTGAGATCTATGAACTTTGGAGTTGAAGTCCACACATCTTAAAGTTGCCGAGATTGAAAAACACTGGCATAGAGAAACCTTACGGTCAGTGCATAAATTCAAACCTGTTCTATTTTACCTCATTTTTTAAATAAAACAGCCAGATCTTGAAGAGGAACCTTGGGTTATCCGTTTCCCTCCTAATGCTCCTCACACAGTTCTAAAGAGCCGCCTCTACCTGTCCAGGAATACAGTAGAAATTAACACTTATTCTTGAAGAAAGGGGAAGTATTTCATAAGTGGTTCTCCACTTAGGGAACACCGGATCAAATGCACTTGATCACATCAACTGTGATTTGACATCTTTGCTGTTCTCTAAGTCCTAACCAGTAGTGGGCTTCAATTTCGTTTGTTACCAGTTTGCTCGCGGGCGAGAAGTTTCTACGCATGCGCAGAGATGTCCGGGTGGGTGGGCAGAGCCTCCTGTAGGCAGCGGTCGCCCGAACCGGAGCAAACCGGTTGTCAGCGTTCCAAGTTATGATTGCTCCAGCGCTGACATGAATGAAAAAAAAACTATTAGAAGTTGCAGCTTGGCCTTTCACCCAGTTCTTCTTCCCAGGCAGATAATGTCACCTAGGTGATGGGGGGAGGGGGGAAATTCCTGTGACTTGAAGTAGCCGAGATGAAAGACTGACTTGGAAGATGACCAATGAGACACTGAGATTTGAGGAACGGAAAGGGAGGGGTTTGGGATCAGAGGGTCAGTTTCGGCTGCAAATGAGTTCAGGACTAGATCGTTATTTTTCAATAAATGAAAGATTTCATTAAAGACTTTGTGTTTGGGAATGAAATTTATTTGAGATAACATCGGAACCTGACACCGGTAGCAACCAACCACTGGTCCTAACGTATAGTTATTTTCCTTTCCTGCAGTCTTCATTGTGTTTGCTGCCGTTATAATTCTGACCGCGTTGATACTTATTTTTGTCGTCGCTCCACGGTTTGGACAGACCAATATATTGGTCTACATCTCCATCTGTTCCCTGATAGGGGCTTTTTCAGTCTCCTCCGTCAAAGGCCTGGGTATCGCTCTTAAGGACATGCTTTATCAGAAGCCAGTCTTCCGAAATCCGCTGCTCTACGTTTTAGCCCTAGTTTTGGTGCTGGCCGTCAGTACTCAAATCAACTACCTCAACAAATCACTGGATGTGTTTAATACGTCGATGGTCACTCCCATTTATTATGTCTGCTTCACAACCACCGTGGTGATTTGCTCCGTTATCCTCTTCAAAGAATGGAACAGCATGGAGCTTGGCGATATCATTGGAACCCTAAGTGGATTCTTCACCATAATCATTGGCATTTTCTTCCTTCACGCTTTCAAAAATGTCAGCATTACCTGGAACCAGTTGGCGGCTTCTGTTAAAAAAGACCCTAGCTTGCCTCTGCATGCTTATGAGTCTCACCACACTTTATTAGAAAATATGGACGCGCCCGTTTCGATATGCGACGAGGATAATACTCTGTTCAGCCGCGGAAATGAACGACAGTAACCACCGTTGAAGCGGTTTACCGCCCACCAGAGGAATATCATTATCTTCACTATCCCAGAATTTGGAGGAACAGAACAGGGGACGTGTCATTTGCTTTTGGGTTAGAAAAGGAAATTCGGGTGTTTCTATATTGGCCATTTTTGACAGCCTTCAGGTGTTTCTGTATTGGCCATTTTTGACAGCCTCTCTGACAGCAGTAATGCTGTTTTAAGCGATGACTATGGTTGCTACTAAAATGAATTACATATGTAAATGCATTTTCTAAATCGTATTTTATAGTTTCACTGTTTTAAAATGAGATGATTTTTTTTTCCTGAGGGCTAAGGGAAGGTATTTTGTGAAAACCAGGGCTTTTTCTAATGACCAGTATGTTAGTAAATTGGAAGTTGTAATTTATTCTAGTTTCCCAAGTAGGAAATGTCCAAAGAGAACATCTTCTCTGTTTTAGATTTAACTTCCAGGAATAAAGTTTAAAGTCTAAGTACCTTAAATGAAAACAGGGTCTTTCTATGCCAGAGAGCACCGAGACCAAGAAATCCTTATAATAAACTCATAAAATCTGGGAATTAAGTTGGTGTATACTAAACATTCTTGGAAAGCCTTTAAGTTTCATTTCCCTCATCAATTCCTTTTAATTGTTCAGGATGATAGATTAGCTTTTAAGACACACACGTATACTCATACGTGTTAAATTCTCTTCCCTTTTTATATAGAAATATATTATAATACAGTGTTGAGATTTTTTTAAAAATCCATAATGACTTTCGTGATTTTGTGAACTGGAAAGTGATTTTGGTTACATGCCGATGACTGAAATACAATTATCAGTGCCAATAAATTTGGTTTCGAAATAGAATTCCATCTGCAAACACAGGCTTGGCTGTGTGGAGATTTTTGGTCATCTCTTCAGTATTTAATATTAACACCTTAGTTCCAAAACTGCTTAAGAAAGAAAGAAAGCGAGCTAGGCAGGTTTTATTACACAAATAAATATTACACAAATAAATAAACTGTATATTTAGCTCACAGTAATGGACAGGTGTCGACTTGGATAATGCGATCTATTTAGCTCTGAATTTTTCTTATTACTTTGGTTTATTAAGAATTTGCACCTGTCTCATGATAAGGAACTATTTAAGGAACTATGGGTTTTTAATTATTTTGAATATTTAGTTATTGTGTGGCTCATCTGAAAACCATGAGCAGCGACGGTGAAGTGCCATTCGTGGGGGGGGGAAATGCTTTTCTCTATCTGTATGAAGCTTGCCGTAACTATTTAAAAATATTTAATATTTCATTTTCTGAATGGAAAATCTTCAAAGCTTTGATATAATATTGACAAAAATGAATAAAAATGTTTTGATAAAGTATATACTAACATTGGGCCAGTTTTTATCTTTTATATCATCCTAATCTATCTGGAGGATCCTCCTGGATGCAGGGAATCAGAGGTAGGTCCACATAAGATTCAGATCAAGAAAATATTTAGGCAACCCACCCAAGAGAGTGAATTGATTGCTATTGATGGCTTTTACAATTAACCAAAAGATAGTTCACCCGGCTTCTGTATGAAGCGCCCTAAATTTTAGCTATTTTGGGGAATATCCCTTATTTTTAAGGTAACAAATCATAGGGCAAATTGTTGTGGTCCGCCAGTAGCCTGCAGAGCTGACAGCGCAGTCGGACAGTGAGGAGGCTGGGGAGGAACATGGGCCAGTCCTGGAGTCTGTGGAAGGCCCCGACGAGGGGTCTGCATCGGAGGCAGAGATGGGGCCAGGGCCATCTGGAGTGATGCACCAACTCCGGAGCCCCCAGAGTCGGACAGCAGAGAGGCAGAGGAACAGGAGGAGCCTGTTCGTAGTGCACGCATGCGCAAAGCTGCCAGAAGGCAAGAGTAGCTAAAGCAAAAGGGACAACTTGGGAGTAAGGACAGGGGATGATTAGCCCCTCCCATAAGGCTTAAAAGAGAAAAACAGGCACTTGGGCCTTTTTGCAGGAAAGCAACATTGCTAACTCTGTTTCCGGTTGGCATCTCCTGTTTGTTTCTGAACTTTGTGGGGCTTTGCCAAGTAAGGCCTTTGGCACGGTGTCCAAAAGAAGATAAAGGTTGGTGATAATCCCGAAGGACGTCTTCCGAAGGACTTGTTTTGCAACTAATTGGGACTCAGCTGGGAATGAGGGTAATTCTCAGCTGTTACAATAAAATAGGTTTGTTTGGGACTAATTGTGTATTGCAATTACTCAGTAAGCCTAGATCACAACACAAATTTCTCTGGTGGTGCCATTCTTAGAAGCAAAAACCACATGTGCTGCAATTTTGCAGAAAGTCTTTATGTAACATGGTAAATAGAGTATTTCTCTTTCAAGAATGTAGTTAGTCCAGGAGTGTCAAACTCGTAACCTGTGGGCCGGATGTGTCACGCGCTGCCCATGCCCACCTGTAAGTCATGATATGTCATGTGACAACGCGAGTTTGACACCCCTGGTTTAGTCTTTGTTTAAAAATGTGGGGCAAGGGGCTTACTGAAATCTTAACTATTAGACATAGCTAAGTAACAGTTGGGAATGGTAATGTCTTTTAGCTGCTACTCCTCACACCTAACCTCTTTTCAAATGTAATTTAACTTGGATTTATGCCAGCAGCATCGGTATTCTTCAGCAGTAGAGTCTGGATCATTTGGGTGAAATTACATAATGGGTAGGATTGTGTAATTTCCGCCCCCTAAACAGAACTGCAAAATTACCTTTGCTGATTTTGAAGAGTTTCAGGATAAAGCAAAAAAAATATTTATTTTCCTGTTGGGGTCTGCAGTGCACTGTTATCTAAGATGGTTTCGATGCTTCTGAATCGTCGCGTGACATGAGAAATTATCGTACATCCCCATACAACTTTAGGATGAACTTTGGGATGGTCATAATTTATGACATGGTGAGTAGTTTAGGAACTATCTTAATGAGTGCGAAGCAGGGGTGAAATGCTCCCGGTTCGGACCGGATTGCCTGATCCGGTTGCGATGGCAGCGGGTGGTTCGGAGAACCGGTAGCAAAAATCCATGCCCAGCTGAGCCGCGCGATCATCAGAGGCTTTTTTTTTTTAACTTTTAAAAGCATTTTTTCTTCGGCCGAAAAAATCTTTTAAAAGTAAAAAAAAAAAAAAGTTGGCCATGCCCACCCAGTCACATTACACTACCACCACCAAGCCACGCCCACAGAACCGGTAGTAACAAACTTTACATTTCACCACTGGTGCGAAGGTTAAAGAAATTGAAAAGAAAGTGTATATAAATAGAAAATCGGGGTTGCTCGGATACCACTTTGGAAATTATTGAATTGAAAATGAATGCAATAATGGAGAGAGAATGGAAAGAGGAGCAGAGGGATAGAGAAGAGAGGAAGGAGAGAGAGGAACAGAAGAAAGGGAAAAGGAAAGGAAGGGAAGAAAGGGAGGGGAAATAAGAGTAGGAGAGAAGGTTAGAAAGGGAGGAAGGAGGGTGGAGTGGGGGAAAGGAAGGGGAAGGAGAGGAGGAAAGAAAGTAGAAGAGGATAGAAGAAGGGACGTAAGGGAAAGAAAGGAAAAGGAGGATTGTTGTAAATTAAGGGAGATGGAATGGTAGCAGAGCGATCCCGAGTACACTCAAAAATTTTTAAGATGAAGAATGAACTAATATGAAAGTTAAAATATTATGTATGATTAACAATGGATAAGAGGCTATACATTTAAGACAGGTTTATGAGAAATAAAAATTAAAAAATTCAAAATAATAATGAGCGCGAAGGTTTAATTTTCCCCCACAGACCCACCTGAAAATGAAAACCAGTGCTTCAACCTTTCATCATAACTTCATATTTATTATATGAAGTACATTTATTAGACACGTTTTGCTATGCATTATTTCCCTGGCAATATTGCACGCTTTGCAGTTTATTTGTTTATTTATTTAATTAGTCATATTTCTATGCCACCCACTCTCCGAGGACTCTGGGCGGCTTACACCAAAGACAGTATACTAAATAGCATCTTGCCCCCAACAATTTGGGTCCTCATTTTACCCACCTCGGAAGGATGGAAGGCTGAGTCAACCTTGAGCCGGTGAGATTTGATCCGCTGATCTGCTGAACTAGCAATTAGCTGAAGTAGCTGCAGTACAGCACTCTAACCACTGCGCCACCTCGGCTCACTGTAAAATCAAAATAATAATCCGATTTTAAAAAAAAACACCAACCTCTCCAGTTTGTAATAAAATTGGGAGCTTGTTCTCTTTTTGCTAAATGCCAAACTGAACGTGCAGCATATGATAAAAGTAGTTGATATGTTGTGCTTTTAAATAGTGTGGGACATACTACATTCTCCCTTCGTACAAAAACCTACGTGCAGTGTGTATTTACAACCCATGAACGGTATTTAGAATGCATTTATGACGAATGCCGTGTTTCTAAGAGGCCTTCTGGGTTCTAGAAATCGAAACGTTTTAAAGAGGCTTTAATAATATTTTACTTTTGTGAAGGATGATATAGCACAGTGATGGCTAACCTTTTTGCCGTCGCGTGCCAAAAGCAGGGGGAGACTGGGGTGGGGTTTGTGCATGCATGTGCCCATACCCATAATTCAGTGCACCACGCCCCCCTGCGTGTGACCCTCCCACACTCCCTCCGCTTTTGGCGTGGTGGGCCCGGTAGGCCCGTTTTTCGCCCTCCCCAAGCTCCAGAGGCTTTCTAGGAGCCTGAGGAGAGCGAAAAATGGGCCTTCCCCACTCCTGGAGGCCCTCCGGAGGCCGGAAACAGCCTGTTTCCTGACTTCTGGTGAGCCCGGAAGGCCTAAAAATCAGCTGGCAGGTGCGCGCCGGAGCTGAGCTAGGGCAACGCTTGCGTGCCCACTGATATGGCTCCGCGTGCCACAGGTTCGCCATCACGGATATAGCCGATCAAACCGAAAGGGTATTCTTTTTTCATTAGTGACTGCTTAAACAAGTCACAAGTACTGGAAAGTCTTTTGATAGTCTTGTCTTCTTCCTAACATCTGTTTCGGGCCTGGTGGCGTCTTTGAGCAGCTTTTAGTCAAGGAGATCTGGTACTTCTGTACTAGTCGCTTCTCTTTGTCCATATTTTCCTGACAAGCCACTGAGGTCTCGTATATAAAGACAAGTTCTGTAGGAGACTCACGGCCTCAAGTTCTCCATCTACCTATCACCTCTACGTTCACCAGCAGCCATGACCAGTGGCTGTCAGTGTACCCGAAGCTGTGCTGGCTGGAACGGGAGATGTGGCCAAACACATCTGGAGGGCTCATTCAATGGGCAAGACGATAAACGACAATCACTTTAAATATTGTTCTTTCAAGTCAACAGCTGACTTATAAAAAGGCTTGTGCTGGATTTGGGTTACGTTGTACGGTAGCTTGATCCTGCTACAAATGGGCATTTCTCCCCCTCAGGAAAACCACACTCTGGTCCGCTTGATAATAATATTGCTTGAATAGTCAAATGGACTTTAAATGATCCAATTATCAAATGGTCCGCTTGATAACAATATTGTTTGAATAGTCAAATGGACTTTAAATATGCTGATAAAACTTCTTCCAGGGAGAAAGAAGCAACGTGCACAACCGCCTTGTCTTCCTTCTAAGCAGCATCCAGGATTGTGTCTCTGGGAAGAATCCAGCAGCATCTCCGAAACGGTTATGTCCTTTTTGTGAATTCTTGCACCTGCTGAAGGTTATAGTCAGGACGAAGAGTCTTCAGCTATACATTCAATCATATGCAGGAGATCCTGAAACGTAGGCCGTCCTTCTGGTTTCTAGAAATAGAAAAGTTTTAATTATTGAGATTTCTTTTCCTTTTGTCACGCAGGATAAGCAAATAGTCCTCAATTAGCAATGGTGCGAAGTTACAGCCAACCCTTCAAAACAACTACTTATCACCAGTTGTGGCGTTCAGGCGGCTGCATACACCTGCAGCCGGGGTGGCATTCACTTACCTTTGCTACCGGTCTGCAAATGTGAGCACGAGCGCGCACGCACTCGCTCCGTTCACTCGTGTCACCTCCGCGCGTGCCCAGACCGTCAAAAACATGGATAAATGGGACGTAATTACACCCGGGCGGGTGGGCGGAGCCACCTGCAGCCGCCTCTACTGATTCGCCCGAATCAGATAGAACCGGCTGAGTACCACCACTGACCTGCAGTCCAGTGATGGGTTTCAAAAAAATTTTACTACTGGTTCTGTGGATGTGGCTTTGTGGGCGTGGCAAGGGAAGGATACTGTAAAATCTCCATTCCCTCCCCACTCCAGGGGAAG
>WNWU01000068.1:3351299-3362452 GCA_012654045.1 Ptyas mucosa
TGTTCTGTTCTGTTCTGTTCTGTTCTGTTCTGTTCTGTTCTGTTCTGTTCTACTCTACTCTACTCTACTCTACTCTACTCTACTCTACTCTATTCACTGTTTACCGTGGACCTCACCCAGTGGGATTCAGCCAGTTCGCACCACTTCGGGAGAACCGGTTGTTAACTTTCTGAGCAGTTTGGCAAACTGGTTGTTGGAAGAAATCATTAAAGCAGAGAACTGGTTGTTAAATTACTTGAATCCTACCACTGACCTCACCCCATTCCTAAGAGGTCTCTAAGGAGGTGTGCATAAGCACACCAGCGTGCCTACCGTCCCTGTCCTACTGTCCTCATTTATTTGTACTCATTTCCTATGTTCATGTCCATGTTTATACTTATAACTGTTATCTTGTACATGTTTGACAAATAAATAAATAAAATAAATCACTTAGAGAATAAACCTCCAAGGCAAACTGGAAGACAATTTTTATTGTCAGTATTCTTTGCCACAAGGATCTAGTTCTTGTCTTTCTTTCAAACCCAAGAACTTTTGAAAGTTCAAACTCTTCAAGAGTACTCTTGGAAGATTCTCACTGCTTATTCTCAAGGTTGCCACACAAAATGCTGCCTTTGGGCCTCTTTCCAAGAAACAATCTTTTGTCACTCAGCAGAAATGATTGAAGCATATTATGGGAAGGGACTTTCATCTTGTGTGCCTAGTACTCCCAAAAAATGACCAGAGAGAAACAATGACTGAAAAAACAAAACTCTACATCAAATTTTCTCAAGACTTGATAGCAGTCAACATGTTTCTCAACAATTTTTTTAAAAAATTGTTTTTATTCAACGTTTACATCTTTTAAATCTTAGTTACACTTTTACAGCTTTCCAATACCGGCATTTTTAGTAATATCCAATTTATCTTTCAGCCAACTATATACATACGCATTTTTTTTTGTTACATACTTATTCATATAATACATTTTATGTACATACCTACTACACATTAAATATAACATTTCATTATAGTATCTTCTCCTTTGCTATACACTATTCATTAATTTTAGATTCCTTTTCTAGCCAATCATACCATCTGTTCCATGTTTCATAATAAATCATTTCCTCTCTGTCCTTAAGTCCCATCGTTAACTTGTCTGCTTCTGCACACTCTTAGCACCTTTTTTATAATCATCGTATTTGTTGGATCATGTTGTTGTTTCCAGTTTTGGGCAAATGAGATTCTAGCGGCCGTAATTATGTGGATTATGAGGTATCGAATTTCTTTAGTCATTTTTTGTTTTATAATCCCTAACAAAAATAATTCAGGATTCATATCAATTTTGTTCCCAGTCATTTCCTCCAACCACTTTTTAATTTTAAGCCAATATTCTCTTGCTTTGGGACATGTCCACCACATGTGGTAGTATGTCCCTTGTGAATAATTACATTTCCAACAGTGCGGTGGATTGTTTGGAGACATCTTGGCTAATCTCGCCGGGGGTAAATGCCATCTCAACAATTTATTGTTTGCAGGGATTAAAGCACACTGACTGTTATCTGCCTGGCACTGGGTGCCAGCAGTGAAATCCTCTGAAATCTGCTACCGGTTCTGTGAGTCTGCTACCGAGCGCACATTTCGCGTACATATGTGCATCTGAGGCGTGCCCATGCAGCGCTAAAAAAGGAACATTTTGAAGCCTTCCGAGTCTGCAAAGGTAAGTAGAACAGCGGGGGGGGGGGGGGGAATTTGCTGTGCCACACAATTTAGACTAGCTAGAAAGCAGGAAATCCGACAATTCTAGCTAATATAAATTGTGCATCACAGCTGATCATCGCCCAGCTGATCGTAGGAAATACAGGTTCGCCCAAACCGGTAGCATTTTTTACAACCGGTTTGGGAGAACTGGTCCGAACTGGTAGCATTTCACCCCTGCTGGGGGCTAATAATATTATGAAAACCTGCCAACTCTTTCCTATGTAAAAACATGAGATACTAAATACCTTCTGGGTGAAAATGGATGAGAGTAATGGATTTTGACCCAGCTAGCATGATTGTATATAAACAGAACAATTATTAAGGTGGTTAATGGATGACTGGATAGAGCATTTTATAGAACAGGCCAGGAGCACTACAATCCTAAGTATCCGTTGCTTTTTATTTTTAAAAATACAGGCAAATCATTGCCAAGCAATCTTAGAAAATCAGTTTGCAATCCAATTTGCCATCCTAAAGAAACACTCTCGTTCTTCCCACCCAAACGAGACACGGAAACTTATTTTGCCTCCTGTATTTTGATAGCTCTGTTGTGTGTTTTCTTTTGCACTTGGAGGCTTTTGTCTCAGAAACCCACCCTTTTATCATTCAAACATATTTTTGTCATTTAAACACAACTGCCACGGTTATGGTGAATGTTGCTTGTCCTTGCATTCAGTTTTATTTTCCAGGGCAAACAAGTAGATAACCAAGGTCCAGTTTGGTATAGTGATTAAGGCATCAGTTTACAAACTGGGAGACTATGAATTCTAGTCCCACTTTAGTGCTTTGTGTGCTTGGGCCAGTGACTTTCTCCCAGTCCCTAGGAAGGAAGCAATGGCAAACTACTTCAGATGGTTGAGACTTGAGCCATTAGACTGTTGAGAGCAGCGGTCGGTTTCCAATATTCTTACCACCGGTTCGCCCCGCGCATGCATGTCTTTCGTGCACGCACCCGGCCTTCCATGCATGCGCTTTGCATGCATGCATACCTTCTGTGCATGTGCCTGGCTTTGAAAACGTGGCTAAATAGGGTGACATTACACTGGGGCTGGCTCAACCAGAGGTAGTATTCAGCCGGTTTATAGAGAACTGGTAGTGGCGACTACAAACCGGCTGAATACCACCTCTGGTTGAGAGGAAATGTATTTATTTATTTATTTCAGTTCTTTGTTAATCTACAAAATCAGTCATATTTTCATACAGAAACATAAATATACCATAGCTGAATCCAGCAGTAGTTGGTGAAGGTTTCACTTTTGGAGTCACTGGGTATCGTAGCCTCGTCACAAGCCCTAAGATTCACAGAAAATTCATATGGTGAATAAGTTACTTTAAAAATTAAGCAAGACGAACAATACTTTCTGGTGTTTTAATGTTAACTATGTTATTTTCTTGTATCATTCGTATATATCCTGTTTCTCCCAAAATAAGACATCCCCTGATAATAAGCCCAATCAGCCAAGGTGGCGCAGTGGTTAGAGTGCAGTACTGCAGCTACTTCAGCTGACTGCTAGTTCAGCAGATCAGCAGATCAAATCTCACCGGCTCAAGGTTGACTCAGCCTTCCTTCCATCCTTCCAAGGTGGGTAAAATGAGGACCCAGATTGTTGGGGGCAATATGTTATTTAGTATACTGTCTTTCTTGTAAGCCGCCCAGAGTCCTCGGAGAGTGGGTGGCATAGAAATACGAATAATAAATAAATAAATAAATAAATCAGGATTTTGAGTGCATGGCAATAAGGCCAAGTGCTTATTTCAGGGTTCAATAAAATATAAGACAGGGTCTTATTTTCGGGGAAACATGGTACTTTGAAATAACTTTAAGCACAAAGCATTTTCTTGATAGTTTTCAGAAACATTTCAGTATAAGAATTTATAGCTATCAGCAGCATGGAAAATTAGCGGGTTTTTTACTGTTTGAAACCTGCAAAATATAGGACAAATTCAATAGTTTTCAATAAAAATTTGGAACTTCTAAGCATCATATATGACTGAAGCAGGAGTGATGTAGAATTATTTGAATAATTTATTTTCTTGAATCATATTAAAACCATTAAGCATCTTCAAAAGAGCTGAAATTTAATAGTTTAGAGACAAAAAGTACAAATTAAAGGATAGAAAACTCAAGGTCATTTACCTGCAGAGTTGTGTTTATGGTAGTCAATTAACTCTGGAATAGAGTCAAACAGATGCTTTTCCGCCAAATAATATTGCTTCTGTGATGTCATTGTTTCTTTTATATGGTAGTGTCTTATGCCAGATAGCCCTTCTCTAAAAAACACAATGTAGAAATTAAAAGATTTTCACTCAAAAATTTTTGCTGAATAAACTTATGCTCTTATCTAGTTAACAAAATATTTCATTTCATTTTGGAGATCTATAGTACTCAACATAGGGACGCGGTGGCTCAGGGGCTAAGATGCTGAGCTTGTCGATTGAAAGGTTGGCAGTTCAGCGGTTCGAATCCCTAGTGCCACGTAACGGGGAGTGAGCTCCCGTTACTTGTCCCAGCTTCTGCCAACCTAGCAGTTCGAAAGCACGTAAAAAATGCAAGTAGAAAAATAGGGACCACCTTGGGTGGGAAGGTAACAGCGTTCCGTGCGTCTTTGGCGTTTAGTCATGCTGGCCACATGACCACGGAGACGTCTTCAGACAGCGCTGGCTTTTCGGCTTTGAAATGGAGATGAGCACCACCCCCTAGAGTCGGGAACGACTAGCACATATGTGAGAGGGGAACCTTTACCTTTCTAGTACTCAATATGGGTCTATTTAGGAACATACTTTGCACTTCAGTGGTCTTAACTACAAGAAAATGTGGGCAGTTGGAATTTTTTCAACAGAAAAAATGAATTTTCAGAAACAGTGTAGTGTTTTGGAAATATGCATGCCCCTTGTTACATTCAAATCAACTCAGAAACATCTTCCATTAATTCACTGGGATATAGTCCAGAGTCCAGAGTTTTGAATGCTAACACAATTTCTGAAACCTGCAAAGGGGATCAAAGCCAGATTTAATATTTGCTGCCTACATTAAGTAGCAGGTATATCTCTTTAAGATCTTTGAAAACTAGGTCCATGGCTCTATTTGATTCTTCTCTTACACATAATTTTTAAGGACAAAATGAGAACAGTAAGGAATAGAGGTAGTCCTCGATTTACAACAGTTCCTTTACTGCTGTAACTTGGGCTACAACAGCAAAAAGTGACTTATGACCATTTTTCAAACCTAAGGCCACGTGATCAAAAGACATTTGGCAACTGGCTCATATTTATGATGGTTCCAGAGTCGTGTGATCTTCTTTTGCAAGCAGCGAAGTCAATGGGGAAACCAGATTCACTTAACAACCATGTTGTTAACATGGTTAACAACTGCAGTGGTTCACTTAACAACTGTGGCAAGAAAGGTTATTAAAACGGGGCAACACTTGCTTAGCAAGAGAAATTTTGGGCTCAATTGTGGTCATAAGTTGAGGACTACCTGTATATGTAAATTATTTCCCAATAAGACTCTCTACCAGAAAAATCTACTAATTATAGATTGGAAAAACCAATGCCATAACTTGAATACCTAGATTCTAATATATTAATCATTTTGTTGACTGAACAAAATCTGCAGGATGTATATTAAAAACCAGAAGGAATCTGATTGACAATTTTATTAAAAGGCACAGAGTTTTGTGAACTACAGCTTATTTCATCAGGTGCTTTTCGGCAGAAGTTCTAAAAAGCTACGTTTTTAATAAAATTGCTAGCTGTGAAGGAAAAGTTTGTACCAGAGACATGATTTTTTTGCTAACGTAAATTAACATCTCTCTCCTCCTACAATAATACAATGTTTACCGTTTATTATTTAGTCTGGATTTATTACAAACAAATGAGCACTGCCTATTTGACAATTATTAATTCATATTTTGGATACAGCTCAAGATAGATTGGGTTCTGTTGCAGTGGTGGGTTTCAAATTTTTTTACTACCGGTTCTGTGGGCGTGGCATGGCTAGGTGGGCGTGGCTTGGTGGGCGTGGCAGGGGAAGGATACTGTAAAATCTCCATTCCCACCCCACTCTAGGGGAAGGATACTGCAAAATCCCCATTTCCTCCCGATCAGCTGGGACTCAGGAAGCAGAGAATAGATGGGGGCAGGGCCAGTTAGAATTTTTACTACCGGTTCTCTGAACTACTCAAAATTTCCGCTACCAGTTCTCCAGAACTGGTCAGAACCTGCTGAAACCCACCTCTGTTCTGCTATATTAATTACCTTTGGATGCCCTAACTCAAAATAAGCAAATCTCATACATTAAAAAATATGTAAAATACTGAGTTATACATTTCTGCAGTCAACAAAGTGTTAATTCAAAATGTCGAAGAGCTTTATATATGAACCTTAACACCAGCAAGGTAATTGAAGCTATGTGGATTAAAAAAGAAAGGAATTTTTGCAAATTGAAAATTGAATGTGTGTCTGAAAAGTTAATTCATTCCAAATTGTTTATATTTGTTCCCGGTTGCTGAGAATTTAGGAATTAGATTTATCAATTTGAGTCTAATATAGGTAGTCCTCGACTTACGACTCCAGTTGAGCCTAAAATTTCTGTTAAGAACCGAGACATTCGTTAAGTGAGTTTTACCCCATCTTACAACCTTTCTTGCCAGTTGATAATGCAGTGAATCACTGCAGTTACTAAGTTAGTAACATAGTTGTTAAATGAATCCGGCTTCCCCGTTGACTTTGTGAAAAGGTCACAAAAGGGATCACATGACCTCAGGACACCGCAACCGTCATAAATATGAGTCAGTTGCCAAGCATCTAAATTCTGATCACATGACCAATGGGGATGCTGCAACCATTGTAAGTGTGAAAAGCAATCATAAGCCACTTTTTTTCAACGCTGTTGTAACGGTGAACAGTCACTAAATGAATTGTTGTAAGTTGAGAACTACCTGTAGTGGCAACAGTCATATCAAAATCAGGCATTTTATTTAGTTGAATTGATCTGATTTGCTGTTTCAATAAAGGGATGTCCTCTTACTTAGAGCCTCAAGAGAAGATTTCCATTTTATAGGACTGTGTTTCTGTAAGCATGTGAGAACATATTTAAAATGTTGAAGGGAGAACTAGCTGTCATCACTAGGATCGGAAACTTACCCTCCAAATTTTGCATAAAGCGATACTGTATATAAACCTGGTTGACTGGAGTCCCTCACCATAAACCCGCCTTCTTTATCCTAAAATCCAAGAAAAAAAAGAAATGAAACTTTTATTAGAAACCAACCAAAATTCTTCGTTGCGTGGTTTGCAAGATTCACAATTTACTTACGGCATTTCAATTGCAAGGGACTCCAACCAGTGTTGGGATTCAAATTATTTAATAACCGGTTCTCTGCCCTAATGACCAGTTGGGTGGGCGTGGCCATGGTGGGCGTGGCCAAGGGTGTATGAAAGGCAGCACTCGGCCTCCTGCACCCCCCTGGGAGCAAAAACGGGCCGCCCCCTGTGCCCCATTTTGGGCCTAGAAGGCCTCCCTGCATCCTCCTGGGAGCAAAAGCAGGCCGCGGGCGTGGGGGTACGCTGCACCTCCCACGCTCCATTTTGGGTCTAGTAGGCCTCCTTGCACTTACCTGGGAGCCAAAATGGGGCACGTGGGGACTCCTGGAAGGGGCGGGGCGGGGATGGAAGGGGCCAGCCAGCAATTTAACGACCGGTTCACACAAACCGGCCCGAACCAGCTGAATCCCACCACTGATTCTAACCATGATAAATGCTAGCTCTGCCCTGACAAGCTCTTTCCTGGAAAAAAAGATGCTACCAGGAACAAACTACCTCTCTTTGAAGCGTTAGAACACTCTTGAAATTTTTTTTTAAAAAAATCAGAGTTAAAATTTGGTTGTTACACACCCACTGAAGGATATCTCTCAAAGTACTTCTGTGAATCTTCCAAAGGACATGGCCGTTTTAAAGCTCCAAAAAGAGTGCTTGGGGCACTCTTTCAAATGCTTTGCATAGTTCTAATGAACACCGAGCCTTTGGTAACAATTTAGTATCCTATTTTACTTAGAAGCATCGAACAAAGTAACAGAGCAGAATAACAGAGTTGGAAGGGACCTCGGAGGTCTTCTAGTCCAACCCCCTGCTCAAGCGGGAGATCCTATACCATTTTACCCAAAGGGCTGTCCAGTCTCTTCTTAAAAACAGCACCCACAGCTTCTGGAGGCAAATTATTCCACTGTGTTATGTCCTTACAAGGACATCCGCCCGGGGATTGGATAATCCTCCGGGCGGGAAATTTGAACGCTGTCATTGGACGGCTGGTCTGCCGGAGTGCTATAAAAGAGCTCCGGCAGCACAGCCGTTTGTCTGTTCTGACTTAGTTGAGAGCTGAATAAAACCTGTTGAACAGACCCCGCTGGTCTTGTCTTCTTTCCCTGCGCCTGATCTAACACTGGCGACGAGGATGGGATCTGTTTAATTTAATTTAATTGTTCTGTCAGGAAATTTCTCCTTAGTTCTAGGTTGGTTCTCTCCTTGATTAGTTTCCATTCATTGGTTTTTGTCTTGCCTTCTGCTGTTTTGGACAATAGGTTGACCCCCTCTTCTTTGTTCCAATATTGGAACACTGCTGCTATCATGTCAGCCCTGACCCTTCTTTTCACTAGACTAGGCATATCCAATTCCTGAAACAGTTCTTCGTATGTTTTAGCTCCAGGTCTCTAATCATTTTTGCTGCTCTTCTCTGCACTCTTTCTAGAGCAGTGATGGCTAACCTTTTTGCCATCGAGTAAGGGGGGGGGAAACGCGGGGGGGGGTTCACGCACTCATGTGCCCACACCCATAATTCTATGTGCCCCACCCTCCCGTGCATGCGCGCACGATCCCCCCCGCACTTCCTCCGCTTTTGGTACGCAATGGCACGGTGGGCCAGGGAGGCCTCTTTTTCACCCTCCCCAGGCTCCAGAGGCTTTCTAGGAGCCTGGGGATGGCGAAAACGGCCTTTCCCACCCCCACAGGCCCTCTACAGGCCAGAAACGGCCTGTTTCCCGACTTCCGGTGGGCCCAGAAGGGCCGAAAATCAGCTGGCCGGCATACGCATGCACGCTGGAGCTGAGCTAGGGCAACACTTGCGTGCCCACAGATATTGCTCCACGTGCCACATGTGGCATGCGTGCCATAGGTTCACCATCATGGTTCTAGAGTCTCAACATCTTTTTTTTATATTGTGGCGACCAAAACTGGATGCAGTATTCCAAGTGTGGTCTTCCCAAGGCATTGTAAAGTGGTATTAACACTTCACACGATCTTGATTCTATCCCTCTGTTAATGCAGCCTAGAACTGTGTTGGCTTTTTTGGCAGCTGCTGCACACAGCTGGCTCATATTTAAATAATTGGCCACTAGGACTCCAAGATCTTTTCACAGTTACTACTACTGTGGCAGGTACTACCTATTCTATACTTGTGCTTTTGGTTTTCCTGGCGTAAGTGTAGAACCTTACTTTTCTCACCACTGAATTTCATTTTGTTAGATAGGGCCCAGTGTTCAATCTGTCGAGATCCTGCTGTATCTTTAGCTATCTTCTGGATAGGCTAGCTGGCTATTCCTGCCAGTTGATGTTGTCTATAAATTTGATGAGTCCTCCTTCTATCCTCTCACCAGAATCATTGATTAAGATATTGAAGGGCCTAAGAGAGGGCCTTGACTTTTTTCTTGTTTTTTACATTTTGCAAGCAGCTTTATTTATTTTTGTTTTTGTTTTACTTTTGTCACAACCTTTAGTTCATTTTGAGCCTTAGCTTTCCTGACTTCATCTCTGCAGGTTCAGGCTATTTGCTGATTTTTTCTGCCCTAATTATCTGCCCCTCTTTTCAGTTTTTACACTTGTCCTTTTTGTCTTTCAGTTTATCACAGAGTTCCTTGTGCAGTCATGCTGGTTTCTTTAGAGATCTATTTCTTCTTCTTCACTGGAATTGTGCTAGACTGGGCTTTTATATATCACTTTTCAAAGTTTCCCAAGCTTCTTGGGTTGTTTTCCCCTTGAGGATTCTCATCCATGGAATCTTCCCCAAGAAATTAGCTCCCTTAAAGTCCAAGACTCTAGTTTGACTTTGTTCTATTGCATAATGTTCAATTGCAATATTGCATGGTCACTCCTCCAAATGGTTCCTGCAACTTCAATGCCTTCTATCTTTTAATTTCTGTTAGTGAGAATTAGGTCCAGTATGCCTGACCCTCTAGTTGCTTCTCTATCTTTTTGGGAGACAAAATTGTCAGCTAAGTTTGTCAGGAGTCAGTTTGATCTTCCACTAGATGCAGAGTTTGTCTCCCAGACGATGTCAGGGAAGTTAAAGCCCCCCATTTCTATTGTGTGTGCTTCTTTACAAACCTTAGTTAACTGACTAGCAAAAAAATCATCTATTTCTTCTATTTGATTGGGTGGCCTGTGGTATACACCTATGGCAATGTCAGTCTTTTTTCCCCTTTTATTTTATCAAAATAATGGTAAGCCTACCTCATTTCTGAGAAGTTGCTCCGCCTGACTTCTGTTCAGATTTCTGCAGTACCACCTAAAGAAGAAACCAGTAGAAGTTTAGCATATTATATATAAGTGCTACCTTTGCATGTATGTGCCTCTTTACTAGGTCTTTAGATTTGAAAGCAAAATACATTTTTCAAAGCACACCAGGTAGCACCTGTCTGCACCTACAAACTCATCTCTTCCCATGGCACAGCTGCAGAAAATAATCACTGTCTCAGGAAAAAGGCGACTGCTTTAAGAAGTTCTGGGCAGGTGCCACATTCATGTTCTGCATACTTCAAAGCACTTTTCTGGCACTGAAGTGGGAACATTCTATGGGTCTGATTGCTTACGTTCCAAAATATACCCCTATGATTTCTATGAGTTGGTCCAACTCTTTTTTGGAAGCCGGCCAAAGTGGTAGCCAGCACTATCTCTCATGGAAGCAAATTCCAAATTATGCATTTCATTTTTTTTAAAAAAATCCTTTTATTTCTTGTGATCCTTCTAGGATTCAATTTTATTGGATGACCTCTGGTTCTCCCACTTATGACTATATGACTGTAACCTTGTTGCTGGTATCCTTAAGATTTATATTGACTGTTTCCCTATGACTATCATTAAGTGTTGTACCTTATGATTCTTGACTAATGTATCTTTTCTTTTATGTACACTGAGAGCATACGCACCAAGACAAATTCCTTGTGTGTCCAATCACACTTGGACAATAAAGAATTCTATTCTATTCTATTCTATTCTATTCTATTCTATTCTATTCTATTCTATTCTATTCTATTCTATTCTATTCTATTCTATTCCATTCCATTCCATTCCATTCCATTCCATTCCATTCCATTCCATTCCACTCTAATTCTCTATTCTATTCTATTCTATTCTATTCTATTCTA
>WNWU01000068.1:3367584-3381729 GCA_012654045.1 Ptyas mucosa
TCTATTCTATTCTATTCTATTCTATTCTATTCTATTCTATTCTATTCTATTCTATTCATTCCAATATTCTATTCTATTCTATTCTATTCCACTCCACTCCACTCCACTTTACTATTTTTTGGGAAGCGGAAAATAATTTCTCCATGTCCACTTTATCTACACCGTGTGTGTATTTACGCCTCCATCGTGACCTCTCCCTTTTGCTTCAGTATTTAATAAAAAGAGTCAATAAAACCATTTATGATAAAGCCAAACTATAAAAGTACATGAAATAAAATAAAAGTTCATTTTAATAAGGTGGTTCAAAAGATAGCTTACTGCTGAATCTTAATGGGACAGTTTATACTTGGCTATGACAAAATCCTTGAGAGAACCTGGCTCGTATGTTAAGAATGGTGGGTTCTGCTATCTTCTGCAGTATCACAGGGGGCCCCAGAATTGGTCAGGAATGGCTCTTAAGCATCTTTCTAGAGATGTAGGGTCTCAATGGGATATCACCACATACTTGATTCACCGGCTGTTTCCCATGAAATGGTCAATATATAAAATCACATTTGCTATATAAATATTGACTTACTCATACTGCTCCAGACTGTTGGATTTCTTTCCTGTTACGTAATTGCTTGGAATATAGCCTTGGTTTCTAGAGTGATAAAAAGGAACAATACAGGTAGTCCTTGACTTATGACAGTCCGTTTAGTGACTGTTCAGAGTTACAAAGGCACTGAAAAAACGGACTTATGAGTTTCATACCGATGACCATTGCAACATTCCCGTGTTCTGTCCCCCTTCCCCACACAGGCAAACATACAATCAGGCACGCCTGCCAAGTTTTTATTAAGCAATCAGACTGGAAACCCTTGCAGATAAGAGTTTTGGCAGTAAACTGCGTAATGCCTGCCAAGTCCGTTTTCACTCAAAGTAAGCAAGAGAGAGTTTATCCTCAGTCCGGTCCAGTAGCAAAAAGTAATCCACGAAGCAAGAGTTAGCCAAGGTCCAATCCAAATATGTACAAGCCAGATTTCAGGTGACGCGATGTGACTCTCAGGTTTTTAACTTCGACCGTCACAAAGCCTGAAGAGCAATCCCACCCACTTTTATTCCTTGTGGGGTGTGGCTCAGTGACTCAGCTCAATCTCTGGCCCTCCCACGCTTCTTTCATTGCTGGGCACGCTTCTCCCTCCAACGCTGCCTGGGATCAAGCCGGGATTCATCATCCTCGCTCCCTATCTGTTGTTGTTCCGATATGCTTTCCTCCTGGCCTATCCCAGGCTGTTCCTCTTGGCCTTCGGATGAAACCTGAGGCATTGCCAGAGAGGAGGGTCCTGGAGTGGGAGGCCTTGTCAGTTCCTCCCCATCACCTTCTGAGTCCTCTTCCTCTGTTAGGACAGGCTCAGGAGTCGGGGTCACAATACCCCGTGATCCAGGGGTGGGTTCCATTTACCTTAACTACCGGTTCACTGCAGGAGTGCACATGCGCAGGTCACCCATGATGATGTCATGGTAGGTGGGCGGAGCCTCCCGCCAGTTTTACTACCGGTTCTATAGAACTGGACCGAACTGGGACCAACCCACCACTGCCATGATCATGTGATCAAAATTCAGACACTTGGCAAGTGACTCATATTTATGACGGCCGCAGTGTCCCGGGATCATGTGATTCCCTTTTTGTGACCTTCTGACAAGCAACATCAATGGGGAAGCCAGATTCGCTTAACAACCGTGCTACTAACTTAACTGCAGTGATCCATTTAATGACTGTGGCGAGAAAGATAATAAAATGGGGCTAAACTCACCTAACAAATCTGTCAGTAAAAGAAATTTTGGGCTCACTTGTGGTTGAGAGTCAAGGATTCTCAGTATACTAAAAATGCATTACAAAACGTACATTTTAAAAGGGCTGAAATCGGTAAGGAATGTTTGAATTCCATATATAAATCGTCTAATAACCACATAGAAAAAAAAAATGTACTAACAGATTTCTTCCAATTATTACCTGAAGACATCAAAGCGCATTATGCTTTTTGGTCAGCCGTTTTAAAATTCAGGCAGTGAGAAAATTAAGATCGCTCTTGCTCTCAAAGGATGAGATTTTCCGAAGACACAATTGCCCTCTTTTAGTCTCTCTTTCCCACACCCCCCCCAAAAATTAAAAACACATATTTCAACATTATCAGACTGAAGAACAAGAACCTGCTTTTCCCCCCGAAATTCTGTAATTTATTTTATTCATTCATTCATACATACATACATACATACTTGTATACCGCCCTTCTCCTTTCGGACTCAGGGCGGTGAACAGCCAAAATAAAACATGTATATATAAAAATTAAAATAATTTTAAAATAAATTAAATAATTTGGCTCGTATAATTAAAAGGTATTTACGAATTCTAAATTTAAAATTTAAATCAGTATAATTATAAAAACAGGATAAAATCAAGTCAGCCCGGCTAATTGAAAAAGATGGGTTTTTAGAGCCCGACGAAAAGTCCGGAGGTCGGGAATTACTCGTATCTCTGGGGGTAGGTCGTTCCAGAGGGTGGGCGCCACCACAGAGAAGGCTCTCCCCCTGGGGGTCGCCAGCCGGCATTGTCTGGCTGACGGCACCCTGAGGAGGCCCTCTCTGTGGGAGTGAACCGGCCGGTGGGAGGCAATCGGTGGCAGAAGGCAGTCCCGTAATAATATACTGTAGTTCTCACCTGAACTCTTTGATATCTCATATAAGACATTTTTTTCTTATTCTTTTTAAAAAATTTAATTTGCAGAATCTACAGTTATTATGTAATGCTGTTTGCAGGCAACCCAGCATCCATGGTAGATATTGACAGATAGATTATAATTGTATTGCGATAAAGATTGGAACTTTGGAAGCCACTTTTTTTGTATCTTTGTCTTTTAATTTTATGTTTTTTCCCTTTCTGGCACTTTGAGCTTTCTTTCGGATTGTTCTGATTGTTTTTTTTTCTTACTTTTTATGAATTCATATTAGTTTCGATCTATTTTAAAACTTTTTTTAAAATTTTTTTTTGTTTAGAACAAAAAGATTTATGAACCTGTAAATGCCAAGCCTTTTATGAAGTCTATAGCAGGGGTGAAATGTAAAATTTGTTACTGCCGGTTCTGTGGGCGTGGCTTGGGGTGGGTGGGTAATGTGCCTGGGTAGGCGTGGCCAACTTTTTTTTTTTTAAACTTTTCAAAGCATTTTTTCTAATGCTTTGAAAAGCCTCTGCCGATCAGGAAACTCAGCTGGGATCGTCAGAGACTTTTCAAAGCATTTTTTTTTACCACCTCTTCGGCCAAGAGATTGCAGAAAAAAATGTTTTTAAAAGCCTCTGATGATCCCAGCTGAGCCATGCAATCATCACAGGCTTTTTTCTTTTTTTTACTTTTAAAAGCATTTTTTCGTCGGAAGAGGTTGTAAGGGCAAGGATTTTTGCTACCGGTTCTCCGAACCACCTGCTGCCATTGCTACCGGATCGGGCGATCCGGTCCAAACCGGGAGCATTTCACCCCTGGTCTATACTGTAAATATCATAGTAAATCAAATATATCCAAAAATTAAAAAGAGGGAAGAGAGGAAACTGTTACTGAAATAGTGTGGTCCCTTCTGTCTGCAAAGGTGATGAATCTTTCCGTGGTTAATCTTAAAGCCTGAAATGGTACAGATGCTGATAGGAAGCCTTTTGAAAATGACCAACAATGGTTCAAACCTACCATTTATTCCTTGATCTTCTCATGAATAAAAGCAAAGCCATCACATCTTTGTCCTATTTTTAGCAATAGCAATGCTACTTACCCTTATATACCGCTTCATAGTGCTTTTACAGCCTTCTCTAAGTGGTTTACAGAGTCAGCCTCTTGCCCCCAACAATCTGGGTCCTCATTTTACCCACCTTGGAAGGAGGGAAGGCTGAGTCAACCCTGAGCCGCTGAGACTCAAACTTACCCAAATCTACCAAAAACCTATTTCTATTTTCATTTTGTTAAAGTATACTATAGAGCCGTGATGGTGACCCTATGCACACATGCCACCGGTGGCACTCAGAGCCTTCTCCGCGGGCATGCCAGCCGTCGCCCCAACCCAGCTCCATCGCGCATTCGTGCATGCCTCCCACCGGTCAGCTGGTCTTCGAGTCTCTGCTGTGCATGCGTGGGGGGATGGATGCATGTGGGGGACATGTGCCCATATGCACGAGGGACGGGGTGCATGCACGGGGTGCTCACATTGAATTTTGGGGGTTCGCATGTACACACACCCTGCACCCCGATTTGGGCCTGGAAGACCTCAGGCACGAACCTGGAAGGCAAAACGGGGGCGTGGTGTCACAGAGCGAGGTCCCCTGCATCCCATTTTGGACCCCGAAAGCCTCCTGCACCAACGTGGAAAGCAAAATAGGGCGTGGGGGCACCGTGTGAAGTCCCCCTGTGCCCCATTTTGGGCCTGGAATGCATCCTGCACCAACTTGGAAGCCAAAATGGGGGGCAGGGTGCATGCGGCGGGGGCAGCCACATGCATGGGGAATGCGCACACATGTTTGGGGGGAGCGCTCACAAGCATCTTGGGGGTTTAGGCAGGCATGGGTCGATTCTCACGCACACGAGCGCTTTGAGCACTCAGCACCAAAAAGGTTAACTATCATTGCTACAGAGGCATGAAAATCACAATAAAATATTAGCAAAGACAGTCGTAATGCATATATGCATATTGTATATAATATGTAAACTATTTCTGCCTATACTTAAAGTTAAACTAGGTAATTGCATTCCTTACCCGTATTTATCTTTTGCTTTCCACCAATGGATGTCATTTTTTTCAATTATGATATATTCGTGACCTCTTTCTAATCTCAAATCATGAAGTTCCGTGGGCTCAAAGTCATACATGGCTACTACCACTTCTTCTTCCTCTTCCTCTTCTTCTTCTGGAGGAACAGGAGGCGGGGGCCTTCTCTGAAACTTAAAAAGTTATCATCTGTTATTGACTGAGACATTCTGATAATTCTAATTACTAAGATAATTCTTTGGGGGGCCTCTATTTTCCAAATGGTTATTCTCAATGAAGCAGAATAAGATACTTCACACAAAATTATACTCTAGGGCCGTGATGGCGAACCTATGGCACGCGTGGCACACGGAGCCATATCGGTGGGCACACGAGCGTTGCCGTAGCTGAGCTCCAGCGGCATGTGCGCACCCGCCAGCTGATTTTTGGGCCTACCGGAAGTCAGGAAATGGGCCATTTCCGGCCTCTAGAGGGCCTGCGGGGGCTGGAGAAGGATCCTTTCACCCTCCTCAGGCTCCTAGAAAGCCTCTGGTGCCTGGGGAGGGTGAAAAACAGGCCTACCGGGCCATCACATGCCAAAAGCAGGGGGAGCGCAGGTGGGTCACGTGCGCATGCGTGGGGGGAGGGCGCATTGAATTATGGGTGTGGGCATGCACGCGCATGACACACACCCCATACTCCCCCTGCTTTTGTCATGTGACAGCAAAAAGGTTAGCCATCACTGCTCTAGGAGGACAATTAAAATGCAAGCAACCAACCTATTCAAGTACAGTTAAGTTATCCTATTTGCTGTTCTCATGGAACAAACAATGACCAAACTTTAACAATTTGAACCCAGGTACATTTAAAAAATTAAAAATGAGCTTGTGTTTATGATGAAGGAAACTGCTAAAAGGTAATACAGTAAAAAAAAAATTAAGGCTGCAAATTAATCCTGGATTCAGAACCCACCATTTTACTACCAAATACAGGGTTCTGGAAAACCTATAGGTGTTACTTGAACAGAAAACAAAAAGAAAAGCAAACTAGCTTTAATTATTATCTCTCCAACATTAAGAAGGTTATTTACTTGTTAATCCTTCCATGATGCAAACGTGCCCCAAAATGAATGAAAAACAATCAAATCTCGTCTTCTCTAAAGAATCCCTGGGACAAAGAAAAATCCAAATATATTGTCTGGAATTTAATAAGACATATTCTCGGAAAGGCAGGCCTGAAAACTTCATTCAGATCTGTTATATATCTATTACATACACATGTACACGTTATTTGAATCAGCTATTTAAAAATCACATGGCACAACCCAACCCCACCCCAAATTTATTTGAGAGAAGTTTGGGTAATCTTTATCCAGTGGTAGGTTGCCCCCGGTTCGGACCGGTTCTATAGAACCAGTAGTAAACCCGGTGGGAGGCTCCGCTCACTGACCCCAACATCATCAGGGAGCATGCTTCTAGCATGTACAGAAGCGAGAGAGAGAGTGAAGTGAGAGAGAGCGTGCAGCCCCTTTGCAAACTGGTAGTAAAGGTAAGCAGAACACACCCGTCTTTATCCTGTAAGAATGGAGTACAATAACTCCAAATTTCATTCATTTTGGGGGGAAATGGGGAAGGCGGATTGATATCCTCATTGAAGTCAATGAGACCATATCGGTATTGCTTTTTATGGGTTGAAAGAACTGATTATTAACCTTGCATTTAGCACAGTCTAACCCTGAGTGAAACTTGCTGACATATATACCATATACCTGTGAATAATGGTGACTAGTACAGGTATCATATTTAGAGCCTTATCCATCTTAGGGTGCTCAATTATTAGGGTGTAATTACATGTTACTGCTAGTTCCTAAACTTGTTTTTGTGGAGCTAACATGAATGAACAAGAAAAAGCAAGAAAGAAAGTGGGCTGTAGGAATTTTTGGGCTGCAAATTTACTCTCTGTGAAGCTTAATTCCCAGTCAGGCAACCTGGAGGAGAATAGTGGAGAGCTGCTAAAAACTCATTAGAGAGCAGAAACTACAGAGAGATACTAATGAGTAGTGGGGGGAAAACTTTTAATGTTTTCCTTGCTGAACTGACTCCAAATTAAGTAGTTTGATGTTGCAAAGAAATGTCATAGCATACTTTTAGAAGATTATGATGACTAAATGCCAAGAGAATGAACAAATCAATGGAAACAAGTCTGTTAGAGCCATTTTTGTTCTTTTGCACACATAAATTGGCTCAAACAAGTAGCTCCTCCTAAAAAATTCCCACGTTGATGAAGAGAAAAGTTAAAAGATGAGTTTCTCTTCCATACCTATTTATCTGCCTATCTAGTCATCCATCCAATTTCTGCCTGCCATAGTTAAAAAGACAGGCAGTTCTCAACACTATGCAATAAAAAAATTCACAGTAATTACCTAAAAGCTGTCAATCAAAACAAGAAATAACAATAAAAACATCAATTTATCAATCGTTATCATCTCAATCAAGTAACATCTCAATCATCTTTGAAAGAAATTCCATTTTTAGCAGTTTACGGAAGATGCATGGTGAACTTTTGAGGTTGTTATGATTACCATCCTTTTGTCTGTAATCTTTTGTCTGTAATATCCCCGTTTTGCTTTGCTTTTATAGTTTTAAAATGTTTTTATAATAATTATGATAAGTGATTTTATGTATTTATCCACTCTTTGAGTTTTGTTCTACACCATCCAGAGTGACTTTTGGTGGGATGGGGAGAAAAATAATAATAAAATAAAATAAAATAAAATAAAATAAAATAAAATAAAATAAAATAAATAAAATAAAAAGGAAAAAGTGAAAGTGAAAGTAAAGTATAAAGCAAAAAGCAGAAAGTGAAAGTAAAGTATAAAATAAAATAAAATAAAATAAAATAAAAAGCAAAAAGTGAAAGTGAAAGTAAAGTATAAAGCAAAAAGTGAAGGTGAAGGTGAGGTGAGGTGAGGTGAGGTGAGGTGAAGTGAAGTGAAGTGAAGTGAAGTGAAGTGAAGTGAAGTGAAGTGAAATGAAATAAAATATGCAGGGGACATACAGTATCTGAGGTCCATAGGCAGCCTATCCCCCAACATGGAGACAAGCAGAGAAAAATAGTACTTTGTGCCTCAGCCTTTCCCCCCACATCATACACCGTGATTAGAGGAGACCACTAGCCCATTCAGAATGCATACATTTCAATCTTTGACTTATGTATGACTTATGTAGCTTTGGTACGATTTGTGTAGCTACAGATTTTGAAGATAATGATTTAGACACGTATGAAATTGGTGGGAAAAATTGTCTCTGCTATAATAGTTAAAAGTTCCATTTTGCAGACGAATAAATTAAGCTTTGATTTTTAAACAGCTATCCATTTAATTTTGCCATTATTTAGTCTACAACTGTATCAGAATTCCCAAACTAAATGCAATTCCCCCCCCTATTTTTATTTAGTATGCTGAATTTTATTCTTACCTTATGTTTATCTGTCATTGATGAAGGTAGCGCTTTAATTCCTTTAAAAAAGCAAGAGAAAATAAAACTCTGTACGTTGACACATATCCATTAAAAGTTTATTGAATATTTAAAAAATGCCTTTTACTGTACAGCTGTTTTCAATTTTTGCTGGTAACCTCTATGTTTCTGTTAATGTTAAAATAAAGGCTGTATTATAACGGTTTACCATTATCCTAAAACTAATATTCTGGGAAGTACTTCAGGAACAGAAAATAATGAAACTGAATGAATTCCCCAGAGTAATGTGATACCATATGAGCTGCTTGCTTATTCTGGTGCGATTCTTTATTATCAATATTAAAATTCAATCATCAATCTGTTATGATACTGAAGTGTAAATATATCCATAAAGATGAAGAAAAAATATGAAAATAAATATACACAAGAATGGGAGGGAGGGAGGGAGGGAGAAGGAAGGAAGGAAGGAAGGAAGGAAGGAAGGAAGGAAGGAAGGAAGGAATTCTGACACAATTACCTAACCCTAATCCTGCCTGAGCAATTTTTTTCCAGTTATCAATCCATTTTTAAACAAACATAAAATAGCGTATAATAAAATAAAAATGAACAATTTACCATACAAAAAACAAAAGGAAAACAAATCACACAAGGAAATATATAAAAAAGAACCAACAACTACTACCTATCCTGAATTAATCAGATCTTATTTTTAAAACAATTCTAAGCATTCAGTGTTGATCAAGAGGGTTCAAGAGTTTTTTTCCTGAAGGAGAAGATAAGGTGACATTTTCCAATTAGCCAAATATATAATTTTCTCATAAATTGCAAGTCAAAAGTTAAACATGAAATTAATGCGCCTGCACCAGTGTGCAGTACACCAATTAAATTATTCGATGAATCACATAACAGCAACCATACTCATTAGTAAGGATAAAAAAGGTGCATTTATGAAAATATAGACAGACCATAAAGTAGCAGGGCATTTACCATTTTCAAAGAGATTATACTTTTCACAGCCAGGTGCCAGTTTTTCAGTCTGCCGACAACATTGATAGATTCCATCTGTCCAGAATTTAGGATGATACTTAACCATTATATTATTATTACTCTTTATTTCTAAAAACAGAAAGGAAAAGTTAAAAACAGACAAATTTTAAATTATTATGTCTCATTTAGTTGTACTGTAGTAATTTTTTTAAAAAAAATTTGATTTATATGCCGCCCTTCTCCGGAGACTCAGGGCGGCTTACAGTGCGTTAAGCAATAGCCTTCATACATTTGTATATTTATACAAAGTCAGCTTATTGCCCCCACAATCTGGGTCCTCATTTGAACCCAAAGAAACTTACATAGTACCTCAACTTGCAACAATCCAAATATTATCAATAAGAATGCCAATAAATTGAGATTATTTACATATTAACATTAAGAACCAAGAAATTTAAAGTGTCAAACCGAGAAAGTCCAGTTGCCTTTTAGAAAAAAACATGGTTTTGGGACCACCATGATTGAGGATCTCAGGGGTGAAATCCAGCAGGTTCTGACAGGTTCTAGAGAACCGGTAGTGGAAATATTGAGTAGTTCGGAGACCGGCAAATACCACCTCTGGCTGGTCCCAGAGTGGGATGGGAATGGAGATTTTGCAATATCCTTCCCCTAGGAGTGGGGAGGAAATGGGGATTTTGCAGTATCCTTCCCCTGGAGTGGAGTGGGAATGGAGATTTTGCAGTATCCTTCCCCTGACACGCCCACCAAGCCACGCCCACAGAACTGGTAGTAAAAAAAAATTGGATTTCACCACTGGAGGATCTCCATAGACAAATCATAAAAAAATTCATCAGAATGGCTCAGGGATGACCCAGTGGATGACTTGGTGGGCGTGGCAGGGAAAGGATACTGCAAAATCTCCATGGGATGACCTGCATTTATATTTTAAGAGCACTTAGGCAGCCAAGAAGTATTTTCTATTTCTACTTAATTATGAAATATATGGGGAGCTTAGAGTCGTGCTGAGTTCTTTGAACAGAAATACCTTCTGTAATAATTATATGCCCATAACGTGGGGGAGGTTTAAAATGTTATTTTTTAAAGTAGGAAAGATCATAGTTATAAGGTAAATGTATTCTCTAGCTGACAGCATTACAGATTTTTTTCAGGTAAACGCCAACAATCTAGCATTCATTGTTTCTGTGACCAGAGAAATACCACATTTCCCACATAAGAATTTGTGGCAAAAAAACAATAATATATTGAATCTGCCCTGATGGTTCTTTCCTTGTTTCTCCTCCCAAGGCATAACTTTTTCATCCAAAGCAATAAGGAAATAATAACAACAGTAAACTTATGTCCTGCAACGATACCCTTAATATTATTAAATAATAACATTTGCCTTTCTTAGGTCGTTGGGATGGCCTCAATAGGTGGACGAAAGTGTCAAATCTAGTCTAAACATCTGGTGATTGTGTGATCAACCATAATAATAAGGGTCAGTCCAAGGAGCTGATCATCCAGTTCTACAGAGGAACTACTGAGTCTCTCATCTGCACCTCTATAACTGTCTGGTTTGGTTCTGCAACCCAACAAGACAGACACAGACTTCAGAGGATAATCAGAACTGCAGAAAAAACAATGGCTACCAACCTGCCTTCCATTGAGGACCTGTATACTGCATGAGTCAAAAAGAGGGCTGTGAAAATATTTACAGACCCCTCATATCCTGGACATAAACTGTTTCAAGTCCTACCCTCAAAACGACGCTATAGACCACTGCACACCAGAACAACTAGACACAAGGAGAGTTTTTTTCCCAAACGCCATCACTCTGCTAAACAAATAATTCCCTCAACACTGTCAAACTATTCACTAAGTCTGCACTACTATTAATCTTCTCATCGTTCCTATCACCCATCTCCTCCCACTAATGACTATATGACTGTAACTTTGTTGCTTGTGTCCTTACAATTTATATTGACTGTTTCCCAATATGATTTGATTGCTTATTTGTACCCTATGACTATCATTAAGTGTTGTACTTTATGATTCTTCACGACCGTATCTTTTCTTTTATGTACACTGAGAGCGTGTGCACCAAGACAAATTCCTTGTGTGTCCAAACACACTTGGCCAATAAAATTCTATTCTATTCTATTCTATTCTATTCTATTCTAGTCTAGTCTAGTCTAGTCTAGTCTAGTCTAGTCTAGTCTAGTCTAGTCTAACAAGGTTCATCGCACAGTCCCCCAGATGTTCAGAATGGATTTGGCATTTTTGTCCACTTATCAAGTCCTTCCCAAGAATCTGGAATAGGCAGATGCTGTTTATCTTATTAATATGCTGCCTGACTACCAGAGACTTTTGGGTAGTCACGAATAAAAACATTAAAAAAGAGAAAAAAAAGAGAGACAACAATAGAGAAAAATGAAGAGTAAAGATGGCAAGGAATTGTTTCCTGACTAAAAAAATAAATTAATTAATAAATAGGCAAATGAAGGGGGAAATTGTTTGTTAAATTTCCTTCCCACGCTTCACTTAGAGATGTATGTTTTCAAGAATTGCAATTACCTTCTTTTAAATTTCTCACCCACTGATCCCTACTGTAGGCAGTGGGGGCAAAAATATAAAGGGTGCTATTATCGTAGACAACCTGCAAAAAGGAAAAAAACCAAATATTACTACCACAGACGTTTTGCCTCTGCAGCTATTATAACTAATTGTTCCTCAATTATTACAATTAATTATTCCTCAATAATTGCTAAATTAATACACATGATATAAGCAATGGACTGAATGAGGGCTTATACAAATGAATAGCTAATTTTAGCTAATTTTTTTAATGTTGTTAACTTCCTTGAAGGGTTTGCAGGATGGTAAATTAGGTTTTACAACAAAAGTACAAATATGTAGCAATAGCAATAGCAAACTTAAGACTTATATGCTCAGTAGTGGGTTGCAAAACCTGTCGCTACCAGTTCGCTCGTTTGCTCGTGCACGCGCGCACATCCGGCATGGGTGGGGCGGAGCCTCTCGCCGATCTGGGTGGAGCCAGTAGCAATCCACCACTGAGGCCACTTCACAGTGCTCTACAGCCTTCTCTAAGTGGTTTATAGAGTCAACATATTGCCTCCAACAATTTGGGTCCTCATTTTACCGACCTTGGAAGGATGGAAGGCTGAGTCAACCATGAGCTGGTGAAAATCGAACTGCCAAACTGCAGGCAGCTGGCAGTCAGCAGAAGTAGCCTGCAGTACTGCATTCTAACCACTGCACCAACATGGCTCACATAACTAAATCATTATTATCTGTATATAATTCTTTTTGTTGTTTCTTGAAAGCTACCTTATGTCACTTTTATATAAAAGCCGATATCTGCTTTCGATATTTGGAATCTAGGAAAAATCAACCATAGGCACCAATCCAGCTGAGTGAATGCCAGTTACTCTTATCTCAGCCCTAGGAAAATAGCCATGTCTTGCCAAGTGCTTGCCAGAAGTTCAAGACTGACTTGAAGGCACAAGTGTCGTCTTCTCGCCATACTTTTAATGTCGGATTTGCATATTCCCACTTGCACATATACTCTTTGCCTCCTCAAATCACAACTTCTGCCTCACCTTTGGCTGAGTTTGGAAGCAATGCAAGTTTCCAGTCTGGTTAGGAATTGGTTGCAAGACTCTACGGGCCACCAATGCTGGAGGCTAGGCTGAGAAGTAGAAAAACTTCTCAAAAGAAGGCAATAAAAACAACTTCGTGAAGATTGCACGGTTGAACTCAACTTAAAGTAAGTTTCACTTTAATCTAAACGTCACACTGCTTCTTAGAACTCACAACTCAGGGGTGGGATCCTTCCGGTTGAATAACCGGTTTGCGCTGTTTCCATAAAATTGAACTTCCGCGTTGCAAACAAGGAAAGGAGCAAGGAAAACAGCTGAGGAGAGCCAATTCAATCTGCCGCCCTTGATAAACTGGGCTTCAGAAGCAGAAATAAAAGTCAGTATAACCCGGGGGAGGGCGGGCGGGCCAACTTTCACAGCAACAGAGAACAGATTCGCTCTCAACAGGAAGTGGGAACTACCGGTTTCGCCGAACCGGGCCAAACCGGTAGAATCTCATCACTATCACAACTTAAAAAGTCAAAGCCAGAGAGCGTTATCAATAGTTGTAACAGGAAGGGGGAAGTCCTAAGACATGTCAGAAGCTTTTGGGTGAACATCTGGAACTGTTCGTGCAGTTTGAGTTCATGCCAATCACTAGCAATAGAAAGAAGAAAGGGGGAAGGAGGGGAAATAGCAGAGAGAAAAAGCACAAGAAAGTAATCAGACCTGCCCACAGGTTATACCAGCTGTGTCTTGCTTTAGAGATTTTCCAAATAAAATCATTTATGTGCTCACCGAAAGGAAATATATGTTTGCTCTTCAGAGTAGTTAACTTGGCTAACAGTGGGAAATTTAGTTATAGTCTAAACCTCTCAGAGTGTATCAGGTTAAGGAGCGTATCACTCATCAGAGTGTCTGCCAGACAAATATGTCCATGTTTGTTGAAATGCAGCAAACCAGATTTCCCAGCTTACCTGAAATGGATATTTATTTTGACAAGGTATAACAATATCCTCATTCTTCACCGTCTCAACGCATTTGATTTTGGAAATGTCAACCGATCCTTTTCTGTACTTTTTCTGCAATGGGACAAAGATGGAACAGTTTTAAAAATGAGGGATTTCAAACAATTTGCAGAGTTAGAAAAATTGCAATCCTACATAAAGCACGCCAGAAGAGGGCACAATTGTTCAAATAAAGCTGCATTAATTTAAATTACATTAAATTAATATTATTAATTTAAATTACTGATGAAAATCCCCTTTTCTGATGCACAACTCAGGTATAGAAATGTCCACCATTTTTTTTTCAAAGGG
>WNWU01000068.1:3382083-3416973 GCA_012654045.1 Ptyas mucosa
CTCTGTTGCACTCTGGGAGACAGATATATATATATATATATATATATATATATATATATATCTGTCTCCCAGAGTGCAACAGAGAGTTGCAGGAAAAAAGCCCAGCACTTGTGAATTGAGATTTCACAGAACCAGGGCGGCAGAACATCATAGTTTACGTAGGTAGAAACCTGGCTAGATAGAAAAGCATATATATATACTTGTATTTAAATCCAACAGAATTTTCAAATGGCTCAGTTTCCAGGGAGAAAAATGTTAGCTTTTTCCTTCCAATCACCCTCTCTGTGCCTAAATCAGGGGTCAGCAACCTGCAGCTCCAGAGCCGCATGCGGCTCTTTGGGCCCTCTGCTGTGGCTCACTGTCAGGTGATCCCACCACTGGCTGGCCCCACCCCTCGCCCTCTCCTCCCAGTCACTCCTCGCCTGGCCTGAGAAGGTAAGGGTGATGGCGGGGGATGGAGAAGCGGCCAGGGCAGAGACAGAGAGATACAGAGAGAAGGGGAGAGAGAGAGAGAGAGACATAGAGAGATACAGAGAGAGTGGGGGAGAGAGGAAAGGAGGGGAGAGAGAGATATGTCAAAAGGATTTTGTGGTTCCTGGTGTTTTTTAACAACTAGTTCTCTGCCCTAATGACCGGCTGGGTAGGCATGGCTAGGGGGTCATGTGACTGGTGGAAGTGAGTGACATCGAGTTGGCCACGCCCACTCGGGTTTTGTGGCTCCCGGTGTTTTCTTTTCTGTGGGAAATGGGTCCAAATGGCTCTTTGAGTATCTAAGGTTGCAGACTCCTGGCCTAAATCATTATCATGGTGATTAAAAGTAGAGTGGTACCTCGGTATTCCTCCTCAATTGGTTACGGGAAGTGCAATGAGTACAAAAAAATGATGAGTACCAAACAAATTTTTCCTATAGTGATTCACAAGGCAGCCGACACCTACAAGTTCTAGCTTGTGCATTGAGTACTAAACAAGCAACGGATACCAAGACAAAATTTTCCGTATCAAAATGTGTTGAGTACCAAATTTGATGAGTTTGAAAGCAGTTGAGTACCAAAGTACCACTGTATCCAAAAGCCTCCTGATAGCAAACAGTTATGTTGTTTTCAGCTTAGTCATTGTGTAAGGGCTTATCTACTGCCTTTCATTCACAGGTGCACAGTAATTAATCCCAGGTGAAAAATCCTCTTTATTGCCCCTTTCGGTCTTCCCCTTGTTCCCAGGTGCACAATAAACTTTGCTCACTATAAAGGTAGACCTCATTCTGATTACCACAGATTTTATGAGAGCAATAAGATTCTGAGAATTATATTTACCTTCCTTTCCTTGTGATCTCCAATGGAAATTTTCCTTTGTTCATAGTAAGCCACCTCCTGTGGCAAAAGTTTCATTTAGCTATCCACCATGTCCTTAATTTTCCTTTAGGGCCGGTTCAGACTTCAACGGTTCATAATTTCAATTATGAAATTATTTTTTTGCTCCACTTTTTATAGTTCCAAACAGTGGTGAAATCCATTTTTTTTTTTTACTACCGGTTCTGTGGGAGTGGCTTGGCGGGCGTGGTGTGGCTTGGTCGGCGTGGCAGGGGAAGGACACTGCAAAATCTCCGTTCCCTCCCCATTCCTGGGGAAAGGATATTGCAAAATCCCCATTCCCTCCCCACTCCAGGGGAAGGATACTGCAAAGTCTTCATTCCCACCCCACTTCAGGGGAAGGATACTGCAAAATCCACATTCCCTCCCCACTCCAGGGGAAGGATACTGCAAAATCCCATTCCCTTCCCACTCCTGGGGGAAGGATATTTCAAAATCTCCATTCCCACCCCACTCTGGGGCCAGCCAGAGGTGGTATTTGCCGGTTCTCCAAACTACTCAAAATTTCCGCTACCGGTTCTCCAGAACCTGTCAGATCCTGCTGGATTTCACCCCTGGTTCCAACCCTAAATCATCTCTGCCTTTCAAATGCATGTGTTCTTCATTTTTTTAAAAAAAATTGATTTATATGCCGCCCTTCTCCGGAGACTTAGGGCGGCTTACAATGCGTTAAGCAATAGCCTTCATACTTTTGTATATTTTATACAAAGTCAGCTTATTGCCCCCACAACCGGGTCCTCATTTTACCCACCTTAGAAAGGATGGAAGGCTGAGTCAACCTCGAGCCTGGTGAGAATTTGAACTTGCAGTAATTGCAGGCAGCTGATCTTAATAACAGTTAATGACACTGCTTTAGTCTGCTGAGCCACCAGTGCTCATTGGGTGAGATCCTTTGGGAACTTTTCATGATCTGGTTTTTTTTTTTAAGGCTACCCTGAAATATTTGATGCCATCTCCAACCTGGCTACCTCAGTGCTTCCTTCCTTTTTCTATATTATTTCTGGTGCTTACTCTTAAAAAGCATTGAAAAGCGTATTTAGATCCCTTCAGAGTAAGACATATTCTTATAGAGAATATAGACATGTTCCTAAAGAGTCTATCATTCTCCTTTCAGTACTTTAAACAGCAACCAATCCATAAAACGATCTGATGAACAAGGGAAAACAAAGCCCTAGTTAGTACTAGCATCACAGATAGAAACAGAAAAACTCTGTATTGCATTTTCATGCTTTGCTGCCCAGCATCAGGAAGAATGCCAGGATGTTGTTCATCTAGATAAGGTTAAAAATATGCACAAAAAAACAGTCTGCAGTTCCTGAAATTAAAGGGATAACTTTTTTTTTTATTGCGCACACAACAAAACTCTCAGGCTTATTATTAAAGAATACCAGAGAAACAACTTTCCATTTGTAATAATGGTTTCAGATTCTTTCAATCCAAGTTTTTAATTACAAGCCAATGTCTCTCTTATGACATTCTCCACTTGCAAAAACTATGGGAATGCCTACTGTGTGTTATTATGACCTGTCCTTTCTCTTTTATATATACAAGTAAAGGCTTTTCTTTTGAGTTGGCAACATTTTGTGATTAGTGATGCTCAGGTTCCATATTATTATATAAATTGCTCTTGGTAGATAAATCCACTGAGAAGTTTCTGCAGGCTTTAAGAAATTGTTGTTTTTAAAATACAGAATAAAAAGAAAAACAGAATACCAAAAAAAAAGCAATAATGGGAAATGTATACAGAACAAATAATAAATTATCATTAAATTTAATATTGAGTCTGTCATCTGCACCTCTATAACTGTCTGGTTTGGTTCTGCAACCCAACAAGACAGACACCGACTTCAGAGGATAATTAGAACTGCAGAAAAAAAGAATTACTACCAATCTGTCTTCCACTGAGGGCCTGTATACTGCACAAGTCAAAAAGAGGGCTGTGAAAATATTTATAGACTCCTCGCATCCTGGACATAAACTATTTCAACTCCTACCCTCAAAACGATGCTATAGAGCACTGCACACCAGAACAACTAGACACAAGAACAGTTTTTCCTCGAACGCCATCACTCTGCTAAACAAATAATTCCCTCAACACTGTCAAACTATTCACTAAGTCTTCATTACTATTACTATTAGTTTTCTCATCATTCCTATCACCCATCTCCTCCCACTTATGACTGCATGACTGTAACTTTGTTGCTTGTATCCTTACAATTCATATTGATATTGTTTGTTTCCTAGTATGATTTGATTGTTTATTGTACCATGTGATTATCACTAAGGTCTTCGTATAATCCTGTGATGGCGAACCTGTGGGTACGTGCGCCGTTGCCACCTGCTCTTCTGGTTTCCAGCCCGCATGGCCAGGTGGTCTTGGCGGGCGCTAGAAAACTGTCAAAAAACCTGCCATGAGACTGGCATGCGCGCCCTGGCCAGCGGGTCTTTGGGTTTCCGGTGCTCTGGCGCACGTGAAGACCCGCTGGCCAGGGTGCGTGAGTGTGCCGGAAACCCGAAGACCAGCTAGCCAGAGCGCACATGTGCATCGGCCAGCTGGTCTTCGGGTTTCCAGCGCTGCGGTGTGCACGGGTTTCCAGCACTCCGGTGTGCGGGGGTTTCCAGCGCTCCGGTGTGCACAGGATTCCAGCACTTCGGTGTGTGGGGGTTTCCGGTGCTCCGCTGTGTGTGAGTTTCCAGCACTCCACTGTGCACGGGTTTCCAGCGCTGCGGTGTGCACGGGTTTCCAGCGCTCCAGTGTGCGGGGGTTTCCAGCGCTCCAGTGTGTGGGGGTTTCTAGCACGCCACTGTGTACAGGTTTCCAGCGCTGCAGTGTGCGGGGGTTTCCAGCGCTCCGGTGTGCACGGGTTTCCAGCGCTCCGGTGTGCGGGGGTTTCCAGCGCTCCAGTGTGCACGGGATTCCAGCGCTTCTGTGTGGGGGGTTTCCGGCACTCCGGTATGCAGGGGTTTCCAGCGCTCCGCTGTGTATGGGTTTCCAGTGCGCCGCTGTGTATGGGTTTCCAGTGCGCCGCTGTGTATGGGTTTCCAGCGCTCCGCTGTGTGTGGGTTTCCAGTGCGCCACTGTGTATGGGTTTCCAGCACTCCGCTGTGCATGGGTTTCCAGCGCTGCGGTGTGCGGGGGTTTCCAGCACTCCGGTGTGCACGGGATTCCAGCGCTTCGGTGTGTGGGGGTTTCCGGCGCTCCAGTGTGTGTGGGTTTCCAGTGCTCTGGTGTGCGGGGGTTTCCAGCGCTCTGGTGTGCGGGGGTTTCCAGCGCTCCGGCACGTACACATGCACACACATGCAAACACACACATTCTGGTTTGGGCACCCGGTGCTGAAAAGGTTCGCCATCACTGGTATCGTCCATTTTTTTTCACCAACTGTGTTTTGCTGAACTTTTGGGCTTGATAAAAAATTGATGGAGCTCTGTAAGAGATTAAGAAGGGGGAGGGAAAGACCACTGGAACAAAGAAAATTTTATATCACTAGACTAGAGCTTTTGCCTTTGGATCAGAGGTTCTGAGATTTTTTTTTTTTAAAAGACAAAGATTCTACAGTCTTTAAAAGTTTGAAAACCCCCAGTTTATAATAAAGACAGATGCCTTTTGAATTACTCTGCCTGTTCCATGATCAAAACAAAATTTATTTTTTAAAAAATCACCACTGTCTTTCATCCTTATGTCTCCAAATGCTTTTTTTCTGTATTTTCCATGCTCTCATTTCTTACTAACGTAAGATTTTCTTTTTTAGATCACATTCATTTCAAATGTTGCCCATTTTTTTCCTCTGGTTCATTCGTTATCAGCATTCATAGCAACATAATATAGAACTATGACCAACCAATGAAGTTCTTCATAAGCATCCAGAACTACCCTCATCTCACATTTTCTGATATACAGCTATTCCTCAACTTACAACAGTTCATTTAGTGACAAAGTTACGGCACTGAAAAAAGTGACTTATGTCCATTTTTCACACTTAGAACCGCTGCAGCCTTTCTATGGTCATGTAATCAAACTTCAGACGCTTGGCATCTGACTCATATTTATGACCATTGCAGTGTCCCAGGGTCATAGGATCTCCTTTTGTGACCGTTGGACAAGCACAGTCAATGGAGATGCCAGATTCACTTAATAACAATGTAACTAACTTAACAACTGCAGTGATTCACTTAACAACTGTGGCAAGAAAGGTCACAAAATTTATTTCACGTCTCACTTTAGCAACAAAAAATTTGGGATCAATTGTAGTCGTAAATCGAGGATTATCTACATAGTTTGCCTTTTCATTCATAATATCACTTCACTTCTACACATGCATTCATCACTTTTACCCAACATGATCAAGCCATCTTAGTTCAGATCTTATCAAGTCCTTCTCATTTTTCCTTTTTTTCAGAAAAACTGTTTCTCTAGAGATGGAACAATTCGAGAAGGAAAGCTGTTTCACTGCTATGGGGGAATAGATAACTTTGAGTCATTCTTAATTCCTGCTGACCACCTGGACAAGTCCCTACAGTTTTCTTGGCAACATTTTTGGAAATGATTTGCCATGGCCACTTCTGAGGGTTGACTCAACCTTCCATCCTTTCTAAGGTAGGTTAAATGAGGACCCAGTTTGTGGGGGCAATAAGCTGACTTTTTATAAATATACAAAAGTATGAAGGCTATTGCTTAACGCATTGTAAGCCGCCCTGAGTCTCCAGAGAAGGGCGGCATATAAATCAAATTTAAAAAAAAAAAGAATGACAGGCAATGAACTCAGTTGGCTTTGTGCCTAAAGCAAGACTAGAACTCACATGGTCTCTGGTCTAGCCTAGTTCCTTTAACTATTATAGCTACTATACATGATCAGTATTTGGAAAGGAGACCATGAGAAAATCCTAAGACTGTAGGCTATATCAGAAAGATTTTAAAAATCCAGGAGAAGCACAAAAGTAAACCATTTGTATGTTCATACCAAAATAATGAGGGGACGTGGTGGCTCAGTGGCTAATATGCCAAGCTTAGCGATCGAAAGGTCGGCAGTTCAGCGGTTCAAATCCCTAGTGCCACATAACGGGGTGAGTTCCCGTTACTTGTCCCAGCTTCTGCCAACCTAGCAGTTCAAAAGCAGGTAAAAAATGCAAGTAGAAAAATAGGGACCACCTTTGGTGGGACATTCCGTGCGCCTTTGGCATTTAGTCATGCCAGCCACATGACCACGGAGATGTCTTCAGACAGCGCTGGCTCTTCGGCTTTGTAACGGAGATGAGCACCGCCCCTTAGAGTCGGGAACGACTAGCACGCATGTGCGAGGGGAACCTTTACCTTTCCCAAAATAATCAATTTACATATTCATGCCAAAATAATAAACGTGGAAAAATGCATAAAGCTGAGCTCAATTCCAGCAAGACTTCACCTTTTTCAAACTAGTAAGATTCCTTAGTCCCCAGAAAATTCTCCATTACACTAGGTCCACAGAATCATAGAGCTGGAAGGTACTTTGGAGCAATTCCAAGTCCACCTCCTTGCTCAAAGGCAGAGGTTCTTATACCATCCTGCCCAATCTCTTCTTAAAAGCCACAAAGTGATGGAGCACCCACAGCTACAGAAGGCAAGCTCTGGCATTAATTGTTTTCAGTTTCAGGACATTTCTCCTTGAGATCTAAGCAGGATCTCCCTGTGACAAGCTTCTGCCCGTTGCTTCTTGTCCTGCCTTGAGGTGCTACAGAAAATGAATTGACCCTCTCTTCTCTTGCCTAGTTTCTGAAGCTGTTCATCATTCAATTTGGTCCCCAGACCCTTGATCATCTTTGTTGCTCTTCTCTGCACTTTCTAGGGCCGTGATGGCAAACCTATGGCGCCCTCTCTGTGGGCATGTGAGCTGTCGCCCCAGTTCAGCTTTGCTGCGCATGTGCCTCCCGGTGGCCAGCTGGTCTTTGGGCCTCTGCCGTGCATGAATGGGGGGGTGGGGGGTGGGGTGCGTGTGTATGGGTCACACATGCATGTGCGGGGGAGGGCATGTGCACATTGCATTTTGGGGGTCCGGGCACATGCATGTGCATTCACGCACACACGTACACACGTGTGCACTTTGGGCACTCAGTCTGGAAAAGGTTAGCCATCACTGTTCTAGGGTCTCAGTATCTTTTTTGCATCATGGTGAGAGGATTCAGGTATCAGGATTCCAAATATGGCGGCCCTAACACAGTATATAGAGCAATTCTCTACTCATAATCTTGATGCTATCCCTTGATGTTATCTTTGATGCAGCCTTGGCTTTTTTGGCAACCGGCTCATATTTAAGCAGTGATGAACCGGGATACCTAGATTCCTTTCACAGGCATTACTGTTGAGTCATGTACTGCCTATTCTGTACCGGTATATTTGGTTTTTCCTGGCTAAGTGCAGGACTTTACTTTTCTCACCGCTAAACTGCATGTTGTTGGATTGCGCCCAACGTTCAAGTCTGTCAAGATCCTTCTGAATCTGTTGTGGCCCGTACGCAGCTTGTGCAGCTAGTAGCTGATTCAGACAGCGAGGAGGCTGGTGTGGTGCTGCACCAGCAGCCTGTGCAGCTGGCACTCGAGTCAGACAATGAGGAGGCTGGAGAAGATGTGGTGCCAGAGGCAGGGATTCAGCCAGGGCCTTCAGAACCTCCAGAAGCTCCCTTATGTGAAGAGGACGAAGAGGAGGAGCCTCTTCGAGGAGACCTCCTCCTGAGTAGCCACTCCTGCCTTTTGGCACCCCTGCGTGCTCGAGCACTGAGAAGAGGCTCCTCCTCTTCGTCCTCTTCATTTATAGGAGCTTCTGGAGGTTCTGAAGGCCCGAGCTGAATCCCTGCCTCTGGCACCACATCTTCTCCAGCCTCCTCACTGTCAGACTCGAGCGCCGGCTGCACAGGCTGCTGGAGCAACACCACACCATCCTCCTCCTCGTCGGGATCAGCCACAATCCGTGCAGGCCGCTGGTGGGCCACAACAATTTATTAAATGCCTTACTGAGATCTAAGTATATCATATAAATATATACTAAAGTGTATTATTTTCCTAGCCATAGGACATACTTCAAAACCAAGCATAGGACTCTACAGGTATTCTTGGAAATAAAAATAACTGGCACTGGAATCTCTTTTACAGCAGTAGCCAAGCTGGTGTCAGGTGTGCAGGTATTTATACCTGAGGGCCCCAAAGTACAATGGGTCGCGTTGTCTCTGTCTGATGGTTTTTTCCACAGTCTCAGCTCTTTGGAGGGGGGAAGAAGTAGAGGTTGATATGCCAAGGCTGATGAGTTGATACCATCAATACCTGAACACATCAATATCAATGATCCAGAGAGATTTTGATTGTTCTATATTTTTCTTATAGGCTGATCTGCTTTTTCCGATATTTTAAAACTTTAATAGCTTTACGTGCCTAGAACGGGTGTCGGCAACCTGCGGCTCCGGAGCCACCTGCGGCTCTTTGGGCCCTCTGCTGTGGCTCCGTGTCAGGTGATCCCAACATTGGCTGGCCCTGCCCCTCGCCCTCCCCTCCCAGTCACTCCTCGCCTGAGAAGGTAAGGGCGACGGCGGGGGATGGAGAAGCGGCTGAGGCAGAGACAGAGAGATACAGAGAGAGGGGGAGAGAGAGGGAGACATAAAGAGATACAGAGAGAGAGAGACCAGGGGAGGGAGAAAGGAGAGAGAGAGATGTTAAAAGGGTTTTGTGGTTCCTGGTGTTTTTTAACAACAGTTCTCTGCCCTAATGACCAGCTAGGTAGGCGTGGCTAGGGGGGGTTATGTGACTGGTGGAAGTGAGTGATGTTGAGTTGGCCACGCCAACCCACGTTTTGTGGCTCCCAGTGTTTTCTTTTCTGTGGGAAACGGGTCCAAATGGCTCTTTGAGTGTTTAAGGTTGCAGACCCCTGGCCTAGAATATACTTGGGCAACATGTCTGTGTAAGTTAGAAAATGCTGTCAGGTTAAATTTATGTTCATTAACTCCACACTGTTTTATCTTTTGAATTTGACTATTGGCCTGGTTCAAACCAGATGGCCCGCTGACCTCCAGATTCCAGTCATTCCAGTTACTTCTTGGGATGCTAACTGCCAGGGCATCGTGACAAGATTTTAATTAATCACCCATTTAAATTTGTCACCAACTTCACTTCAGCACAATCCTGGAATGCAATGATGCAAGGTGAATTCCAGCAGTTTCCCAGTGTATACATATTACATGCTTCATCCTAACGTTGAACCAAATGAATTTTTCCTCCAAGTTCTCCTTTCTAAGTTCTAATAATAAGGCACTGAACCAACCGGCTATTTTCTTATCCTCCAACACTTCCACCCAAACTCCCAGAGCGTTATTTTTAATTAAAAAGGTTTTGTGTATAAGGAGGAAGGGAAAAAAAACACACAATGAAGCAAATTAACAATTGTCTGCTCATCAACATTTCTTCCAAAACGATAGACAGATCCAACCGAATGAAAAAGGACTTTCTGCACATGCTGTATATACTACAAAAGAGATCCAAATCCTATTTCACAAAAATATTTGTCTTCTATAAGCAAAGAGAGCGAGTTGAGTGGCCCACAAAGCAAATTGTCTAAAGTCTTTTTCTTTAGTTTTCAGGTTTCCTTTAATGAACTGAAAAGAGGCATTGTACTTACATAGGTCTATCATAGGGTTAGCGAACCTTTTTGGCACCAAGTACTGAAATGAGTGCGCATGTGCGCTCGGGGAAACACCGGAAACCGGAAGAGCAGCTCGCTGGGAAGCTGAGCTTCTGGTTTCCGGTGCCAGCCACCTGGTTTTCCGGTTTCTGGCACGCACGCATGTGCGAAGACCAGTTGGCCGACGTGCATGCACACACCGGAAACCAGAAGCTCAGCTTCCTGGCACATGCATGTGCGCCAGGGAGCTGCTCTTCCAGTTTCCACTGTTCCCGCGCACGAGAAGACCAGCATGCGTGCCGGAACCCAGAAGAGCAATGGGTGACGGCTGGCGTGCCCGGAGAGATGGCTCTGCATGCCACTTCCAGCAGGAAGAGCAATGGGTGACGGCTGGCATGCCCGGAGAAATGGCTCTGCGTGCCACTTCCAGCACATGTGCCATAGGTTCGCCATCATGGGTCTATCATTGTCAAATACACACAGCCCTATTCATTAAGACACAAAGGAGTAGTCGGATACTTCAGCAACCAATCAGGCATTTAGAAGGGGTTTACAACCCTCCCGTTTTTGGATTGAATTTAGATCCAACTTTGGTGTGTTCTTATCAGTGGTGGGTTCCCCCCGGTTCGGCCAAGCCGGTAGCGGTGACGATATGATGTCACCGAACCGGTTCTCTTTGTTCGGGAGCTGAGCACTCCCTTCCTCCGCCGCCCCCCCATTTTCTTACCTTTTATTTGGCCCCACCCCCAATCTATTGCTGCCTCCCGAGTCCCAGCTGATCGGCTTGAAGGAAAAAAAACTGTTTAAACTCTTGCCGCGGGGCTTCAAAGGGCCGCCCTACAGCTGATCAGTGTTAAAAGGCAGTGTGGTAGTAGACCGGTGCCTCCAAAAACGAATGAATAGACTGGTGCCTCCAAAAACGAATAGGTAGACCGGTGCCTCCAAAAACAAATGGGTAGACCAGTACATCTCTGCAAGCAGTTAAAAGCCTGGTAGACCAGTACCTCTGCTAAATCCTAAAGAATTGTCACATGACCATCAAGCCACGCCCACAAAATAAGCCACGCCCACAGAACCGGTAGTAAAAAAAAATTAGAACCCATCCCTGGTTCTTATCCTGTGCTTGTGTGGGGCTACCATACCTGATTTACAAAAATCTAGATGTGCATTGGAAGGCAACAAAAACTTAGAATTCTCTCTCTCTCCTTTCTGCCATCTAAGGGATATCTAGATTTGCCACTGTGGTCTAATTATGGTGGCCCTCTGGTGATATGGCCTTTCTCAGAAACAAGGATGACACTACTTTTGAGTCTACACATTCTGATTCCATCAAGTCAGGGTTTTGAATAACTACTCTCCTACAGCAGAGTAAGAAGCTCTTCAGGCTTTTGGAGAAGAAGAATTAGCTTCTAAGAATCTGTAAGGGAGATGGTTCATACAAGCAGCCAATAATGTATATTGTATTATAAGAGGAACTGCATATATGAAATGTCAGTCACAGATATTAGTCTCTTTTACTGTAAATACAAAGTGATTTCAAAGGTTTATAAAACACAAACAAATAACTAAAGGCAATAGCAAAAATATAAAATTGAAATCCAGTTTCCTACCTCTGGACGACCTTCGTAATAGGCTAGCATGGATTTTGTGAGCACAAAAAGCCTCTCTTTGTAATTTAAAGGCGATGTCCTTTTCTTTTGTTGAGACCTTTTAATCAGAATCTCTTCTAGGATAGCATTCATATTCATTTCAACCCCTTCCTCGTTCTTTCTCCGGCCATTGAAGATCCAACTCTGTAAAAGAAACAGCAGCAACCACTCTTAAGATCCTTTTTTTTTTTTTCCAGCAACTCAAAACGCACAGTGAGAAACAGAAAGCAACTGATCAGGGCACTTTCATTGCTCTGGGTGGAAGGCAGAAATCTACGGAAGTTAAATATTAGACAGAAAGGTTCAAATTTTGCTTCACTGAGGACTGCAATAACTTTACATATCTAATTGGAGATCAGTACTCAGCAGGCATGACACACAGCAATCTTCATATAGTTTACACTCGAATATGAAATTCATATTAGGCAATGTAGAACAGAGGTCTACTTATTTTTAAAGTTGATATGGCCACCCACCTAACATATGAAATCGGAATGACAAACAACGATCATCAAAAGCAACAACGTACAATAAAACCTCTATCAGCCAAATAGAAAACATCATTAAAATTAAACATACGGTATGTAGTACAGCTAGTCTTCGAGTGACGACCACAGTTGAGCCCAAAATTTAAGTTGCTAAGCGAGACAGCGGTCACACGGGTTGGCCTCATTTTACGACTTTTCTTGCCACCATTGTTAAGTGAATCACTGCAGTTGTTAAATTAGTAACACTGTTGTTAAGTGAATCTGGCTTGTCCACGGACTTTGCTTGTCAAAAGGTCACAAAAGGAGATCGCATGACCCTGGGACGCTGCAACCGTCGTAACTATGAGTCACTTGCCAAGCATCTGAATTTTGATCATGTGACCATTAGGATGCTGCAATGGTCATAAGGGTGAAAGACGGGGATAACCCACTTCTTTCAGTGCCGTTGTAACTTTGAATGGTCACTAAATGAACTGTTGTACGTCGAGGACTACCTGTATAATAACCAAGCACCAATTAAAGAGTAAGCTCTGCATTAAAACTATATTCACAGGGGGAAAAAGTGTACCCTTTTTTTCCCCTTTCCCTTTTTCTTTGTGGCAGCCTCTCAAATATTGGGACACTGCTCTCATGTCCTCCCAGTCCTCTTTTTCATCAGACTAGACATACCCAGTTCCAGAGACTGTTTTTTATATTTTTTAGCCTTCAGTCCCCTAATCATCTTTGTTGCTCTTCTCTGCACTCTTTCTAGAGTCTCCACATCTTTTTTACATCGTGGCGACCAAAACTGGATGCAGTATTCCAAGTGTGGCCTTACCAAGGCATTATAAAGTGATATTAACCCTGCACGTGATCTTGATTCTGTCCCTCTGTGACTAATGAAAGTTGACTTGTCTCATAACTTGTTTTCAGGTATGTAGTTGCTGGGATTTTGTTTGATCACTGTTTGGTTTGGTGGCAGCATTGCCTCAGAAAGTCCATACAGAGAGTAGTGAGGACAGCCGAGAAGATTATAGGAAAATTGCTTCCCGTTATTCAGGATATTGCTTATAAGAAGTGCTATGTGCTTAGCGCTCAAAGCATTGTTAGAGACCCCACTAACCCACTTTACGGTCTTTTTCTGTTGTTCCCCTCTAGGAGGAGGTTTTGAGGTTTTGAAGTATTTCTAGCAGGACTACTAGATTCTGTAACAGCTTTGTCCCCTATGCCATCCGTCTGAAAACTCACAAGATTAGATTTCTCACCACGTACATCTATGCATCCAAACTAGACTGTGTTATTTCTCTATGTCATATAATATATGTGGGTCGGGGTGAAATCCAGCAGGTTCTGACAGGTTCTGGAGAACCAGTAGCGGAAATTTTGAGTAGTTCGGCAAATGGCAGCTCTGGCTGGCCCCAGAGTGGGGTGGGAATGGGAATTTTGCAGTATCCTTCCTCCAGGAGTGGGGAGGGAATGGGGATTTTGCAGTATCCTTCCCCTGCCACACCCACCAAGCCACACCCACAGAACCGGTAGTAAAAAAATTTGAATTTCACCACAGATGTGGGTGTATGCAAAATTTTGTGTTTATTTATTTTGTCATGTTTATGTAGTGTATATTGGAAGTGGTGATCCCTTTGACAGCTGTATGCAATGAAATTTCATTTTAATGTATGCCAATTAGTGTACATTCAAAGTGACGACAAAGTTATTCTAAGTCTAAAGTCTAAGATTTGAGGGGCAACCCACGATTTGCGATCTGTGGTGACTCAGCCTATTCTCAGCATCATCAAAGAGGTAAGAAGATGCTGTCTCATTATTGTAAACAAGAAATACATCCATCCTGCTTGCTAGTTAAAGGCATTGCTGTCAGAAACGATATTCTTTAGAAGAGAGTAAGAATCTTAATTCCTTTCCGGATGATCAATTTGTGGCTGACCTTTTTTAAATATTGTATTTATAGATCATATTTAAAAAACTGTCCATCTCCCTCACAGAGTGAGTCTGGATGCTGTACAAATAGACATAAAACATAAAAGCTATATATAGATATATATATTATAATTAAAAACAATTTAAATATAAAAAGATACAATAAGGATAGAGCTTTACTTTTAATCCGGTAGTGCGAGAAGCTGATCATAGTTTTCACCTGCAGTCTTCAGCTGCAACCTAGTCAACCATGCTGTGAGCATGTCAACTGTGAGCATGAGGGCAATGCAAAACAGGAGATACAACCAGTAGTATGTTGCAGAAATTACTTGCGTTACCAGCTGTGGCATTTCTATCCCTTGCTCAACCGGGGGGGGGGGGGGGGAATGCTCAACGTGTTTCCTAAAAAAACAAGTGCCTTTGGAGTTAAATTAACTGCTGCTTCCAACTGTTTTTAATCTATGCTGATATATTCTTAAGGACTAAATGGAATTGCAAGGAAGTATTTTCTAGGATTTCCCCCTCTATATTGACTACAAGGATGGTGTCAAAGACCTTTTTCCTAGCAGACAACACAACCACAGATGCAAATCACTTTTGACATTAAGTTAAGGTCATTTTTATCATTGTATTATACCCGTGATGGCGAACCTATGGTACACGTGCCACAGGTGGCACGCGAAACCGTATCGGTGGGCACACAAGCGTTGCCTGAGGTCAGCTCCAGCCCGCATGCGTGAGCCAGTCAGCTGATTTTCGGGCCTTCTGGCCTCAATGGAAGTCAGGAAACGGGCTGTTTCCGGCCTCCAGAGGGCCTCCGGGGGGTGGGGAAGGCCATTTTTGCCCTCCCCAGGCTCCAAGAAAGCCTCTTGGAGCCTAGAGAGGGCAGAAAACGGGCTTTCCAGTCCCACCTGAAGTCAGGAAATGAGCCGTTTCCAGCCTCCAGAGGGCCTCCGGGGGGGGGGAGGCTGTTTTCGGTCCTCCCCAGGCTCCAGAGGCTTTCTTGGCAAAAAACAGGCCTACCAGGCCCACCATGCCATCGCATGCCAAAAGTGGGAGGAGCGTGGGAGGGCACATTGAATTATGGGTGTGGGCACATGCGTGTGTGACCCCTCCCACGCTCCCCATGCTTTTGGCACGCGACGGCAAAAAGGTTAGCCATCACTGTATTAGACATACTCAACTCAGAAACTAGATGGAGTTCTTCCAGAGATGGGTTGCATATTATGTTGCTACCGGTTCGCCCCACATGCGCACACTCGCTTCATGCGCACGCCTTCTGAGCATTCGCTTTGCTCTCGCACAGGCCTTCCATGCATGTGCCCGGCCTCAAAAACATTCCTAAATAGAATGGCTTAGAGCAATTTCCGCTACCAGTTCAGGCGAACCGGTCTAAACCGGCTGAATACCCCTTCTCTGTTCTTCCCCCCAAAAAATGCATTCTGAGGAACCTAAATTTTCTTCATTTCAGAAATATAATTGAGGAGTGGAGAATAACTTTGATGCCACTCTCATAACAGGCAACTTAAGGTCAAAAATGTTTGCTGATTTCCTGCAAATCATTACCATTATCTTCAGTTTTAATAACTATCAGTGACTTGGCCAAGAATAGCAAACATTACATCAAATTAAGGCTACTTGTCTGTATCTGGTATGAAACAATATTCATTCCAACTTTGTTAATTGCCAGAACTGGACTTTTAATTTCTAAGAAAATATAACCCATCTTCGGTAGTCCAATTTACCTCAAAGGAAGACTTTTGGCTTGCTAATACTACTGGTAGTCCTCGACGTATGACCACAATTGAACTCAAAATTTCTGTTGATAAGTGAGACATTTGTTAAGTGAATTTTGTCCTATTCTACAACCTTTCTTGCCACAGTTCTTAACCAAATCACTGCAGTTGTTAAATTAGTAACACGGTTTAAGTGAATCTGGCTTCCCTATTGACTTTGTTAGTCAGAAGGTTGCAAAAGAACCCTAGGATGGTCATAAATGTCAGTCAATTCCCAAGTGTTTGAATTTTGATCTCGTGACCATCGGGATGCTACAACGGTCGTAAGTGTGAAAAATGATCCTAAGTCACTATATTTAGTGCTATTTGTAACTCTGAACGATCACTAGATCGTTCAGAGTGAACGATCACTCTGAACTGTTGTAAGTCAAGAACTACCTGTACAATATATAGTGCTTTTAGTGAACATTTGTCCTGAAAATCTGAACTAGAAGTCATTTCCCATTCAAATCATCCAATAAAAACAATGGCTATTGGTGTTTCAAAATACAATCCCTCCCAAATCTCTATGAATCTCGGTTTCACCAGTTCTTGTTTAGCCAGTCTGACTAGTTGAGACATTGAGGTCTTGTAACTAACACCCACGTTTGAGGGAGTTTTAAATATTCAGCTTTTCTGGCTCAAGGTTGCTTCGGCTTAATTTTCAGAATAATACTAGGATCTCTTAGGCAATTGGGGAAAAAAATGGAAGGAGAAAATATTTCATTCAGTTTTGGTTTCATCCACCTCCAAACTGGATGGTTCATAGTGTAATCAATCGTATAGCATAGTACAGATAGTTTTCAACTTACAACAGTTTGTTTCATGGCCATGCAAAATTACAACGGCACTGAAAAAGGTGACTTCTGACTGTGTTTTTCACTTACGCCTTGTTGCAACATTCCCATGATCACATGAATAATAATAATAACAACAACAACAACAATTGTAAAGTATTGAAGGCAAAGCTGACCAGAAACTAACTTGGAACCGGTTAAGATCAGGAGTACTGAAAAAAGAAACAGAAAGCTTTATTTTGGCAGCTCAAGAACAAGCCCTAGCCACAAACTGCATGAAGGCAAAAGTTCAACATGTTACCACCACCAACAAATGCCGCCTCTGTAATGAGAAAGATGAGACAGTCAACCACCTGATCAGTGGGTGCAGCAAAATTTCACAAACTGACTACCTACAACGCCATGACCGCATTGCTAAGATCATTCACTGGAAATTGTGCCAGAAGTTTGGATTTGAGTACAGCAAAAACCACTGGGAACATCAGGTTGAGAAAGTTCTAGAGAATGAGAAATTCAAGATCTTGTGGGACTTTAGGATTCAGACTGACAGGCACTTGGTTCACAACACACCTGACATAACAATAGTTGAAAAGAAAAAAGTATGGTTCGTTGACATTGCAATACCTGGTGATGCACGGATTGAAGATAAGCAGCAAGAAAAAAATCACAAAGTACCGCGATTTGCAAATTGAAGTTGAGGGACTGTGGAAAAAGAAATCGTGTGTTGTCCCGATTGTAATTGGAGCCCTTGGAGCAATACCCAAAGGGCTACCCCGCTATTTAGAAATTCTAAATTTACCGGACTTGAACATTTTTACTTTACAAAAAACCACCTTACTCAGAACAGCTTACATCCTCCGACGATACTTTAACAGTTTCTAGGTCCTTGGTTAGAACTCGAGCTGCTGAGCTATTTACCAGCCTCAAAGGCTGTGAATCTCACTAAAGATTAAATAATAATAATAATAATAATAATAATAATAATAATAATAATATGACTACAAAAAACCACCTTACTCGGAACAGCTTACATCCTCCGACGATACCTTAACAGTTTCTAGGTCCTTGGTTAGGACTTGAGCTGCTGAGCTATTAACCAGCCTCAAGGGCTGTGAATCTCACTAAAGATTAACCAATAGTAGTAGTAATAATAATAATAATAATAATAATAATAATAATGATGATGATGATGCTGTGAAAACGGAGAACATTATAAAAACAACAGAAACAAAGCAGGGGTGAAATGCTCCCGGTTCGGACCGGATCACCCGATCCGGTAGCGATGGCGGCGGGGGGTTCGGAGAACCGGAGCAAACATCCCTGCCCCCCCTCCCATGCCCAGCTGAGCCGCGCGATCATCAGAGGCTTTTTTAAAAAAACTTTTTAAAGCATTTTTTCTACAACCTCTTCGGCGGGAAAAATGCTTTTAAAAGTTTTTTTAAAAAAGCCTCTGATGATCACGCAGGTCAGCTGGGATCGTCAGAGGCTTCTAAAAGCATTTTTTTCTGCAACCTCTTAAGGTTGTAGAAAAAATGCTTTTAAAAGGAAAAAAAAAGTTGGCCACGCCCACCCAGTCACATTACCCACCACCACCAAGCCACGCCCACAGAACCAGAAGTAACAAATTTTACATTTCACACTGAAACAAAGGCAGAATATAAGGAAAAACAGCTGGATGACAGATTAAATAGATGGAAAAACAAAGCTTTACATGGACAGCACTTGAGAAACATTGAAGGAAAATGTGATGACAACTTTACATGGGCATGGCTTAAGATGGGAACCATCAAGAAAGAAATGGAAGGTTTAATACTGGCTGCTCAAGAACAAGCACTACAAACTAATGCCATGAAAGCAAAGATACAAAAATCCACCGACAATCCAAACTGCCGACTTTGCCACAACAAAGTTGAAACTGTTTCACATTTAATATGTGAATGCAGCAAAATCGCACAAACTGATTACAAAGCTAGACACGACCAAGTTGCTAAATTAATCCACTGGCCATTATGTAAAAAATACAACTTTGCTGTATCCAAAAAGTCATGGGGATATAAAGTGGAAAAAGTTATAGAAAATGAGAAGGTGAAGATCTTGTGGGACTTTCGAATACAGACTGATCGTCACTTGGATGATCATGCCAGGTAACACAGTTGTTGAAAACTGAAATGTACAATTGATTGACATCGCGGTACCAGGAGATGTCAGAGTCGAAGAAAAAGAACTGGGAAAAATCATGAAATATCGCGACCTGGCCATTGAAACTACACGGCTATGGATGAAACATGTAACCGTGATACCCATTATCATCGGGGCACTTGGTACCATGTCCAAGAATTTTATAACATACATCAGCAAATTGCAGCTTCTGCAACCAGCAGAACTGCAAAAAAACTGTGCTACTTGGAACACCGTACATCTTAAGAAGGTACTTCGTTAATACCTAGGACGCTGGCAGCAACCCGTATCAACCATTAGCACCAGTCAATGGTATTCATGATGCATTTTTGAATGTTCAGTTGACTGAGTTTCATGTTTGATTAATAAAATAAATAAATAATAATAATAATAATAATAATAATAATATAACAACAACTTTATCATTGTATGTGTATACACAGTAATTACAATGAAATTCACTTAACACCCAAAGACCAGGTCCAACACACATAACAATCCCCAAACCCTCACCCACCCACCACAAATTCCCCACCCCTAAACCCACCCAAACATCCACACAACAGACCAAGTAATGCTGTCCAACAGCTCACTGATGGTGGCCCTTTAGTTCATTGTTGAGTGCAATTATAGCTCAATATTCAGATGTTTGGCAATTGATTCATATTTATGACAGTTGTGGTGTCCCGGGGTCCTGTAATCACTTTCTGTGATCTTCTGACAAGTCAATGGGGAAGTTAGATTCACTTAACAACCATATTTCTAACTTAACAACTGCAGCGATTCACTTAACAGCTGTGGCAAGAAAACTCGTAAAATGAGGGAAAACTTATGTCCTCATTTAGCAACAGAAATGTTGGGCTCAATTGTGGTCATAAGTTGAGGACTCCCTGTACCAATCACTCTATACAGGGATGTCAAACTGGTGGCCTGCGGGCCAGATGCATCACGCGCAGGCCATGCCCACCCCCGTTCCGCAAAGGAGAAAAACATTGCAAAACGTCACATGATGGCAACATGATGCGGTGAGTTTGACCTTCGTGCTCTACACAAAAACGTACAAGACATCCAACAAGGGCCTCATCCATCTCAATCCAAAGTTTGGGAGCACAACCAAGGTCTTATGGAATATGAGAGACCAGAAATGAAGACCTCACTCTTTTTGAATAAATGCTGGCACAGTGTTCCACACAATCAGGAGTGAAGCCACATGGTTTTCTGATCCCATACAGGCCATCATTGCATTCAACATGAAATTTGAAGTATAACCATATAATATCGTGTTTCTTCGAAAATACGACCAGGTCTTATTTTCTTTTGACCCCCTGAAAAAACAGCTAGGCCTTCTTTTCGAAGGGTGTCTTAATTGTTCCCCCACGCGCCTCGCCTGGCCAACAGGCCACTTCTTTCATGGCCAAAAAGAGCGACCCACTCATCCAACAGTCCTGGCCTGGCCACCGAACTGCTACTTTCGCGGCCAAAAAGAATGAGCGATGTGACCCACGTACCTCACGCACCATTGCCTACCTGTAATGGTTACTCCAACTACTGGTAGCCGTCCACCTGGAAAAGCCTGCTGGTGTCCACTCCGGCAAGCCTGGCCGTGCATGCGTTTAAATCGAGCCAAATTTTGGGGGTACGGCTTAATTTTAACACATGCACACAAAACAGTGCTGACCTTCTTTTTGGGGTCGGTCATGTTTTAGGAGAAACATGGTAGCAAGTCATCAAAATCACGTACAATATGTTGTCACTTAGGTTTTAATGTGACTATCAAAATTAGGTTATTCCTAAACAGAAAGCTGAAATGTCAGGGGAATGTAGTTCCAAATAAGTTGATTTTAAAAGTCTGAATTGTTATATTTCTCATTCAAACTGACAATATGAGAACTGCCAGAATTTCATTCGGAAAGAAAGTGGAGAGAGAGAGAGAGAGAGACTTGAAACTCTTCAATAATTCTCACGGTATTTTAGTGTTTCAAAAGAGCAACACGAAATGCAACCCATAAAACGAGAAAGCTCCCCTTTCAAATACAAGCTAGCAATTTTGGATTTGGAGAAAACAAACTCGGCAGCCAAAAATTTAATTATGCTTACTCAACGTGAGCCACCCACGTTTACAAGTATGATTTATATAGTTACTTGAGATAGAAACTAGTTCACAACTACTTTCATTCACCTGTTTCATCTCGAAGTACATTATGAATGTAAAGCTATATATAGATCTCCAATCTGATTTTAAGAATGGTCTCAAGACTCTTAACTTTCCATATGTGGAAACCATAATGCTGGGAAGTTGAGTAACTTGAGCTGTCATTGGGTGATTCAGTGGCAAAATTAATCTTGACTCTCAAAATCAGATCCCTTGCTTCCAACACATAACACTAGGCAATGGAAAAATGCCGGAAACTCCTGACAATCTTCCTTGTGAACAGAAAATAAATCATGTACCAAACACTAAGAATGGTTGTGTTCCATCCAATTTGGTGTAAAAAAAAAACAAACCCGCTTTTAAGCAATCACCAGTTATATACATTATAGGCAGATCTGATAACATGAAATCAAGTGGTTTTGGCCTATGGTCAACTATTAGAAGATCTGTATTTTACCAAACTTGGTACAAAAGCCAATGTATCATTCAACTTTTCTCTATCACAAATACAGAAGTTATTTTTTAAAAAAATAATCTCTGCAGGAAAAGAACATCACACCAGGCCTGTTTTAAAAAATGTGACTGACATGCTTTAAACCAGGGGTTACCAACCTTTTGGACCTCAGGGACTACTAAATTCGTAATTTTAAATCCCACGGACCACTAATATGATCAGCCTAATGACCGGCTGGGTGGGCATGGCTAGGTGGTCATGTGACTGGGTAGGCGTGGCCAACTCAATGTCATTCATGTTGAGGGGCGCCTCGCCAGCCTCTACTTGCCCTTCCTCTCCAAGCTACTCCTTGCCTCCCTGCCCGGGCTCCTTAGAGCCCCAACAGAAAGCACTTGCTGGAGTTTATTTATTTATTTTATTTATTTTATTCAATTTATAAACCGCCCTTCTCCTGCTGGACTCAGGGGGGTGTACAGCCAGAAATAAAAACAATCGATACAAAAATTTAAAATTTAAAAGAATTATAAATTTTGGCCATAAATTTAAAAACCTCATAGCTAAAACCCAGTTTAAACAATTTAAAAAATCCAAAATCTTAAAAAAAAGGGGGGGGGGGTTCATGCCAGCCCTGCTTGTTGGAAGAGAAAAGTTTTTAGGGCACGGCGAAAAACCCAGAGATCTGATATCCTGCGTATCTCCGGAGGCAGTTGTTCCAGAGGGCGGGTGCTGCCACAGAGAAGGCCCTCCCCCTGGGGGTCGCCAACCGACATTGCCTGGTCGACGACACCCTGAGGAGTCCCTCTCTGTGGGAGCGTACTGGCCGGTGGGAGGCTATTGGCGGCAGAAGGCGGTCCCGCAAATACCCAGGTCCGATGCCATGGAGCGCTTTAAAGGTGGTAACCAACACCTTGAAGCACTCCCGGAAGTCCACCGGGAGCCAATGCAGCTCACGCAGGAGAGGTGTCACATGGGAGCGCCCCGTCGCTCCTATAATCCCCCGCGCGAGTTAAGCAGCTACCATGAGAAAGAGTTGTCAAAACAGCTCAGTTCACATTGGATCTGACCAAGAAGAAGGCTCAGCAGAAGCACCTCACTGAGGACTACAAGCATAGGCTTTCCCAGCAGAGGGAAGACCGGCGGGAGTGCAAGGTCAGATACCGGTGCCTGGAGGCTCAGCGGGCTGAGATGGTCAGCCAGTTCCAGGCCATGATGGAGTCCCACTGGAACGAGGCCCTCCGGCTCTTCACCACTAGAGGCACTTCCCTCCAACCTTTGCCCAAAGCCCCTCAACCAGGAGGCTGAAATAGACCCCAAGTTGGAGTTTCTGCCCTCCTCCAACCCACACAAAAAGACCCCGAAGGGGGAGACTCTCTGCAGCAACACAAGCGTTCATTGCACATATCTGTCCCAGGGGCTGCAGTTTGAGGACCCCTGATTTAGTGCAGTATAAAAAATGCAAATAATTTTTCTGTGGACCACTAAAATTTTCTCACGGACCACCAGTGGTTCATGGACCACCAGTTGGTGACCGCGGCTTTAAACTATTTCCTTTCTCTTTTCAAAACTGTCCTTGTTTTGGAATTTCCTTCTGAAAATATATTTATTTTTCATTTATTTATTATTCGTATTTCTATGCCGCCCACTCTCCGAGGACTCGGGGCGGCTTACACCAAAGACAGTATACTAAATAGTCCTCATTGCCCCCAACAATCTGGGCCCTCATTTTACCCACCTCGGAAGGATGGAAGGCTGAGTCAACCTTGAGCCGGTGAGATTTGATCCGCTGATCTGCTGAACTAGCAGTCAGCTGAAGGAGCTGCAGTACAGCACTCTAACCACTGAGCCACCTCGGCTCTTTTGATTACAGGTAGTCCTCGACGTACGACCACAACCGAGTCCAACATTTCTGTTGATGTTGATCACATGACACTGCAACTGTCATAAATACGAGGGAGTGGCCAAGCATCTGAAGTTTTGTCAGTGACCATGGGGATGCTGCAACGGTCGTCGGTCACTTTTTTCCAGTGCTGTCGTAACGTCAAAGAGTCACTAAATGAACTGTTTTTAAGTCGAAGAATACCTGTACTTTCTATCCAGAAAGAGCTACAGGGCAGATGAAGGAAATCTGCCTTCAAGCACTTGGGTGTGACCTCAAAGCAAAATTCCACCGAGGGAACCAAGTCATTGCAATCTAGAGTAGCTTAATTCATGCTTTTAATTCAGGAAACACTGGTCAAAATCCAAAACTAATAACAGTAAGGACGGAGACGAATATAGAAGTGCCTTTATGCCAGCCTCAGTCTTGCAGAAGACAATGTTCCTTTTTCTTAAGAACTTGACAGATATAAAACTTCCTCGAACAATGCAAACCAAACAAAAATATCTACATTGGAAACATCTATTTCTGAGGAATAGGATTACGGTATGTTTAACTGCAAACATAAAAGTGTTGAAGGAAGCCATGAGAAAAAAAAAGACAGAAAAGAAAAAGTCAGGCAACTTGACTAATGCAATTCAGACAAATATGAATTACTTCTCTAATTTTGCCAAACCAAGGGTGAAATCCAGCAGGTTCTGACAGGTTCTGGAGAACCGGCAGCGGAAATTTTGAGTAGTTTGGAGAACCGGCAAATACTACCTCTGGCTGGCTCCAGAATGGGGTGGCAATGGAGATTTTGCAATATCCTTCCCCCAGGAGTGGGGAGGGAATGGGGATTTTGCAGTATCCTTCCCCTGGTGTAGGATGGGAATGGAGATTTTGCAGTATCCTTCCCCTGCCATGCCCACCAAGCCACACCACGCCCACCAAGCCATGCCCACAGAACCGGTAGTAAAAAAAAATTGGATTTCACCACTGTGCCAGTCTTGTGAGGAACAATTTCCCCCCAATAGGTTAAAACAGTTCTTGTGCAGAGTATAATTTCGGTAATAATCCGTAGTCAAAATGTATTAAAAAATGGTGATAGTAGCTTTTTGGTTACACAAATGACCATCAATGCTGCATAGCAGTTAAAAGATTAGGATACTTAAATACTGTTCAATCTGTACAAAAGCAATGTTTTTATGTAGGAAGGGGCAAATAGAAATGAAAATAATTTCTGATTTCGAAAGTATTAAAACGATCACACACGATTGCACAAAGAGCCTGGTGGCACAGCAGACTAGGGCAGTGTTATTAACATCCAGCTGCCTGCAATTACTGCGAGTTCTAATCTCACCAAGGCTCAAAGTTGACTCAGCCTTCCATCCTTTCTAAGGTAGGTAAAATGAGGACCCAGATTATGGGGGCAATAAGCTGACTTTGTATAAATATACAAAAGTATGAAGGTTATTGCTTAACGCATTGTAAGCCGCTCTGAGTCTCCGGAGAACGGCGGCATATAAATCAAATTTTAAAAAATAATAATGATAAAAATGTGCAAAAAAATTATTAGGTGATACTATTTACTATTTTAGTGAAAAAATGTCATGTATCAATTGCCTCCAGGTTAACAATGACATTAAATACGTTGTCCACAATTGTTCTCTAGAAACAAGAAATCAACCCAGATTTCTAGTATAACTGCTGTATGAAATGGAAAAAAACACTTCTATGAAAGTGGAAAAAATGCTTCTATGAAAAAAAAACTAAATTCAAATTAGGTACTAAAGTAGGCTCAGCTGCTTCTGATAAAGAGCCACATATTCTAAATCTCCCTTTTGCGTCACATACGTCATTTCTTTTTAAAATAAGATAAACAAACTTTTCAGGATCTTCTTGATTCTGGACCTCAAACTTTACTCTTACTGTGGGAGATATAAAAATCTAAAATTTGGTATAAATCCCTAGCAGGATAAATCCATCGATGTGCTGGATTATATCATCCAATTAGATTGTAATTTACTCAAAGTAACCCCATAAGCATGAGCATTGGTCTCAATACCTTTTTTTTTCCCAGTACTGTCGTAACTTTGAACAGTTGTTAACAAAATTATTACAAGCGGAGGAAAATGAAAATTGGCTTTACTTTGTTGATGTTGATTTCTTATTTATTTATTTATTTATTGGTTCGATTTATATACCGCCCTTCTCCGGAGACTCAGAGCAGTTTTCAATGCGTTAAGCAATAGCCTTCATACTTTTTGTATATACCTGCTTAGTAGGGCTTTCAGCCCCCCTTAAGCAGTGTTCTTTTTTATACATAATCAGTGTATTGCCCCCACAATCCGGATCCTCATTTTACCTACCTCGGAAGGATGGAAGGCTGACTCAACCTTGAGTCTGGTGAGATTTGAACTCGCAGTAATTGCAGGCAGCTGGATGTTAAATGCTACTTAACAGCGCTTTACTCTGCTGCTCCAATAAGGCTCTTATTAGAGTAGAGTAGAGTAGAGTAGAGTAGAGTAGAGTAGAGTAGAATAGAATAGAATAGAATAGAATAGAATAGAATAGAATAGAATAACAGAGTTGGAAGAGACCTTGGAGGTCTTCTAGTCCAACCCTCTGCCCAGGCAGGAAACCCTACACCACTTCAGATAAATAAGTTATCCAACATCTTCTTAAAAACCTTCAGTGTTGGAGCATTCACAACTTCTGGAGGCAAGTTGTTCCACTGATTAATTGTTCTCACTGTCAGGAGATTTCTCCTTAGTTCTAGGTTACTTCTCTCCTTGATTAGTTTCCACCCATTGCTTCTTGTCCTGCCCTCAGGTGCTTTGGGGAATAGCTTGACTCCCTCTTCTTTGTGGCAGCCCCTGAGATATCGAAACACTGCTATCGTGTCTCCTCTAGTCTTTCTCTTCATTAAATTAGACATACCCAGTTCCTGCAACCGTTCTTCATATTATTTATTTATCAAATTTATTTGCTGCCCATCGCAAAGTTCGGGCAACTCTGAACAGTTCACGTTAAGATACAATAAGCCTTTAGCACAGGGGTGAAACCTACTTGCCTTTCCTACAGGTTCGGAAGTGCACCCTCTGCGCATGTGCAAACCCTTCTGCGCATGCGCAGAGGATAAAAAACAGGTTACTTCCTGGTTAAAACCAGAGAGTAATGACGACCAGGTGGGTGGGCGGAGCCTTGTGCTGCCGTTGCTACCAATCCTCCGAACCACCCGCCCTCACAACCCGGTAGCATTTCACCTCTGCTTCAGCAATTATAAATATAAAACAGATTAAAATTAAAGAAACTAAAGCCAACTAAAAAAAACAAGAGTTTTATTTTCTCTATTATCCTCGAGTTCTGTTTTTTTCGTAACAAATAGGCTAACCACCTTCCAGGTTTATTTGTATTACAGAAATTATTATATTTAGCATATTGTAAACTAGTTGCAGCTTGATCAGCCATCAACATGTTAAATTGCCCTTTCAGTAAATTAATTGCCTCTTTAATTTTTTTATCTGTGGGATTCATTATCAAAGCTTGTTCTTTTTTCTTTATTTCGTCTTCCAGTGACTTTCTTTTTTCCCCTTGCTTTTTTCTAAATGTATTATTCAAATAAATCAAAATACCTCTCATATATGCCTTACTCGCATCCCAAACTATTTCCATAGGGGTACTTTTTTGCATATTTATAACAAAAAACTCTTTCAAAAACCTCTTACACTCTTTTACATTTTCCTGGTATCTAAACAAATTTTCATTTAGCCTCCATGACCTCTTAGATCCCCTTCCATACTCGAATTCCACCCAAACTGGACTGTGATCTGTTAGTGTTCTGGAGCAAATCTTCATATTCTTCACCCTAGGAGGAAGATCATTAGTAATTAAAATAAAATCAATCCTTGAAAAGGATTGGTGTCTGTCTGAAAAAAAAAGTAAAATCTTTTTCTGTTGGATTTCTTTCCCGCCAAATATCTTTCAGCTCCCAATCTTCCATCATCTTGTGCTGCCGTTGCTACCGATTCTCCGAACGAAGGGTTTGGAAGGGAGAAGTTGAGTACCAACCTCCCCCAGCCAACCCTCAAAATCAACATTCCTAAATTCTATCTTTTTAAGAGTGTCTGGTAATCAACTGAAATTCGTTAAAGGAATGATATAACGTTCGTTTTTCTCTTTATCTTGTTGACCTATACTCCTACCCAAAAATATTAAGCCCAGCCACTCAATGGTTGCCACCTCTGTTGTAAAACTTGGCGTGCCAGCTAAATGTAGCCCTTTGGGGAAACTGAGTCACCGGTTTCTTTGTGCTGAAATACGGACTAGATTATCTGATGTTGTCTTTTTAAGAACAGCTGCTTTACAAGGGTGCTTTTCTAAAAGCTTGTCTCCGTACAATATATACGATAATATTCTTATCCTGAGATTACTTCCTCTGTCATTTCCTTGCTTGTATGGGTAGCTGAGCACATGCATTTTAGAACAAACCGAATAGGGCAACCTCCTACACGAAGTCTTGTGTAAAATCCATTTACACAACATTAAATTAGCCTGTATAGAGAAAGTGGCTACAACATGGAGAAAATCTAGTCACGGGTCCAGAGGTACTTCGCGAGAAGCGTACTCCACTCCTCTACTCACAATAGAATTCCCTATGCCACCAGACTTGAAATTTTTCGCTTGGACAATCTGGAACTGTGCCGCCTGCGGTACGATATAAGCACAGTGCACAAAATTATCTGCTACGTCGTCTTACCTGTCAACAACTTCTTCAGCATTCACCCTCAATAATACACCACGGGCAAACTCAAGGTAAACCGCTCCAAACTCGATTGCAGAAAATACGACTTCAGCAACACAGTGGTCGACGCCTGGAATGCTCTACCTGAGTCCGTTGTTACATCCTCAAACCCTCATAGCTTCAACCTTAAGCTGTGTACCGTGGACGTCACCCCATTCCTAAGAGGTCCGTAAAGGGGGCGTGCATAAGCGTACCAGCGTGCCTTCCATCCCTGTCTTACTGTCCCCTTTTATTTGCATTCATTTCTTTCGTTCATATCCATGTTTATATTTATACCTGCTATCTTGTACATGTTTGACAAATTAATAAATACAAAATACAAATAATACTTCAAGACAAGTTATTCTGTATTTCTGTGTGGTGTAGTAGTTAGGTCAGTGATGGGTTGCCCCCGGTTCAGACCAGTTCGCAAGAACCAGTAGTAAAACCGGTGGGAGGCTCCACCCACCGACCCCAACGTCATCAGGAAGCTTCTGTGAATGCGGCCCTGTTGTGAACTGGTAGTAAAGGTAAGTAGAACCGACTCCTGGGTTAGATGCTGGACTGGCTCTGGGGAGACCCAAGTTCAAGTTTACCTTCAGCCACAGAAGTTCACTGGCTGACTTTGGACGCTCAACCCAAGCTATTTCCAAAGACTGGGGGGAAAAGATTAAGGAAAGGGATCAAGTAAGATAAAAAATCTAATGGAAAAAAACCCTACAGATCCCTCTTTTTAATTTTTAATTCTTGCAAGAAAGAACAAGAATGAAAGGTAACAGCAATGAATATGTCAACATGGTCATAATTTGCATAGAAGTCTATTTATCAAGAGAAATTAAGAATAGCACAATTTGTACATCAACTGGATTTCCAGATCCAATAAAAAATGTGATTCATCCGTTTGAAAAGCAAGTATTTGAATTTTATTGGTAACTTTTTCCATAAAAGCAATTGTCCATACCTTTGCATGCCAATTATTCAAAGATAGGTTATCCAGAAATGAACAGTTTGGAGCAAATCTCAATCCTATGGCCAGGAAAGGTACAATAAGATGTAGAACAGGGGTGTCAAACTTGTGGCCCACGGGCCGGATGCGTCACGTCCTGGGCACACCCATCCCCGTTTTAACAAAGGAGGAAAAGTCGCGATACATCATGTGACGACTTGAGTTTGACACCCCTGCTCTAGAGTTATCTTCCTCAAAAATATGTAATAATCCCAATTCTGAATTACTTTTATACTTTTTCTTTAGTTATTATTCTAAATTATTCATCAATATTTTGATGAATGACTATGGACTAGTTGTGTTAGTCTAAGCCAGCTGACAACAATGCCAACAATGTAATATTGTGTTTTCCTCTGTATCTCTCATATGGAAGCCAGTAGAAAACCATCTGATTTCCAAAGCAGTTTGTCACTTAACCTCCTCCATTTGTTTTCCTAAATTTGTATCTCACAAGTTACATGCGTTTATGTATAAACTGTTCATTTTGCCTCTGACTTAAGGAAGTACTTATAGCAACCCAAACTCAAAAGCTGACTATGATGCCTGGAGCCAGGATCTCAATTTGATGCTCTTGGGCAAATTAGGATTTGTAAATTAAGAGAATATTAGTTTTAAGAGCCATTATGGTGCAGTGGTTAGAATGCAGTATTTCAGGCTAACTCACTGCTCACTGCCAGGAGTTCGATCCTGACCAGCTCAAGGTTGACTCAGCTGTCCATCCTTCCAAGGTTGGTAATATGAGGACCCAGATTGTAAGGGAGCAATATGGTGATTCTGTAACCCACTTAGAAAAGGCTGTAAATACCATGTTTCCCCGAAAATAAGACCCTGTCTTATATTTTTTTGAACCCCGAAATAAGGGCTTGGCCTTATTATTGGGGGGTCTTATTATTTTGGGGGTGCAGGAGCATGGTCGGGACGAAATAAGGGTAAAAAATTGTGGATAGCTGCTGTTACAGTACCGTTCGGAAGGCCGGCGCGAGGCACATGGGGCGCATTACTTGGCCTCCTGCTGCAGAGGTGGCCGCAATCCATGGCAAAAACGGCCGTGCTTGCTGGAGGCGCCGGCCGACGCAGCACCCATAAGACAGCTGTTCTGTGGACAGAATTGCCTGCTGTGACTGTCACCATTAGATAAGGAGGGTGTAAGGCATGTGGGGTGCGTCACTTAGGCTCCGGCTTCTTTTGCAGCCGCAATTGGCTGCAAAAGTGGCCACACTTGCTGGAAGCGGCAGCCTGAGTGGCACCCGCAAATCAGCTGTGAATGGCAGCCTGAGCGGCTCAGCTGATCTGATTAAGGGGCCGAGAAGCCCTGAGGTGACCGGGGAAGGGAAGGGCTGCCTCCTGTGCTGGCCACGCCCATCCTGTCACTAGGCCTCTTTTGTGGGGGGAAGGGCGTATATTTACACCCACCCCAAAAATCAGGCTTGGCCTTATTTTTGGGACGCGTCCTATTTTCGGGAAAACACTGTAAGTCTAAGTGCTATTGTTATTGCCATTACCTTATTGTTCTGTCCCCTCCCTGCTTCAGAAGCCCAGACAAGCACACACACTCGAACAGAAGTATTCAGAAGTTGTTTATTTACCATCCATAAACAACAAGCTGGCAGCGAGCCCGGGAGAGATAACGACAGCTGTTGTTTTGAGTTGCCACAGCCAGTCCCTGATAAGGCTCCAAGTATTTATGTCCAATACGAGTTTAAAAGAAAACACTTCTCTGCTGCAGTATTTCAGGACACAAGCAGTCAGGTTAAAACTTTGTTCGTCACAAAAGCCAACAAGGTAAGGTCAGCTCCTTTTATACCTTGTGGGGCGTTGGCTTTGTGACTCATCACCTCGTGCTCGGCCCCACCCACTCCTTTGCTGAGCCCGCCTCTCTGATCGTCGCCACCTGGGATTAATCCACTCCCTCTCCTCATTAACGTCTGACTCAGAGGAGCTTTCTTCCACAGGGCTTTCAGCTGGGGCCTGGGGTGGTGCCAAACCAGACGGCCCAGGGGAGGAGGCCCTTGCCTCCTCCTCCTCTTCACTTTCGGAGGATTCTTCCTCCGGAGGTCCGGGCTCGGGAGCCGAAGACACAACACTTATGGAAGTGAAAGAAAGGCCCAGTATACAGTATTTTTTCATTTCCAATGAATTTAGTAGCTTAGATAAGCAGACTCAAAGCTGCTCTGTATGACAACAGATAGCCATTTCACTAAAAATGACAATTGTTTCCCCTTTTGTGTGAGAGTGGGCACTGGGTATTTCCAAACGGCAGACTGATTATTTGTTGATATGATTTATATGGCCGCCCATCTCACAAAGGTGACTCTGAGCAGCGAACAAAATTCCAAACAATACTTAAAGATTAGATCTACAGCAGTGGTGGTGAACCAATGGCATGTGTGCCAGAGGTGGCCCGCAGAGCCCTCTCTATGGGCACGTGAGCCGTCACCCCAGCTCTGTTTCAGATCTGTGCCGCGTATGCACGCGTGCTTCCCACTGGCCAGCTGGTTTTTGGGTCTCTGCCGTGCATGCGTGGGGCAGTTTGCAGTTTGGGCATGCGTGCGCACTTTGGGCATTCACTGCCTAAAAGGTTCACCATCACTGATCTATAGGCAAGAAACATCCCAATTTAATGGATTAAATTGGAATCAACAGAGTAGTCATGACCCCTGAGACATAATCTAATGGGTTGGGATCCAATGAATAATTTTACCATGAACATATTAACACAGCCTGAGCCTGAGTGGCGCAGCAGACTAATGCAGACTAATGCTACTGTTAAAAAGTAGTATTTAGCTTCCAGCTGCCTGCAATTACTGCGAGCTCAATTCTCACCAGGCTCAAGGTTGACTCAGCCTTCCATCCTTTCTAAGGTAGGTAAAATGAGGACCCGGTTTGTAGGGGCAATAAGCTGACTTTGTATAAAAATATACAAAAGTATGAAGGCTATTACTTAACGCATTGTAAGCCGCCCTGAGTCTCCGGAGAAGGGCGGCATATAAATAAATAAATAAATAAAAAACACACACACACACACAAAAAAAAACCACACAAAAGAAATCTGAAGAAATGCCATTGTTTGGACATTGAACAAGTATCAGAAAGCTCATAGTTTTTAAGACTTGCACCATCAAAATGTGTGTGTGTGTGTGTGTGTGTGTGTGTGTGTGTTCTGAAAGTTCTGAAATCCTTCCTACCTCCATTCCTACACCATATCTTCTTTTGGTTCATTGTTCTAAGGATTTTTTTCCCCATTTCCATATTATTTATGCAAAAAAAGGGGAAGATCCTGAAATAATAGATGTAGCTGATAAAGGGAAGTGTCAGTGATGGTAAGAGAACTGTGGAGCATTTGACTACGTCAACTGCATATAAAGAAAATTTGTATAAAAATGTTTTATAGATGGCATTTCGCACCCCCAAGACTAGCAAAAATGTATAAAGGTAGATCCGCTAAATGTTGGAAGTGCAATCAAACACCTGGTCCATATTACCATATGTGGTGGACATGCCCAAAAGTTAAAAAATATTGGACAAAAATACATACTTGGTTGGAAAAAAATGATAAAGCAGCACATTGACTTGAAACCAGAGATATTTTTATTGGACATTTTACCAGAAAAATATGATAAAAGGACTATATATTTGATTTTACGTGTACTAACTGCAGCTAGAATTGTATTTGCACAACCATGGAAGAATGATGAGATCCCGACAGATGAAAGTGTAATTAAGAAAATATTAGAATGTGCAGAAATGGATAGACTAACGCTTACTATTAAGAACAAAAAAGAAACTGAATATTTTTTTGATATGGGACCTGTTTTATCAATGGTTAGACAATAGAAACAGAAGTTAGAAAGGGGGGAGACATAAAAAGAGGAAATGTTAAAATGGAGACTCCATGGCATTGGACCTGGGTATCTGCGGGACCGCCTTCTGCCACCAATAGCCTCCCACCAGCCAGTGTCCTCCCACAGAGAGGGACTCCTCAGGGTGCCGTCAGCCAGGCAATGTCGGCTGGCGACCCCCAGGGGGAGGGCCTTCTCTGTGGCAGCACCTGCCCTCTGGAACGATTTGCCCCCGGAGATTCGGAGGATATCAGATCTCCGGGTGTTTCGCTGTGCCCTAAAAACTCTTCTTTTTCAGCAAGCAGGGCTGGCGTAACCCCTCCCCCTTTTCTGAGATATTAGATTTTAATTATAAAACGGGTTTTAATTGGTAGATTTTAAAATTTTTGGCCATAATATATAATTCTTTTATATTTCTTTTATATTTTGTATTGTATGTTTTTACTTGGCTGTGCACCGTCCTGAGTCCAGCAGGAGAAGGGCGGTATACAAATTTAATTTCAAATTTCAAATTTTTTTATAGTAGATGTTAAACATTATTTATTATTTATTATTAATCATATTTCTATGCCACCCACTCTCTGAGGACTCTGGGTGGCTTACACCAAAGACAGTATACTAAATAGCATATTGCCCCCAACAATCTGGGTCCTCATTTTACCCACCTCGGAAGGATGGAAGACCGAGTCAACCTTGAGCTGGTGAGATTTGATCTGCTGATCTGCTGAACTAGCAGTCAGCTGAAGTAGCTGCAGTACAGCACTCTAACCACTGCGCCACCTCAGCTCATTATTATTATACTATTAATATTATTGGGATGAATACTATTGTAAACGTTTGAACTATGACTGCCTAAAAACAATTGTACCCAGACAACACACTGTTTGATGGAAATTGAATTTTTATGTTATATAAATAAAATAAATAAAACATACAAAAAAAAAGAACTGTGGAGCATATCACACCTCCCCTTCCTAAAGCTGGGAGATGTCACAGTAACTGTTAAGAATCTTTCAGGTTGCTAAAGAAACAAGGATGTTTTTAAACGTCCCTTGAGATGGACCTCCTCCACTGCTTTCTCTAGAAATCTTAAAAGTGGTGCTTATTATTTTATGCGATCAGCTGGTGGGACTCATGTGGAAACAAATGCCCAGCAATCAAGGTGCATGTTATGGTTTCCTCTGAAGAGGGCAGCCATAGTCCATCAACCCAGAGAGAGGTGGCAGGCAATCCCGTCAACTGAGGCAGTTCCCAAGGACAATGAATCTCAAGAGATCTGGAGCTAAGTCAGAGAAAGAGACGGCTGATCGTGATCCAAGAACTCACCAGCAACTAAGACATGCAGAACACAGCTTGTCTCCTCAAGGAGAGTTGATGGCAAACCCCTAATAAATCCCTGCCGATGAGTGGCCGATATAAAGGGCAACCACCAGGCTCTTTCTCCCCTTTTTGGAAACAATATCCCCATTTTTGACCTTTGTACATTGAATCTATGGCAACGCTTCTGAATTGGACCCTGCACGCCTCCGGACTTCTCTGCTTCTTCATTCTCTTTGTCAACATGCTTTGACTTAAAGGCAAAGTGCATACGTCTCCCGACTCTTTGATTTGCAACCTCTCCGATCAAGCATGATCTCTGCCACTCACATTGACAAATTTATAACTCCAGCGTAAAACGGCCTGTGAACTTCTAATCTACAGGCTACATTGCAGGACAATGCTGCAGTCAAGGTATCCTTTTTTCAACACAAATCTGACAGGCAGGTTACACCTGGATCACTAGGCCAGTACTCAACTCACCCAACTTACCGTATTTTTCAGAGTATAAGATGCACTCCCCCCTCCCAAAAGAAGATGAAAATTTGGGTGTGTCTTATACACCAAATGTAGCCCCCCTCAGCTGCCGGCCCCCACCCTTTGGCAATTTTCGGCCTCCGCAAGTCACGTTTTCGGCCTCCACATGCTGTTTTAGACCTATTCCAGGCTGCAGGGAT
>WNWU01000068.1:3416983-3431257 GCA_012654045.1 Ptyas mucosa
GCGTTTTTGTTCTCCATGCGTCGTGGTTTTGGCCTCCACGTGTCGTGTTTTTGGCCTCTGAACACTCCATTTTAGTCCCGTTCTAGGTTGCGGGGATCGCCACAGCATATTGGTGCCAATTGCTGCCTCCGCGCATCACATTTTCAGCCTCTGCAGGCCCTGTTTTTGGCCTCAGCACATCACGTTTTGGGGCAGTTCCAGGCAGCGGGGAAAAGTGCGATGTGTGGAGGCCAAAAACGCAACTTGCGGAGGCCAAAAACTGCCAAAGGGTGGAGGCAATGATTGGCGGAGATGCGCTGTGGCAATCCCCGCAGCCTGGAATGGGTCTAAAATGGAGCGTTCAGAGGCCAAAAACGCAAGGCACAGAGGCCAAAAACATGAGGCATGGAAGCAGCGATAGTCTGTGGCAATCCCTGCAGCCTGGAACAGCTGATTGGGGATATTCTGGGAGGCCGATCCACCAATCAGCTGCTTATGCTGAATCAGGCTGCGATAATGTGCTGAAGCTGACCAGGCTGTTTGTTCTTTGCTTCAAGGACGCTATCCAGATGAATACTGATGGAATACTGATTATACTCCGGAGCGTCTTATACTCCAAAAAATACAGTAGATGGCTAAAGGAGCCATGGTGGCACAGTGGTTAAAATGCAATATTGCAGGCCCATAACCAGTTTGATCCTGACCAGCTCAAGGTTGACTCAGCTTTCCAGCCTTCTGAGATTGGTAAAATGAGGTCCCAAATTGTTGGGGGCAATATGCTAACATTTGCAAACAGCTCGGAGAGTGCTGTAAGACACTATGGAGCGGTATATAAGTCTAACTCCTATTGCTATTGCTAAACCCATCACTCTGTCTATCAAGATTTGTCTCCTTCCCCGGCCAAAGCCATCCACGTTGAGGGAGTGATTGGTGGCTACTTTCCTGCCGGCATAGAAACCCATCAATTATTGTGCCTTACTAATCTGTTAGGATAGTAGTAGCACTCGCTGCTCTACTCTGCTCAAGGCAGAGTAGAGACCGCACGTAGTCCTGATAGGTAGGCAAAACAAATTGTACCACTGCATAAAATAAAGGAACGCATATTCAGCTGTCTGTCTGAATGTGTCCTTATGAGTCAAACATGATTCAGTCTTCCAAGCGTAAAGAACGACCAGAGCCCTGGGAAGGAACAACTAAGAACTGCAACTGTTGTTCTCCACAAATATTCCTCCACCAACAAGTTGTACCAATCTAATTATACAGGCGATGCTCCCATCATATCCACTTTAGCCAAACATCCATTACTTAAAAGTCAAGAGAAAGCAGCAGAATTTTTACAGAAATACAAAGTTAACAGAGTGGGGCAGATTAGAAAATGAGATACCTTTCTCCTCATCCTTTTTCTCCTCCATTGGTGCCTGAGCCACCCCAGCATCAGAGGTTCACAACTGAATAAGCAACTCTGCACTCACTGCTAAAAGCTCTTGGAAATAAGGGTTATTCCTTGGAAAACAGGCCTTGTGCAATGGTCCTTCTGTCCCACAAGGCCATCAGAAATGTTGTGCGAAGGTTAGAAGATGAAAAGTTCAAGGGAATTGAAGCCAAGATGAACAGCAATCAAAAAAAAAAAGACAAATGAGAGGGGGAGTAACTTTTGAGGAAGAGGGGAAAAACCGCTTGTATATCGTGTGACTGCGAGAAAGAGGAAATAGCATGTGGTAGGGAGAGGAAGCATAATTGAAGACGGACATCAGTGGTTTAGCAGTCTAACAACTCAATGAAAATTTTATGTGATGGCTCAGCATGTAAATATTCTTGGATCTCTTAAAGGGGACATTGAAAAAGTTTTGTCTGGGCTGTAACTGCACTAGAAAACAGCAAAACAGAATATTTTTGACAGGGGTGAAATCCAGCAGGTTCTGACAGGTTCTGGGAAAAAACGGTAGCGGAAATTTTGAGTAGTTCGGAAAAACGGCAAATACCACCTCAGGCTGGCCCCAGAGTGGGGTGGGAATGGAGATTTTGCAATATCCTTCCTCCAGGAGTGGGGAGAGAATGGATTTTACAGTATCCTTCCCCTGGAGTGGGGTGGGAATGGAGATTTTGCAGTATCCTTCCCCTGCCATGCCCACCAAGCCACACCACAGCCACCAAGCCACGCCCACAGAACCAGTAGTAAAAAAAAAATGAATTTCACTACTGATTTTTGGCCATTATTTCTTCTTTACTTGCTTTGGTGTATTTACACTGTAAATGACAAAGACATTTCAAGGAATAAATGTCTATAGAATATTGTCCGTGCTATAATGAAGGAAAGAAATTTGAGGAGAGGGTACCGACAAGTTATTTGTGATAGCTGCTATTAGAATAATAATGCCACCAAGCTATCCTTGGCTTTTCTGATTGTGTCAAGGGAGGGAGTACTTGTTAATTTATGTTGGGTAGAGAGTAACCAGGTTTATAACATGGAGCATGTGAACCTTGTATTAAAAGAATGACGAACTGCAGTAGCTAGCCGCTGTGGGATCCAGTTCAAAGTTATGCTAAGCATTTTTGAGATCAGAATATCTGAAGATTCTCCCTCCCTTCTCATTGAAACCTACTCACTTAACTAAAATCATCACCTGAGGTCCTTGTGTGCATCCCAGGGTCACAAGAACTCTTAATTTGGAACTGGAGATGCCCTGACGTTCCACAGCTTTCTTCAGACAGAATCTCACCTCCCTTTTTATTAATGTACTAGCTGTACCCGGCCACGCGTTGCTGTGGCCCAGTCTTGTGGGTATACAATATTTTTTGACCAAGTACCAATAATTTCCCTCTGTAGTTCAGGTCACGCCTACTTTGCCTCCATCCTAGTTTGCTGAGGGTATAAGAGCTGGTTTCCTGGCTTGCCGGTATAACCGCCTTCACCTTCACAGCTCTCTGCACCAAAGGCGGCATCGGGGTCCCTGCCAAAGGTACGGCATACTCCGTTAGTCGGGAGGACGCTTCACGGCGGTTGACATTTCCCGCCATTTTGCCTGTGGGTTTGGCGGCGGCGGCGCTGAGGGGAAAAGACCCGGCTCGCACTTGCCATTGTGGTGCTGTGACGTTAAAGTCCAAAATTACGATTTTGAACAAACGAACATTTACATTTTTATTTATATAGATATGCCTAAACGTCCTCAGCTAAGGAAGTTTTTTCAAATTTGCATGGCTTAAGCTCCTGAAATTAAACCTGTTGCACCAAATCACCTTAAGTCTTAGGGCAGGGATGTCAAACTCAAGGACCAGGGGTTGGATCCGGCCTGCGAGTTACTTAGATCTGGCCCACGGGGCTGCACTGGAAATAGTGAAGGACCGGCCTACGGTGCTTCTGCTAGTGAAAACGGGTTCCTGAGCTCCATTTTCAGCTGCCACGGCCTCCTGCAACCCTCTGCCAGTGAAAACGGAACCCCTCTCGAGCTCCGTTTTCACTGGCAGAGGGTTGCAGGAGGCCGTGGAAGCCGAAAACGGAGCTCAGGAGTCAGTTTTCACTGGCAGAGCGCTCAGGCCACCACAGGTGCCCCTGACAAGAATGACGTCAATCTGGCCACGCCCACCCCAGCCCCCTGAGGTCCAACACAACTCTGGTGTGGCCCTCAATGAAATTGAGTTTGACACCCCCGTCTTAGGGGATATTACTTGTTTTCCTCAATACCTTTTTTTCCATTTGGTACATTTCTGCATTCCGATTTCACTTGCGCTTGGTTTATTAGTGCTAGCCATGGCATTTTGAAAGGAAAGATACGATACAATTTTCAATTTCTAAAAAGTAAAACTTGGAAAAAGGGGGAAGAATGGAAGGAATTTAAATTATGGAAAAGTTAAAAAAAAAGCCACATGGAAATAGAATGGGAAGGCTGTTTGTTAGAAACAGGCATTCTAATGTTGAATGAAAATAAATCACCACCTCTTTATTATGAGTTTGTTGATAGAACGTTGTTCATAAACAAAACCAGGAGCACCAAGTTAATAGCAAAATTCAAGCAGATGTTGCAAAGTGATCATTTAATACTATTTTAAAAGTTCAAATATTTAAGAAATTCAGTTGAAAACATGAATATGTAAAAATCTGTAAAAAAAACAATCTGAACTAAGCCATCATAATACTGTGCTAAGCACTAACAGAGAAGGCACCTGCACTTCTTCCCTTCAAACCCTTGTATTTTAGTTTGCTTTAATTTTTGTAATTTAAATCAGTTTTATATTTATAATTGTTGGATGCTTGTGTGTTTTACCTTGGTGTAAGCTGGCCAGTTACCTTGAACTATGAGATGGACAGCAAATAAATTTGATAAAATAAAATATCTGAAAACATGCCGTTCGGTTATTACTGTATTGTATTTTGAATATCTACAAAATAATTTAGTCTTGTGCCTGTCTCACTCTCCCCCGAAGTTCCTGCAACTTCAACCCCCTCAATCATTTCATCTCTTGTTAGTAAGAATTAAATCCAGTACAGCTGACTCTCTAGTTCCCATCTCTACCTTTCGGATGACAAAGTTGTCAGCGAGGGTGATCAGGAACCTGTTTGATCTCCCACTTGATGCAAAGTTTGTTTCTCAGTTTCTATTGTGGTGTGCTTCCTACATATATTAGTTAAATGATTAGCAAAAAGTTCATCTATTTTTTTCTGCTTGTTTGGGTGCAGAGGTGGGTTTCAGCAGGTTCTGAGCAGTTCTGGAGAACCAGTAGTGGAAATTTTGAGTATTTCGGAGAACCGGTAGTAAAAAATTCTGACTGGCCCCTGGAAAGGATTTTATAGTATCCTTTCCCTGGAGTGGGGAGGGAATGGGGATTTTACAGTATCCTTCCTCTGGAGTTGGGGGGGAATGGGGATTTTGCAGTATCCTTCCTCTGGAGTGGGGAGGGAATGGGGATTTTACAGTATCCTTCCTCTGGATTGGGGAGGGAATGGGGATTTTACAGTATCCTTCCTCTGGAGTGGGGAGGAAATGGGGATTTTGCAGTAACCTTCCCTTGGATTGGGGCGGGAATAGAGATTTTACAGTATCCTTCCCCTGCCACGCCCAAGCCACACCCACCAAGCCACACCCACAAATCAGTAGTAAAAATTTTTGAAACCCAAAACTGGTTGGGTGGCCTGTAGTATACACCTATGGCCATGATGACGAACCTATGGCATGCGTGTCACAGGTGGCAGACGTAGCCATATCAGTGGGCACACCAGCTCAGCTCTGGGGCACATACGTGCGCTGGCCAGCTGATTTTCGGGCCTTCTGGGCCCACCAGAAGTAGGGAAACAAGCTGTTTCCTGCTCCTGGAGGGGCTGGGGGGGCATGGGGAAGGCCCATTTTTCTCTCACCTGACTCCAGATCCTTTCTATGCATCTAGGAAGGGCAAAAACAGCCTTTCCCACTCCCTCAAAAGCCCTCCGGAGGCCTGAAAGGGCCCATTTCCCAACTCTCGATGGGAGAGGAAGTGACATTTTTTGCTGTCCCCAGCCTTCAGAGACTCCAGAGGCTGGGGAGAGCAAAAAATGTTACTTCCTGTCCCACCGGGAGCTGGGAAATGGGCCCTTTCAGGCCTCTGAGGGGGAGTGGGAAGGGCTGTTTTCGCCCTTCCCAGATGCATAGATAGGATCTGGAGGCAGGTAAGAAAGAAAAACAGGCCTACCTGGCCATCGCATGCCAGGAGCGGAAAGGGGGGGGTTGCACACACATGCGCAGGGCAGGGCGCATGGAATTATGGGTGTGGGCACCCGCATGCACGAGCCTCCCCTGGCCCCCCTCTCTCCTGGCACATGATGGCAAAAAGGTTAGCCATCACTGACCTATGGCAATGTCCGTGCGCCTTTGGCGTTGAGTCATGCCGGCCACATGACCACAGAGATGTCTTCGGACAGCGCTGGCTCTTCGGCTTTGAAACAGAGATGAACACCGCCCCCTAGAGTCAGGAACGACTAGCACATATGTGCGAGGGGAACCTTTACTTTTACTTTTTACAAATAGCATGAAGATACAAAAAGCAACTTCAGTCTAGGACAGGGGTGTCAGACTCGAATTCACTGAGGGCCGCATCAGGGTTGTGTTTGACCTTAGAGGGCTGGGGTGGGCGTGGCCAGGGTGGGTGTGGCCAGCTCGACGTCACTCCTGCCGGGAGCGCCTGTGGCGGCCCGAGCACTCTGCCAGCTAAAACGGGCTCCTGAGCTCCGTTTTCAACTGCCACAGCTTCCTGCAGTCCTCTGCCAGTGAAAATTGAGCTCCATTTTCACTGGCAGAGGACTGCAGGAGTGTGTGGCAGCCGAAAACGGAGCTCAGGAGCCAGTTTTTGCTAGCAGAAGCACCGTGGACCGGTCCTTCACTGTTTCCTGGGTGGCCCCGTGAGCCAGATCTAAGTACTCCGCAGGCTGGATCCGGATCCCAGGCCTTGAGTTTGATACCCCTGGTCTAGGACAATGATGAAGAGATTGCAAGTGCGGTTACTTTTACAGTTCCAGTATTATTACTTTATCTGCTATGCTAAGTGGAACTGATGTCTTATATAAGCAAACAAAAAATGTGTGAACAGGAAATACACTGATGATTATCTAAAACTGTAATTTCATTGGGCTGGAGATCCATTCCCCAACTCCCACACAATCCTCTGAAGCATTATGTTCTGAAATTTTGCCAACTAATGCCATAAAGCTACAGAGTTCTTATAATAAAGCAGGAAATACATACAATTATTCAAGTGGAAAATAATTTTGGCTAAGTATTTTGAGTACAAAACCTAATAAAAAGACCTTTAAAATAAAATTTAAAAAAAAAAGATAAGGCAGAGTTAAATATTAATAATATTCATTATTGTATACATTGAAAATGTAAACTGGGATTCTCTGGAAGGTTAAAAATGTATGTGTTTAACTCCTTGCATTTTCTGAATGCCTATTTAGACGTCCATGACAACAAAAAGTTTAAGAAATGCACCTAGTAGCTATGCCTCATAGGAAACAAATGCTAAAATTAAATGAGAGGTGATGCTGTTCCTTTTTCTTTGCTCACACTCTCTCTTCAGTGTGGCAGGCGGAGAGGAAAATTGGTGAAATTCCCCTTGTATATAAATATAATATCTGAAATTGGATCAAGAAAGGACACTAACCCCCTCAACTGAAAGAGACTAAATAATGCCATGTCTAACCCACATCTCTAAAGAATCATACAACTGCAATTATCATGTTGTTTCCCATTTATGCTTTTGAGTTGTTTTTACTGACACTGACTTATGTCGAGTCTCAACTGACATGGTACACTCTCCATCCAGGGATGGGTTCTAACCGGCTTTACTACTGGTTCTCTTTGAGCACGCACTTTGCGCACGATTGCCTCTTCAGTTGCACACTTTGTGCAAGCGCATTGCGAATCTGCCCAGCTGAGGTAAAAGAAGAAATATAAGGTCAGAATAACGCGGGGGCGGGCGGGACGGCCCAGCTCCCAAAGAAAGATAACCGGTTCGGTGACGTTAATAGCGTCACCGCTACCGGCTCGGCCGAACCGGGCCGAACCGGGAGCAACCGACCACTGTCTCCATCAAGGAAACTGTGGAGCATGTTAAAACCATTATGGGTGTGCACACACATACACACGTTTTCGGGACTCGGTGCCGAAAAGGTTAGCCATCACTGCTCTATAACCATCATGTCTAGGGAAGGAGGGAGGGAGGGAGGGAGGGAGGGAGGGAAGGAAGGAAGGAAGGAAGGAAGGAAGGAAGGAAGGAAGGAAGGAGGCTCTTCCAGCAACATTATGTCATATGTAGCTTTTAGAGTAGACTTCTTCAAAGCATCCCCAAGGGGGTGCAATGGCTCAGTGTTTAAAGACATTGAGCTTGTCAGCTGGAAAGCTGACAGCTCTGGTTTGAGACTTGCGCACCATGCAACAGGGTGAGTTCCTGTTACTTGTCTCAGCTCCTGCCCACCTAGCAGTTTGAAAGCATGCAAATGCAAGTACATAAATAGGTACCACATCAGTGGGAAGGTAACAGCGTTCTATGCGCCTTGGCATAAGCCATGCTGGTCACATGACCATGGAGATGTCTTCAGACAATGCTGGCTCCCTCGGCTAAGAAATAGAGATGGGCAATGCCCACTACAGTAGGACACAACTGGATAAGGGAAACCTTTAGAAAAAGTTGCCATTATAGCAATAACTCAGTTCACATGTTAAAATAGCACCAAAGACAGAACTTTACATGAAAATAAACATATGCGAACAGAATCTCAAGGATTATTTGGTTTCATTATTGGCCCTTTTTTTTTTTTTGGCAACAATCCAAAGGTGTGATATACAAGGGGGAAGAACTGTGAAAACGATTAGAGATATATGAGGTTGGCATGTCAGCATTTCCGATTGCTTAAGTGGGAAACTATTTTTTTTTAAATTAACAGTGACTTGTTCCACCAGCTATCCTGAAAACTGCTGTGATGAAAATGCTCTGTCTGCATTATAGTTTTGTTATTCGTGTATTTTTTTTTTTAAGAAAAAACCTCTAGTGGTATATTGGAAAGGAAAGACTCCTTCCATCTTTCTGTCTGCCTATCTGCAGGATAAAACACTCCAAAAAGTGGAAAAATAGGACAAGATTTGGACCAGAAAGAAAGCAGTGGGGTGAGGGGGAGAGTGGATGTGGCAAGGAGGAAGGGAAGGAGGGAGGCAGTCACTCTCTCTCAGTCCAATCCACCTCACAGGGTTGATGTTATAGGGAAAATAGGAGAAGGGAAGAAGGTATGTTCGCCACTTTGCGTAACTTATAAAGAAAGAAGGGATAAACTTATAATAAAGAAGGGATAAAAATCAAATAAATAAACAGACAGCAAATTGAAATGCTGCCGTTTTGTCCAGAACACATGCAACCAGTGGTGGGATTCAGCCAGTTCGCACCTATCCGGGAGAACCGGTTGTTAACTTTCTAAGCAGTTCGGAGAACCAGTTGTTGGAAGAAATCTTATTTTGTTTTTTTCCCCACTTTACAGGGCTAATCCTGTAAGGAAGGCAGGAAAGAAACATTCTGGTGTTGTTTCTAGCCTAATCTTTTTTGCCCTGCTTACAGAAACTGCCTCTCTGGTTAACCCTTGCTACATTGTAACAGCTAAGGCGAAGTGCCCATCAACGTGAGTGACGTTGAGTAGGCCACATCCACAAGGTCACATGACCATATGACTACCGAGCCACGCCTACCCAGCTGGTCATTAGGACAGAGAACCGGTTGTTAAATTATCTGAATCCCACCACTGCATGCAACCCACCTTGTATATCCTAAATCACACATATACAAAACTATAGGTGCGGTCCATATGACTTGGGTTAGACAGAGGAACATACAAATGTTTTCCAGAAGGCATACTCTGCACAACTTCCCCCTCTTGTTTAAATCAGTCTTTCTACATTTGGATCACACCTTATTCAACTTTTTGGGAAACAGAGGTTCCTTCAGCCTGACTTCACCACCGCTTTACTTGCCGTGGTAGTAAATGAGACAGGAGACCTTACAATGCCTCATAGTGGAGATGGAATGGAACACTTGTGTCTGTTCCTGGTCAGTTACATTAGATTAGAGTCTATCTGGAACTCTCTAATGCAGCGTTTCTCAACCTGTGGTCTGCAGACCCCTTGGGGGCTGCGATGTTGTCCCAGGGGGTCCGTGAAGGCTTGAAGAAATGTTATTTAAATCTTGAGTTAATTCTTGGCCATGGTCCATGGCCACAAAAAGTATTTAAGGGGGGGGGGTGGTTCCGTGGTGAAGAATAGGTTGAGAACCATCGCTCTAATGAAATCCAGAGCACAGATGTCATCTGGCATCTGAGGTAAATTTCATAATTAGTGGCTATGAAGAAAACTTAGACCAACCTGCTTTTCTTGAGGTATGTTGGACTTCCGTTTCCAGGTGTTCAAAATTCTTAGATATTGCCTGCAATATCTAAGAATTTTGAACAGGTAACCAAACTAGTAAAGGTAAAGATAAAAGTTCCTCTCGCACATATGTGCTAGTCGTTCCCAACTCTAGGGGGCAGTGCTCATCTCCGTTTCAAAACCAAAGAGCCAGCGCTGTCCAAAGTTGTCTCCGTGGTCATGTGGCCGGCATGACTCAACGCCAAAGGCGCACGGAACGCTGTTACCTTCCGACCAAAGGTGGTCCCTATTTTCCCACTTGCATTTTTTACGTGCTTTCGAACTGCTAGGTTGGCAGAAACTGGGACAAGTAACGGGAGCTCACCCCGTTATGCGGCACTAGGGATTCGAACCGCTGAACTGCTGACCTTTCGATCAACAAGCTTAGCATCTTAGCTCCTAAACCACCCTTAACCAAACTAGCACCCCGATATAAAATGACCTATTTTAGTCATTTTCCTGGATTTATCTGCAAAACTACTTTGTGATGATCAAGGAATCTAAAGTGTGTTAAAGGGGCAAGGTCCATATGCAAGGCACAACTTCTTTTGAACCACTTTATCTCCATCCAATGAAATGACCTAATCTCTGGCAAACAACAATGAACTTGGATCCAGGAATAGCTCTGCATACAGGCAGAATTTAGTTTCTCTAAAAATTCCATAGTTTGGTATCTCTAGGACAGGAGTCTCCAACCTTGGCAACGTTAAGACTTGTAGACTTCAACTCCCAGAGTTCAGGGAGTTGATATCCACAAGTCTTAACGTTGCCAAGGTTGGAGACCCCTGCTCTAAGAAGTTCATATGATATGAATACAGGGCAGATTCCCATTTTCCAAACAGAAGGCCAAGGGAGAATATTAAGTCCTTCACAATTAAATCCTGAAGTTTTATCAGTGTTGTACTGTACCCGACATTCTTAGTGTCTTTAATATCGGCCTCTAAATAGACACCCAGATATTAGACATTGGGTTACAAATCCTGGTGCCATAGCTTATTAAATAAACCACAGCCGGTAGGGATCACCCCTAATGCACCTAAAAATAATATTTTAACTGTGTGTTATATAAACACACCAGTGTCTGTGGGTGTATGTATTCTAGACACAGTTCCTTAGCTTTTAAAAATATAGAACAATGACTTACCTCATCAGGACTACGTTGGCTGTCTGTATAGATTGATTGATTTTCCACAATTGCTTTGTTATGGAAAAATAACTGTTCCCACAGTTATTTGTGTTATCATTTGTTATTGTTGTATTAGACTCATAGAAGTGAAAGAGAGTTTGGCTTTCTTCTAGCCCCGCGATGGCGAACCTGTGGCACATGTGCCACAGGTAGCACACGGAGCCATGTCTGTGGGCACGCGAGCATTGTGTTAGCTCAGTTCCAGCGCGCACGTGCTTGCCAGCCAGCTGATTTTCGGGCCTTCCAGGCCCACCGGAAGACAGGAAACAGGCCGTTTCCAGCCTCCGGAGAGCCTCTATGGCGGGGGGGAGGCTGTTTTCGCCCTCCCCATGCTCCAAGAAAGCCTCTGGAGCCTGGGGAGAGCGAAAAATAGGCTCACCGTGCCATCGCTTGCCAAAAGCGGGGGGCGCATGGGGCGGGGTGATCATGCATGCATGTGGGGGGAGGAGCGCATTGAATTATGGGTGCATGCGACCCCCCCGCGCTCTCCCCGCTTTTGGCACACGACGGCAAAAAGGTTAGCCATCACTAATGGTTAGCCATGGCAGGAACCTTTATGCCATCCTGGACAAATGATTGTTCAATCTTTTCTTGAAAACCTTGAGCCTGGTTTAGCTCAGCAGACTAAAAGCAGTGATTTAAACCAGCTGTCTGCAATTACTGCAAGTTCGAATCTCACCAGGCTCAAGGTTGACTCAGCCTTCCATCCTTTCTAAGGTAGGTTAAATGAGGACCCAGTTTGTGGGGCAATAAGCTGACTTTGTATAAATATACAAAAGTATGAAGGCTATTGCTTAACACATTGTAAGCCGCCCTGAGTCTCCGGAGAAGGGTGGCATATAAATTTTTTTTTAAATTTTTTTTAAAAAAACAACCTCCAGCGAGGGAACACCCACAACTCCAAGCCGTTCCACTGGTTAATTGTACTCACGAAATTAATTTCGCGATTAATTGTATTCAGGAAATTTCTCTTTGGTTCCAGGTTGGGTCTTTCTTTAACAAGCTTCCACCCATTGTTTCTTATTCTGTCCTTAGGAGAATAAATTGATGCCCTCTTTCCTGTGACAGCCCTTGAAGTATTGTAGGACGGCTGTCGTATCGCTCCTAAGCTTTCTCTTCATTAGGCTAAACATATGGAACCTAGTTTCCTTAACCATTCATTATACAACTGAGCTGCCAGATTCCTTATCACCTCTGTTGCTCTTCTCTGCATCCTTCTCGAACCTCAACGTCTTATTTATATTGTGGTGGCCAGAACTAGAAGCAGTATTCCATGTTTAGCGCAGGGGCAGGCTTCAAAAATTTTAGCAAGGGGTTCTCTGCCCGGTTGCTGGGTGGGCGTGGCCATGGTGGGCGTGGCCTAGTTGGCTTCCTGCACCACGGTGGGGGGGAGGGTGTTTGCCCTCCCCGGGCTCCGGAGGCTTTTCTCGAGCCTCCGGGAGGGTGAAAACGGCCTCCCCAGGCTCCGCAGGCCCTCTGGAAGGGGAAGGATACTGCCAAATCTCCATTCCCACCCCACTCCAGGGGAAAGATTTCAAAATCCCCATTCCCTCCCCACTCCTGGGGGAAGGATATTGCAAAATCCCCATTCCCACTCCACTCTGGGGCCAGCCAGAGGTGATATTTGCCAGTTCTCCACACTACTCAAAATTTCTGCTACCGGTTCTCCGAACTGTTCAAAATTTCCGCTACCGGTTCTCCAGAACCTGTCAGAACCTGCTGGATTTCACCCCTGGTTAAACTGTTCCATTATTCAAAGAAAGGGATTTATCTAATTTTGTTTTTATTTGGAAACTGCTTCTGGATTTTGAGCTTGTGACAGAAAAATGAAACTTTGACTTTGGTTGTGCTAATTAGACAGGTTTGTTGTTATGTGTGTGTATGTATATATGTATATATAAGTGTGCGTATGTATGTATATATGTATATATGTGTGTGTGTGTATATATATGTGTGTGTGTGTGTGTGTATATGTGTGTGTGTATGTATATACATAAATAATATATATATTATTGTATAAAAGTAAAAAGTTGAGGTTGTAATGTTATTATTTTCTGTGCTAAAAAGAGCCTGGTCAACACCTCTTTTTTTATCTTTTTCCCTTTCCACCCCACATCCTCTCTTTTTCCCTTTTCCCCTCCCCTAGTTCACACGGTTTTTACTTTCTTTTGTATTTTATATTCTGATAAACTACAGGTAGTCTTCAATTCGCCACAATCCATTTAGTGACCGCTCAGTTACAATAGCACTGAAAAAAAAACTTATGACCATTTTCACACTTATGACTGTGTCAGCATCCTCAGGATCATGTGATTCAGAAGCTGGGCAACTGTCTCACATTTATGACGGTTGCAGTGTCTCAGGGTCATGTTGTCCCTTTTTGCAACCTTCCGACAAGCAAAGCCAATGGAGAAACCAGATTCACTTAGCAACCGTGTTACTACCGTGTTTCCCCGAAAATAAGATAAAAATTTTTGAACCCCGAAATAAGCACTTGGCCTTGTTTTTGGGGAGGTCTTAATATTTTGGAGTGCATGGAGGAAACCAGAGGAAATGATAGGGACCGGCTGTGCATGCATTTAAATATTTTCGGGGAATGACTTATTTTAGTGCTCAAAAGCCCGATTGGGCTTATTATCAGGGGATGTCTTATTTTAGGAGAAACAGGGTAACTTAACAACCGCAGGGATTCACTTAGTAACTGTGGCAAGTACAGTTCATAACATAGTTCACTTAACAACGGTTGAAGGTTAGCAACAGAAATTTTGGGCTCAATTGTGGTTTTAAGCGGAGGACTACCTGCAATAAATGTTTCGAACACGAAAAATAAATCCATGCTGGTTTATTTTAACTCTGGGAGCCAACCAGGGTTGTAAGATGGAATAGCCACATTAATTAGTTAAATAAAATAAATAATAAGTAACAACCCGCCAGTCTATGTTGTGGAAACAAGGTCCGTATCTACCTGGAAAACTGAGCTAAATAAATCACAGATAAATTTAATTATGAGTAAGCATGACATATAAACATGGACTCTGACGGCAAACAAGGTGAATATAAACACAGCGTCACTATTACAAAGCTAACTGGTTCCTACGGAGTTGTTAACTGACCTTCCTGTTGTCAATCTATACATTTATAGATACATCTAGGGTATCTATTATTATAGAACAGGGGTTCCCAAACTTGGCAGCTTTA
>WNWU01000068.1:3479903-3491532 GCA_012654045.1 Ptyas mucosa
AACTGAACTGAATTGAATTCTTTACTGGCCAAGTGTGATTGGGCACACAAGGAATTTGTCTTTGGTGCAGATGCTCTCAGCGTACATAAAAAGAGAAGATACATTCATCAAGAATCATAAGGTACAACACTTAATGACAGTCATAGCGTACGAATAAGCAATCAAATTATACTAGGAAACAATCAGTATAAATCGTAAGGATATAAGCAACAAGTTACAGTCGTACAGTCATAAGTGGAAGGAGATGGGTGGTGGGAACGATGAGAAGATTAATAGTAGTGCAGACTTAGTGAATAGTTTGACAGTGTTGAGGGAATTATTTGTTTAGCAGAGTGATGGCGTTTGGGGAAAAAATTGTTCTTGTGTCTAGTTGTTTTGGTGTGCAGTGCTCTATGGTGTCGTTTGGCCCATTCTGGTACCTGGCTCTCCCCTCTGCGGATTGTGCAGGGGGAGGTTTAGGACCCCAGCAGCCTAAGGTGGGAAAGGTGTGAGGTGCACTGCCTTAAAAAAAAAAAAGAAGCATTGCGCTTTGCATGCTTAAACCTTCTCATAGGTCTACTGCATAAAGTTAAGTTAAACTGATTCTTATTTGAATCGCTGGGAATCAGGTGGCATAGAAATATGATATTGATTGTTTCCTGATTGCTTATTTGTACCCTATGACTATCATTAAGCGTTGTACCTTATGATTCTTAATGAACATATCTTTTTCTTTTATGTACACTGAGAGCGTATGCACCAAGACAACTTCCTTGTGTGTCCAAGTGTCCTCACACTTGGCCGATAAAAAATCCTATTCTATTCTAGATGATACTACCGTTACTGTTATTTTCTGTTTGTTTTGTTTTAATCTTTCCAGGGAGCTCAGGACTGGCCTGGAACTCAATTAATGTTGAGTTTTCTAAATCAGGTTGAATGGTTCCCATCTTTTTTCAGGGAATAATAATTGATCTCTTTTTTATGGAAAAGGAGTTCATATGGGCATAACGAAAAAAAGGTTTCTTCCAGCGCATTTATATTTTTCCAGCTGATTAGTACTGAATCTACTACAGGTAGTCCTCAATTTATAACCACAATTAGGTTTAGAACAGGGGTGGGCAACTGTGGCCCTTTTACAACCTGTGGACTTCAACTCCCAGAATTCCTGAGCCAGCTTGGCTGTCTCAGGAATTCTGGGAGTTGAAGTCCACAAGTTGTAAAAGGGCCACAGCTACCCATCCCTGGTTTAGAACATCCACTGCTAAGCAAAACAGACATTAAAAGAAGCACATCCAATCTTTTTGTTGCAGTCATTAAGCAAGTCAGCAAATGAAGTGCCCCTTCCCTCCCTGGAAGCTCGTAAACGGTGATCCGATTCTCTTGGGACACTGCAACCGTCATTAATGCATACATGGTTGCCAGATGCCAAAATTTTGATCATGTGACTGGGACACGGCAATGGTCGTAAGTGTGAGGACTAGTCACCTTTTCCAGCTCTGTTGTAACTTTGAGCAATTGTTAAGCAGCTGGTTTAAGTCGAAGACTGTCTAGGCTTCTCAATTGCTTAACACTCTTTGGAATTTCAGTAGCTTCAAGTTTTCACTCTCATCCTTCCAGGGATATAGAAATGGAAAAGAAACCTGTTAGGGATCCAGTTTTGCATTTGCACATGGTAGTTATGGAAACGGGCAATGTGTCCTACCGTATGTGCTTGGTTTGCCACTTTTCAGCACAGTCCTCTTCCTTAGCTTAAAGTCTTTGCGTTGATCATATACACAAGCCTCGGTAAGACCACGCTTGGAGATACCGCATCCAGTTTTGGTCGCCACGATGTGGAAAAAAAATGTTGAGATTCTAGAAAGAATGCAGAGAAGAGCAACAAAGATGGTTAGGGGACTGGAGATTAAAACATACGATGAACAGTTGCTGGAATTGGGTATGTCTGGTTTAATGAATGAAGGGGTGACTTAATAGTATCCCAATATCTCAGGGGCTGCCACAAAGAAGAGGGAGTCAAGCTATTTTCCAAAGCACCTTTCTCCAAAAGATGAAAAACTAATGAAGGAGAGAAGCAACCTAGAACTAAGGAGAAATTTCCTGACAGAACAATTAGATCAGTGGAACAACTTGCCCCCAGAAGTTGTGAATACTCCCAACATTGGAAGCCTTTAAGAAGAGATTGGATAACCATTTGTCTGAAATGGTGTAGGGTTTCCTGCCTGAGCAGGGGGTTGGACTAGAAGACCTCCAAGGTCCCTTCCAACTCTGTTATTCTGTTCTGTTCTGTACACAGAACAGCCCAATGCTGTGTCAGGTTTCCAAAACATGATTATTTTCCCCGAGATATTTAGCATTTCATGATATATCACAAAGGGAAAGAACGGAAAACAATCTTTTCGCTTATGTTTTTGTGGAGAGGAAAGAGCATCATTTTTTTTAAAAAGCATTTCTTACAAAGAAATGTACCGTTTTAAACTGTGGTGTGTGTTGTTGTTTTTTAAAAAAGGAACTCTTAAGATACAAACTTCTGAAAAGCGATAACGCTTTCTTGGGGTCTGTTGAGTAAAGTTTGAAATCTTGTAACAATATAAGTTCTATGATTAGTGAATACAACACACGTTTTTCAGGGGAATTTGTTCAGTTATATATCCTGTAATTCTCAGCAAGGATTGTGGGTCCAACTGTATTGGTTCGAAACATGAAGAAGAGGACTTCATCCTATAGTGGGTAGACAATGGATAAAATGATGAGGACAATGATACCCTGTATTCAGGTCACAGTGAGGACTACTGATGTTTACCACTATACAGTGTGGTATATAGGAGTAATTATGGGAGTAATTTTATGTGCCTGAAATCTCAGACCTGCCCTTTTCCCTTGGCTCCTTCTCCTATAAGGAGCCCTGGTGGCGCAGCAGACTAAAGCACTCTTATTAACACCAGCTGCCTGCAATTACTGCAAGTTCTAATCTCACCAGGCTCAAGGTTGACTCAGCCTTCCATCCTTTCTAAGGTCGGTAAAATGAGGACCCAGATTGTGGGGGCAATAAGATGACTTTGTATAAATATACAAAAGTATGAAGGCTATTGCTTAACGCATTGTAAGCCGTCCTGAGTCTCCGGAGAAGGCCTCCGGGAGACATATAAATTAATTTTTTTTTTTAAAAAAGGGCTCAAATTCTAACACGTTAATGGAATATTTGTGGGTACTAATATAACTGAATTTGGATTCTCAAAGGACACAAACATTCATAAAGGAAGAGAAAAATTATTTTGAAACGGGCTACAAAGTAATAGTAATAGCTGGGTACATGTACATCTTGTGTAAAACAGCAGAGTTCTAATTTGTCTTACTTAAATATTGTAGCTTAGTTCCCTTTGTCAGCAGGAAGTTTATAGTTTTGAGTCTTACAATGGGCAAGCCATGATTTCTGTTCTGTTTTCTCCGAAATATGTTGAGAAAAGAAAGCCAGGAGGCTGAAGAAAGAATTTCCCTGTTTCTTTATTCTCCAAATTAGATTCTTGATTAACGTATCTTTTCTTTTATGTACACTGAGAGCATACGCACCACGACAAATTCCTTGTGTGTCCAATCACACTTGGCCAATAAAAAATTCTATTCTATTCTATTCCATTCCATTCCATTCCATTCCATTCCATTCCATTCCATTCCATTCCATTCCATTCCATTCCATTCACCTTTCATGCATTTTTGTGTTAATGCTTAGATAAAATCTTGGATTCAAGCTATCATTGACTGGCTTCCTTCAGACCTGCTTTCATCTGAAAGATGATATTGAAAAGATGATTTATTTTAAAACTTCGAGTATTATTAGTGAAGTACAGTAAGAAGTAGCAAATCTAACCATAAGGAGAGAGTAACCTTAATTTTCCTGGTCGTACATGCTTGACGATAATTGTGATTATAGTATCTGGAGAAAAGCTCACATCAAAGACTCTTTTTAAAGCTTCTGATCTTTATATAGATTTATTATAGGTCAATATTTACACAGAACTTTAGTTTATTGACCTTAAATGTTGAAAAAATAGGGTCGGGATTCATATTTCATGCTAAGCCATTACGTAGATTGTTTGGTTTGCCCGGAGTATGTATATATACATTATTACTAAGATTCATTCAGCATTGCAGTTGAACAAACCATTGCTTGTGTATTATATGACGCTAATTACTGTTTTTGGTTCTCCTAATGTGTAGTTTTATTATTTTAACAGAACTTGCATCACAGAAAAAGTTTGATGAAATTAAGAAGGCTAATCAAGCTGCAGTTAAGAGGCTTGTTGAAAATCAGTTTAGCTCCTCATCCGATGACGAAGATGATGATGAAGAAGAAGAGACGGAAGGAAAGCATGGACAAATACTGGCCAAAACATTTACAAAATATACTAATCAGACTGGTAATTTTTTTCTATATTGGCTTCCCAGCTTTCATTTCAAAGAAAAACATAGCATTACGTTAAAAATATTGCTTAGAGCAGAGGTCTTCAAACTCGGTAGCTTTAAGACTTGCGGACTTCAACTTCCAGAATTCTCCCAGAATTCTGGGAGTTGAAGTCCGCAAGTCTTAAAGCTACCGAGTTTGAGGACCACTGGTTTAAGAGATTAATTTCCATCCTTGTGATAGAATATTACTTTGCTACATTTGGAAAACTGTTGCTCAGGTTTACATAGCCTGATAAGCTAAACCTATTGTGTCAACCTTTGCTTGTGTCTTTCGGAAAAAATCTCAGGATAATCTGCTCCCTCAAGCTGCTAAATTGTACTTACTGTTCTTGTCAGTGAAATTGAAATGTACCCTTCAGGATACAGATTTGGGGGAATGAATGATGGTTACTCAAAAGAGATTTCTGTAGACTTCAGGAAAACGGTTTATAAGTATTTGAGGCACAAAGGGCTACAAAAATCATTGCCAAAACATTGTCCTATATCATTTCACAGGCAAAATGTGTGCAGTGCTCTCCTAGAAGTGATTGTCAGACAAAAAAATTCCACTCGAAGCAAGTGCACTGTACTTGTACCCAGAGAGGTTGCAAACAACCTCAGGGCAGTAGTGGGTTCCTCCCGGTTCGGTCCGGTTCCGCCGAGCCAGTAGCGGTGACAATATGATGTCACCAAACCGGTTCTGCCCCCCCCCCCCGCCTCCCGGCGTTATTCTTACCTTTTATTTGGCCCCACCCCCAATCTATTGCTGCCTCCTGAGTCCCAGCTGATGGCTAGAGGGAAAAAAACTATTTAAACTCTTGCCGTGGGGCTTCAAAGGGCCGCCCTACAGCTGATCAGTGTTAAAAGAAAACAAATGAGTAGACCAGTGCCTGCAAAAATAAATGGGTAGACCAGTGCTTGCAAAAATATAAATTGTATTATAAAAATACATGAGTAGATCAGTGCCTGCCAAAATACATGAGTAGATCAATATAGCTCTGGAAGCAGTTAAAAGCCTGGTAGACCAGTACCTCTGCTAAATCGTAAATAATTGTCACATGTCCATTAAGCCATGCCCACAAAATAAGCCATGCCCACGGAACCGGTAGTAAAAAAATTTAGAACCCACCCCTGCCTCAGGGTAAAGGCAAAGGATCTGCAAGCCACTCTTGCAGGGTTAGAGATTAATGTTCAAAATTCTTACATTATGAAATTATTGAATACAAGGTGTACGCATGAAAGGATATGAGGGAGGAAGTGTTGTGACCTAGGCCCAAGTAGTTATTACCAGACACAATCGGGTCCTAAACAAACATATTTTATTAGAACAGTTGAGAAATGCTTCATTCTCAGCTTAGTCATAATTAATTTCAAAACAAGTCCTTCAGAAAAAGTCCTTTGGGCTTATCACAAACTTTTGTCTTCTTTGGCACCCTGCCGAAGGCTTTTCTTGGCAAAGCCCCAAGAAGTTCAGAAACAAACAAGAGATGCCGACAAGAAACAAATGTGGCAACGTTGCTTTCCTACAAAGAGTCCAAGACCCGTTGCTGCTCTTTTAAGCCTTCTGGGTGGGGCCAATCATCTCCTGACCTTACTCCTTCGTCGTCCTTTTTGCTTTAGCTGCTCTTGCCTTCTGGCAGCTCTGCACACATGTGCACTAGGAACAGACTCTTCTTGTTCCTCTGCCCCTCTGCTGTCCAGCTCTGGAGTCCGTGCATTACTCCCACATGGCCCTGGCCCCATCTCGGCCTCCAACGCAGAGCCCTCATCCGGCCTTCCCCTGACTCCAAGGCTGGCCCATTGTCCTCCCCAGCCTCCTTACTGTCTGACTCAGCTGCCAGCTCCGCAGGCTGCTGGTGGATCACAACAGGCAGCAGAGGTAGGTTTCACAAAATTTTACCACCAGTTTGCCACGCACCAAAAATGTGAGCGTGCACGCACCTTCCACACATGCGCCCAGCCTTCCGCGCGTGTGCGTTGCTCACACGCACGGCTTGCACGCATGCGTACGTCTTAGAAAATGTGGCTAAATAGGATGGCATAGCGACGGGGCGGATGGGCGGGCGAACACCCACAAGTTGCCACTACCGGTTCGTCCAAACCGGCTTAATACCACCATTAGGAGGCAGCCATGTTCCTCAGAAAAATTGCCATCCCTCTCAGATTTGATAGTTATCACCTAGATCAGTGATGGCTAACCTTTTTCTCTTTGAGTGCTGAAAGCACGCATGCGTGTGGCACCCATAATGCAATGTGCGCCTCCACGCATGAGCGCACGCCCCCCCTCCCCCCCGTTTTGGGCCTAGTAGGCCTCCCTGCAGCCTCCTGGGCCCAAAAACGGGCCATGGGGCTGCGCACCGCACGCCCCATTTTGGGCCTAGTAGGCCTCCCTCCAGCCTCCTCGGCCCAAAAATGCTGGGGGAGGGGGCACCACACCACCCGTGCTCCCTCACCCCCCACGCATGCGCACGCAAACCCCCACACATGCACGCACATCTCCCACATGCACAGTGGAACTAAGCTGGGTGACGGTTCGCATGCCCGCAGAGAAGGCTCTGCGTGCCAGCTGATAGGTTTGCCGTCAGGGACGTAGATAATCCAGATAGTTATTAGAATACGCCACATTTTTACGAAAGACTCTCCTTTCCACGAAGCATGGGGATTGAAATAATCTGGGGGCTGCTTGCTAGCCTCCGAATACGGATGGCTCTTTTTCATTGAGGGAACAGGGTATCTAGATTGTACCAGCAAGTTCTGTGAGGGAATGTCCAGCTCCTTGTCTTCGAAGTGAATCTTAAGCGAATATACTTTGTGAGAACGATCACACAACGATACAAACAAGTAAACCCTATAATCGAATGGCGGGAGCAAGAGGAATTTCACATTTTGGAATGCCTGAGAAAAAGAGGTGATCTTTTCCCCCAATTGAAAGGTGGCATGACTTGAAGCAAGGCCAGGCAAAACAGCTTTGAAACATTCGTGAATTTAAACAGTTAGAACGAAGGTGAAAGAAAATATTTCACACTTAGTGTGATAGAGGCTTCGAAAGAACGTAAGCGGTTTTGTGATTCTACAGTTTCTAGCTTATGGAAGCCGAGGCTGGAAATGACCTATTGACCATATTGATTACCCATCTGCCTTTATCCGCTGGCCAGCATAATTTAAAAAAAAATTATGATCTTTTTCTATTCAAAGATGGAGATGCAAGTGAATTGGAGCGCACAAAGCAGTATATGAACGACGCCTTTCAATCTGGGGCACTGACATGTCTGATTTGCATTGCTTCAATTAAGAGAAGCCAAGCGGTAAGTATCTTAACATTGCTGTATTATCTTTCCCCCCAATCTGTATTCACTAATCTCTTGAAATACCCTCGGCTTCCAAAATGGAACAGAGTATCAGGATGCTTATACACCGGTTGGTGTATTCCAAGTCTCCTTTTCTGTGCTGGGTGATTGAATCAACCTGAGTGAATAGATTTCCTTATTAAATTTATACAAACAGTTCAAATTATTAAATTGATAAACACTCAACATCGTTAAGACTTAAATAACAATTAAAGCCAGTGGCATAGGGTAGGATCTTCTCTCTTACCCCATCAACCATTTTCAGCAAAGAGCTCCCTCAGCAGGGCTCCAAGCTAATTGACAAAACCAGGTTTTAAAGTCTTTCCAGTGGCCAGAAGGGTGGGGGCAGACCAGATGTCCAGTGGTGGAATGTTCCACAAGGTAGGAGCCACAGCAGAAACGGCCTTCTCCTTGATTCTGTCGGCCAAAATTCCTTGACTGATGGGGTTTGTAGCTTTTGCTGGGGTGAATTGGGTGGGTCAATCCCATTGGGGCAAGATAATAATAATAATAATAATAATAATAATAATAATAATAATGATAATGATAATAATAATAATAATAATAATACCACCCTGGACATCACGATTGTGGAGAAGAAAAAAGTGTGGCTCATCGACATTGCCATACCTGGTGACAGCAGAATCGACGAGAAACAACTTGAGAAAGTCACCAGATATAAGGACTCAAGAATCGAACTGCAGAGACTCTGGCATAAATGGTGGTCTGGCAGGTGGTCCCAATGGTACTCGGCACACTGGGTGCTGTGCCTAAAGACCTAAACAAGCACTTAAAAACAATTGACGCTGACAAGATCACCATTGGTCAGTTGCAGAAGGCCACCTTACTGGGATCTGCTTGCATAATCCACCGATACATCACACAGTCCTAAACGCGTGATGTGATTTGTGATTTGTGATACGAAACCCAGCATGGTTATCTCGTTTGCTGTGTATATTGTCATTTTGTGTATTATAATAATAATAACAACTATAACCATAACTATATAACTATAACTTTATTGTCATTGTACATGTGTACATGGTATACCTATACAACGAAATTCACTTAATACCCAAAGACCAGGTCCAATACACATAACAATCCCCAAACACACTCCCACCCACCACAATTCCCCACCCCTAAACCACCCAAACATCCACACAACAGACCAAGTAATGCTGTCCAACAGCTCACTGATGGTGGCCCTTTAGTTCATTGTTGAGTGCAGTTATAGCTCTGGGATAAAAACTATTCAGAAGACGTGTGGTCCGAGTTTTAATTGTTCTGTATCTTCTGCCAGAAGGCAACAGTCCAAAAAGATTGTAAGCAGGATGGGAAGAGTCTCTGAGAACGTTATGCAACTTCCTCAAACAGCGAGATTCGAAGATGTCGTCCAGGGCTGGTAGCTGGGGTCCGATGATATTCTGGGCCGTTTTAATGATTCTCTGCAGAGCTTTTTTGGACGCTACAGAGCTGCTCCCATACAATGCAAGAATGCCGTATGTCAGGACACTCTCAATGGTGCTGTGATAGTAGGACAGAAGTAGATGCTGAGATAGATTTATCTTCCTGAGCGTTCTCAGGAAGTTCAGCCTCTTCTGTGCCTTCTTCACAAGATGGCACCTCAGATACCTCGGACACATGCCATAAAGGGCTTTAAAAGTAATAACCGATATCTTGAATTGGATTCGGAAGCAAATTGGCAACCAATGCAGTTTGTGGAAAAAGGAATGCTATATGCGCCACTCTAGAAATCTCCAGAACTGCATGTGTAGTTTCGTTTTGTATCAGTTGCAGCTTCGGAATTCTCTTCAAGGATATAGCCTCATGTGGAGCACACTGCGTAAACCAGCCAAGAGATGAGTGACTGCGCTATAACAACTGTAACAACCTCTTCGTCATTTTATGTCCCCTCATAGAATTTGTCCACTTTTGCTAGAATCACGTTGTGAGAACTTTTAGTTCTGCTGATTTATCACCAGCTTGTTAGGTACTTCGGAGCCGAGGATTTGGCAGCACAAGGAAACAACAGCCAACGACTTAATAGCTAGCTAACAACACCCCAATCAAAAGCCACACACAACCAGGTGCCACGTAGATACAATGGGTAGAGTACTACAAAGCACATATTGTCGTAGAGAGATGTCCGCTGAGGATTGGCTCCAGTACGAGTCTAAAAGTTCGGAAGACTAAACCTCTGGTCCTCGTGAATAACCCAGATTGGATCTTGCAGAATTTTTAGTACTTCAAAATACCGATATGTTTGAATTAACCTATTCTAATAATAAAGTTATTCTTTTTTAAAAAACCTCTGATGCACAAATCTCTCTTAGCCTTCAGTGCGATTGTCAGGCTTTGGCTGCAACCTTTTTCAAGGCTCAGTCTAGGCCAGGCGTCTGCAACCTTAAACACTTGAAAGAGCCATTTGGACCCGTTTCCCACAGAAAAGAAAACACCGGGAGCCACAAAACCTGGGTCAGCGTGGCCAACTTAACGTCACTCACTTCCACCAGTCACATGAAAACCTCCCCCTAGCCAAGCCTACCCAGCCGGTCATTAGGGCAGAGAACCGGTTGTTAAAAACCACCGGGAACCCCAAAACCCTTTTGACATCTCTCTCTCCCTCCCCCCTCTCTCCCTCTCTCCCCACCTCTCTCTCTGTATCTAATCTTTTCTTAGTTATTTCGTTTTTAAATAAATGTTACGGTTTAGATCAGGGGTCAGCAACCCCGGGGCTCTGGAGCCGCATGTGGCTCTTTCACCCCTCTGCTGCGGCTCCCTATCACTCAAAATACCAGTCACAACCACCAATGTGCGACACCCGCCAGCACGCGATTTATTGAGCTTTTCGACTCCTGGTAGGCCAACCATGGATAAATCCAAGAAAAGAAAAGTTTCAGAAAAAAAACAGAACTTTTAATTCAACTGCATATGCTAGTTTTGTGTCCTCTCAGGAAATAGTCAGGCACGGGAAGGGTTTTGTGGCTCCCGGTGTTTTCTTTTCTTTGGAAAAACGGGTCCAAATGGCTCTTTGAGTGTTTAAGGTTGCCGACCCCTGGTTTAGATCAACACATTGCCAAGAAGGGCTTCTAAACATATCCTTGTTTTTCTTCGAGGTCTGGAGTTGTTCTGGATGTTTCTGCATATTTCACATGCCGTGCCTACAAAAGTGGGCGAAGGATAGCCTTTTCTTAGTATCTTCTCCTCTGACAGATGATGATTTTGGAAAAAAGGATTATCCCTGGCCATGGTAAGCTTTTAAGATTTTTGTTCTGAAAGCTGGTTTATGCAGGGCTGGGGGGCGCGGGGAGAGAAAATGGTGCAGAAGGAACGGATGTAGCCAGGAGCTTATACCATAAATGTTGCAATTTCAGTGTAAAGCTCCATAGTGGATAAATTTTACTTTTATTTTGAGGTTTGTTTAGCTAATCTATCCGTCCTATTTTTGGGGAAAGCTTTGGTTAGTGAACTTCAGGCTGTATTGCTTCAATCCTGCTGAATATAACAAACAAACAATGCATCTTTTCACATCATATGGGCCAGTGGTGGGTTCCTCCCGGTTCGGCCCGGTTCTCCCGAGCCAGTAGCGGTGACGATATGACGTCACCGAACCGGTTCTGCCTCCCTGCCCCCCCACCCCCCGCATTATTCTTACCTTTTATTTGGCCCCACCCCCAATCTATTGCTGCCTCCTGAGTCCCAGCTGATGGCTAGAGGGGAAAAAAGTGTTTAAACTCTTGCCGCGGGGCTTCAAAGGGCTGCCCTACAGCTGATCAGTGTTAAAAGAAAACAAATGAGTAGACCGATGCCTGCAAAAATACATGAGTAGATCAGTGCCTGCAAAAATACATGAGTAGATC
>WNWU01000068.1:3491542-3525352 GCA_012654045.1 Ptyas mucosa
AACCGGTAGTAAAAAAATTTAGAACCCACCCCTGATATGGGCCCATTTGAGCAGATTAAGCAAGAAGCAAATATTATTGAATGTGACACAATTTTTGTTTTCCTTTTCAGTCCAAAATGCAGGTTTGAATACAGGCGATCTGAGATTCCCACTCGATACTACTGCTATTGTGGGAAGACTGAAGATCCACTTTTGGATCCCTGGCTGGTTCCACATTCCTGTGGCCAGGTCTGTGAGAGAGATTTCAAACCTCCTTGTGGACACAGGTGTCTATTGCTTTGTCATCCAGGTATGTAATATTAAGGCAGTTGTTTGCAAGCGATTACAGGTACAGAATTATATGCACGTAACGCCATCAGTTAAATGAGAGTTTCGAGATTATAGTCATTCGAGGAACCATTTATCTCAAAGTGATATTGAGACCAGGGTATAATACATGAGATTAAAATATGAAAATTCCTCTAACAATTATGCAAGTTAGAATAGGATAAGATATTTATAATGATTTTTTTTTCCAGCTGCAAGGATTTCTTTAGCCTAGTCTGTCAATTTATAAAGCAGCATCTACAGTAGTGGCCAAAATTGTTGGAAACCTTTTGGGAAAAGTGTAATTTTCTAAAACTAGCTAATAACACCACTTTTTTTTGGAGCAATACCATAAAATTATATATCAATGGAAAGGTATTTTAATCAAGAATGTAATGCAATAACTTTTATGAAGGATTTGCTATTAGAATAATAGCAGTTATAGTATAAAAAAGAAAAGCGAAACCCGTAGAAAAAATGAGATATACAAAAATTATCCCCATGTCAGTTAATACTTAGTTGGGTAACCTTTACCATGAATTACAGCCTTACAACGTCTTCTCATGGAATGAACCAAGTCTTTTAGTTCTGCAGCTGTTATAATGTGAAACCAAGATTGAAGGATTGCTTCTATTAACTGGGTTTTATTGCTGGGTCGCTTCTGACTAACACCTTTCTTTAGTCGGCTCCATAGATTTTCAATTGGGTTTAAGGTCTGGGCTATTCGCAGGCCATTCCAGCAGTGGAATAGGATTATCTTGAAACTCAAAAAAAAAAGTGGTATTATTAGCCATCAAACCTCAAAAATACACTTTCCCCCAAAAGGTTTCCACAGTTTTGGCCACCACTGTAGGTAGCTCAAATTAGCCTGTGAACAGGGAGCACCTCTCACTCCCAAACATCTGTTAAATTGCAAACAACGTCAGTCATAGCTGTTCACATCATTTATAAGTGACGCCCAGAGGAAGGAATTTTACATCACAATGTCATTTGCAGTATGACATCACCCACAAACGACTTTGTGAAGTAAAATTCCTTCCTCTGGACATCAATTATAAATACAATAGACTCGCCTGTTATTTCCAGCGTTTGTGTGCATTAAAATTCTGTCCCGTTACGTCTGAGGTGGATTAAATTGAGGTCTCAGCTGCATTAGTACGTTAACTTCTTGATTTTTGTCTTTTGCTCCCTAGGTCCATGTCCACCTTGTCCGAAGATGGTCATAATAACTTGCTACTGCAAAAAGGCTAGGCCAGTGCCACGGAGATGCAGCATGAAAGAATGGTCGTGTCAACTGCCCTGTGGACGAAAATTGCCCTGTGGGCAGCACAAGTGTGGGAATCCTTGTCATCCAGGTGCAAATTTTACTGTTCAAAGACTTCATTTGGCGTTTTGACCCAGCTCCCCAAACACGACAAACCCTCTGTAATTGAAGCAATGATTCCTTCATTAGGAGTGCCAGTAGCCCCGACAAAAAGTTTCTCTCTCACAGCAGGCTAACAAGTCTATCCGGCAGGGAGATGAATAGTTCTCTGCCACATCTATTCGTCTCCGCCCCCTGCCTTTTATCCCCAGAGCTAGGGTGGGAGCTTTGCTAGCAGCAGTGGCTCTTCCGTCCCAAGGATTGGCCCATAGATTTCCACTGCTCTCCTCTCCTCTGCCTTCTGTGCATCCACGCGTCAGGCACTGAACCCAGCTGTTCCTCCTCTTCCTCATCAGCCACCTCCAGACCTGGGGGCTGTTGACTCTCCATCTGAGGGCTGACAGATGGCAGAGGCTCCATCTCTCTCCCTCTCTCTCTCCCTCTCTCTCTCTCCCTCCCTCCCTCCTTCCCTCTCTCTGCCAGCTCCGTTCCCTCTTCCACCTGGAGCTCTTAGGTTGCCTTGATGCTGATCCTGATTCCCACGCGTCCTCCTCAACTGATTTGGTTGTTGGAGGAGCCGGCAGCCAATGAGCCACAACATTTGAATAATTCCTCCTCCTGTTACATTATGGTTCTTTTGTCGCTATGGATTCTGAGTAGATTTGATGGCTCACAAATCAGAGGAATAAAACTTCTCTCTCAACTATTAATGAGGTTTTCCCTTTCCCCTAGCCGCCTCAACAGGCATACATTTAAAATATTCTCTTTCCATGCTGTTTTCTGATCGTCCGTTTCATCTCACTTTTAGGAGATTGCCAATCCTGTCCAAGAGTCAGTAAACAAAGTTGTGTCTGTGGTAAACAAATAGCAGAAAGGCAGTGTGCAAGTCCTTTATGGCAATGTGATGAGGTAAGTTTCCTTGTAAACAGCAGATTTGTTTACAATATTATTAACAACTAACAATGAACAACTCCAATACTTCATTGTCCGGAAGAAAAATGTGGATTAACATTAAGAGCAGGGGTTTTAAGATTGAAACAGGAAATATATTGTTTTAGTTCAGATGTTCAGGATCTCAGTATGACAATTGCAGTGTAGCTTGCTGGCACATATGGGCAGTGAATTTGAAATTATCTCAAATTCAGAATAGAGTCGGAAGGGAAGCTTGACGTCTTCTAGTCCAATCCCTGCTCTAGCAAGAGATTCTATACCAGTGATGGCTAACCTTTTCTGGACCGAGTGCCCAAAGCGCACCCGAACCCCCAAAATGCAATGCATGCGTGCCCCAACATGTGGCCCGCGCATGCGCCCCCCACATACACGCACCCCCCTGCACGCGCCTCGACCCCCACACATGTGCGGCAGAGACCCAAAGACCAGCTGACTGGCGGGAGGCACGCGCATGCGCGGTAGAGCCGAACTGGGGCAATGGCTCGCGTGCCCACAGAGGGGGCGCTGCGTGCCACAGGTTCGGCGTCACGGTCTTATACTATTTCAGACAAGTAGCGGTTCAGTCTCTTCTTAAAAATCTCCAGTGATGAAGCACCCACAACTTTTGAAGGCAAGCCATTCCACTGATTAATTGTTCTCACTTGTTAGGAAGTTTCTCCTTAATTTCAGGTTGCTTCACTTCTTGATTAGTTTCCATCCCTTGTTTCTTGTCTTTGGAAAATAAGTTGATTCCCTCTTCTTTGTGGCAGCCCCTCAAATACCAGAATACTGTTATCATGTCGGCCCTAGTCCTTTTCTCTTGACCAGCCATACCCAAATCCTGCAACTGTTCTTCTCCAGGCCTTGAATCTCCCATCTGCAGACCTTTCCTTCTTCAGCTATTATAATGATGAAAATTTTCCTAGTTGCAGGATCAGTTTTTTGTACTAAAAAGTCAAATTTAGCAAAATGGGGCAAAACTCACTTAATTTAGCAACAGAAATTTTGGGCTCAATTGTGGTCCTAAGTTGACGACTACCTGTATTCAGAGATGTTATCCAACAACATAATTTATGAACTAGAGTTTTGCCGTCTTTTTTTTTTTATTCCATGATATAGGACAGGTCCCCTCAGTCCCATTAATTCCCTTCACTCCAATTAATTCCCCATTGGAAAATTGTTTATACTGATTGGGGCTTATAGGACTGTAGCCTAGAACATTAGCAGATCAGGTCATGCTGTGGTGCTTTAAATCATTTATTTTTATGATTTAATTTTTTATGTACCGTATTTTTCGGAGTATAAGACATACCTTTTTCCCCAAACAAAGAGGGTGAAAATCTGGGTGTGTCTTATTCTCCAAATGTAGCCCCTCCCAGCCTCTCAAACGGAGGTTTCTGAGGCTGAAAAAAGCATCAGAAACGAAGCTTCAGAAAAAAAGCCCCCAAATAGAGCTTCAGAAAAAAAAGCCTCCAAACAGAGCTTCAGAAAAAAAGCCTCCAAACAGAGCTTCAGAAAAAAAAGCCTCCAAACAGAGCTTCAGAAAAAAAAGCCTCCAAACAGAGCTTCAGAAAAAAAGCCCCCAAACAGAACTTCAGGAAAAAAAGCCCCCAAACAGAGCTTCAGTGGCTTTTTTTCTAAAGCTCTGTTTCGGAGGCTTTCAGAAGCAGGAAAAAAATTTTTTTCTGAAACAGAGTTTCAGAAGTTTCAGAGGCAGAAAAAAAAGCAAAAAAAAAAAAAAGAGCAAGGCACACAGCTCACAACCAAGGAATCTGTTGCTAAAATTCAACTCTGGGAACAGCTGATTGGGGGTATTCCGGGAGGCCGACCCATCTGCCAATCAGCTTTTTTCTTATTTTCCTCCCCAAAAACTAAGGTGTGTCTTATACTCCAAAAAGTACGGTACTAACTTATTTGGAGAATTTGTTTTTTCCTTCTTGTATTTTGTTGGATTATATTTGAGAAGTCTTTGGGTCCCTTACTTGCCATTGCTACGTGTATTTTCTCACAAGATTTGTGGGCGAACCTTGTCTTGTGGCTATCATGTCTGTGAAGAGATTTGTCATGGTGGCTCCTGTGGAGAATGTCCCAGATCTGGGAAAAGATCTTGTCCTTGTGGAAAATCAAGTAAGTCTTTTTATTCACCATTGAAGTTATTTGATTAATACAATTTTCCTAAAACAGTTGTGATTCAAATTGCATTTGAAGACTATTGCTTAACGCATTGTAAGCTGCCCTGAGTCTCCGGAAAAGGGTGGCATATAAATTGAACCAATAAATAAATAAATAAATAATAAATTAATAAATTTAAGAACGAGCGGAAGACAGAAAATGAAAGTAATTAAAAAGAACTGGGTTATTGAAAAGTGGCTGTAAGTGATGTCCAATACCTCTGCCTGGAACTACTTACTGTATACATCTGATCATAGGTGTAAAAAAAAAATCAAGATTTTCAAAACAACACAATGTCTAGAAGGAATATATTTCTTTTAGGTAAATGCAAAAACACATGAAAATATAACCTTGCATTTTCCTCTGTATATTACCGTATTTTCCGGCGTATAAGACGACTGGGTGTATAAGACGACCCCCTACTTTTCCTATTAAAATATAGGGTTTGGGCTACCCCTCAATGTTGTCGGCGCTCCCGTAGCGTCATCAGTCAGCGCCAGCAACACAGATTTGGGAAGCTGTGCCGATCTCGTCAGGGCTGCATGCTGCTGAATGCTAGACCCAGCTGGTTGCTGCGCGGAGCTTCCCCCACCATCCCAGGCATCCAGGTGGATATTACCGATGCTCTGACTTCCCCAGACAGCTGGGGCTCGCCATCACTGGGGGTCAGCTGGGGAAGTCGGAGTGTCGGTAGGCTTATACCCAGCGTATAAGACGACCCCCGACTTTTGAGAGGATTTTCCTGTGTTAAAAAATAGTCTTATACGCCAGAAAATACGGTAAATGGCAGCAATTTGGTGTGGTGCCGTGGCCTAGAGGTGGAGCTCTCACCTCACAATCAGGAGGGCTGTGAGTTCGATCCTTGGTAGAGGCAGGTATTTCTCTCTCTGGGCACACTGAGAATATATCTGCTGAACAAAACTCCGCATTGGCGACAGGAAAGGCATCTGGCCATTAAAACACTCCATTCAGTTGTCCAGACTCCACCCCGCAAGGGATGGTGGGATCATTAAAGAGATGAGGACGATTAAATGGAGACAATTTGTATGGTTTCAATTTTGCTTTTATTTTAGAATTTTCTTTGCCGTGTACTGAAGACGTGCCTACTTGTGGAGACAGTTGCGACAAAGTTCTTGAGTGTGAGCTTCATCGATGTTCACAGCGCTGCCATCGAGGGGCTTGCGAAATCTGTAGACAGGTTAGCATTTTCTTTCCCTTTCGGTTCTTTTGAATAGATTTGCATTGCTTCGTTTTCAACGATCTTCTTTCAGTGTGTATTCCTGAAGCGCTAAATTCTTCTTCCTTTACCCAGCCGCTTCTCGCCGAGTCCAAAAACTTCCTATCTCCATTATTTCTAGGTGTGATCCAGCAGGCTTCCACATCTTGTAGTTTCTACGTTCTTTTGTTCAAAACCAAGATAATTCCCAAATAATTACTGTTGTTTCCCCAAATAAGGGCTTGGCCTTATTATCAGGGAGTCTTATTATTTTGGGGGTGCAGGAGGTAGCAAGCGTGGGACGGGATGTCGCGTCACTGCTGTTGCCTCCCCTCCCTGTTCTTCGCGCTGGCCGTGCAGCCCAACACGTCCCACCCAGTGGTGAAATCTAAAATTTGTTACTACCGGTTCTGTGGGCGTGGCTTGGTGGTGGTATTAATGTGACAGTGGGCGTGGCCATTTTTTAAAAAACTTTTAAAACCATTTTTTCTACAACCGCTTTGGCGAAGAGGTTGTAAAAAAATGCTTTCGAAAGGTTCTGACGATCCCAGCTGAGTTGCCTGATCGTCAGAGGGTTTTTTAAAAAGCCTCTCCCATCAGGCTACTCAGCTGGGATCGTCAGAGGCATTTAAAAGAAAAAAAAGCCTCTGATGATCCTGCGGCTCAGCTGGGCATGGGGTGGGGAGGGATTTTTGCTACCGGTTCTCCGAACCACCCGCCTCCATTGCTACCGGATCAGGCGATCCGGTCCGAACTGGAAGCATTTCACCCCTGGTCCCACCCCACCCCAATGGCAGAAGCTGCTTCCCTTCCCCGCCGTCTCTTTATCAAGACAGGTGGCAGGTGAGGCGGGGGAGAAGTGAGATGAGTCGAGCAAGACGTGGCTCCCCTTACCGCCTCTTGTCCCCCCCCCTCGCCGGGCATGACAGGGTTCCTGACCCTCGCTTAGCCACCCGCTCCCTTTAGGGATGCAATTTGGGGGTGGCAGGGGATGAGTGGCTAAGCGAGGGGCAGGAACCCTGTCATGCCCGGAGAGGGGGGAACAAGAGACAGCAAGGGGAGCCACGTCTCGCTCCACGCGTCTCGTTTCTCCCCCGCCCCACCTGCCACCCTTCTCAATAAAGAGACAGCGGGGAAGGGAAGCAGCCAGGCTGCTCTTGCCATTGGGGTGGGGTGGGTCATGTCGGGCTGCTCGGCCGGTGCGAAGAACAGGGAGGGGAGGGCATGTCCCCCCTTTCCCCCCCTCAGGCCTCGCCTCCTCAACTCATTTTGGTTGTGCGGCAAGCAACCAGAGGAAATGGCGGGACCGGCTGCGCATGCGTGTAAGTAGTTGATGGGGGGGGTTGCTTATTTTGCAGGGGTGGCGTATCGCATGCGCTGAAAAGCCTGATTGGGTTTATTATCCGGACATGTCTTATTTTCAGGGAAACACGGTTTGTGAAAATGGCTTGGGGAAAATGTTTAGGAGCATATTTAAATGAAGCTGATCCAAATACAGGTAGTCCTTGACTTACAACGGTTCATTTAGTGACCATTCAAAGTCACAATGGCCACTGAAAAGAGTGGCTTATGACCGTTTTTCACACTATGACCGTTGCAGCATCCCCGCAGTCACATGATCAAAATTCAGATGCTTGGCACCTGTCTCATATTTATGTCCCAGGGTCAGGTGATTTCATTTTGCGACCTTCCGAAAACAAAAGCCAATGGGGAAGCCAGATTCACTTAATAACCATGTTATTAACTTACCAATGCAGTGATTCACTTAACTGGGATAAGAAAGGTCATAAAATGGGACGTTGTGGTCATAAGTCGAGGATTGCCTGTAATGACATTCATACTGAACAACACAGGAACTGTGTGTAAATAACTGGTTCACCATTAGTAAAAGGGGATCCCAGTAAGTTATTGTTTTTCCCAGAAATTGAGGTAACTGAGGGGTTATTCCAAAGTGTTATATTGAGGTAAATAAATAATAAATAAAATAAAATAAAATAACAATATAATTATATAGATTTTTTTTTCAGTTGTGAGACTATTTTAACCTGCTCATTTTTTCCTCTAAAGGGTTATTTATACATCATCCAATTTATTATCAGTTAGGTAACTACCGTATTTTTCGGAGTATAAGACACATTGGAGTATAAGACGCACCTACCTCCTTTGGTGAGGAAAAGAAGAAAAAGAAATCTCCCTCTGCCTCTGAGCAATTTTGCCTCGTTACAGCAAACAGCCTGCTTTACTTTCATTTTCGTTTTCAGCACAGCTTGTTTAGCACAAGGGGGAAAAAAATCTGCTCCCAGCAATTTACCTCCTTGCAGCAAGCAGCAGAGCCCTGCGCAAAACAGCTGAGAGCAAATCAGCTGAGAGTCGGGAGGCGGATCCAATCAACTTGTGCTAATTAGGCTGTGCTGAAGCTGAAAGGAGCTGATTTTTCTTGCTGTTTGCTTGCAAGGAGGTAACTGCTGCGAGGCAGAGGCCAAAGGGTGGGGGCCAGTGTGTGGGCGGGGCTACATTCAATGTATAAGACACACCTAAATTTTCACCCCCTTTTAGGGGGGGAAAAGTGCATCTTATACTCCGAAAAATACGGTAGATTTTAATATGGATAATATATGCCAGATTTAGTTTCTTTCCATTGTACCTTGATAGGAAGTTGAAAAGCAGTGTCGTTGTGGAAAGCATATGAAGCAAATGCCTTGCCATAAACCATACCTCTGTGAGACCAAATGTACAAAAATACGGGATTGTCAGAAACACCAGTGCAAGAGAAAGGTAAATGTTGCAGATGAGTTTACTGTATTTTAGTACTGCATTTTAGAAATTTAACGTTTAAATTAGTTTTGGATCTATGAAACATGCACAAATATGCTGAAAAATAAGGGAGAAAGGAAGAGGAGGAAGAAGAATATGTTAGGAAAAGATAAGATAAGGCAAGATAAGATAAACTTTATTTTCACTTTTTTCTGTGAACCATTGGCACACATTAAAAAATGAAACTCTGATGCGTGCTCTCAAAAGAATATATATGGATGCTTGCTTAGAAATAAGTCCTGCTATATCAGTGGGGAGTTTCAATTTTTTTTATTACCAGTTCTGTGGGTGTGGCTTGGTGGGTGTGGTGTAGCTTGGTGGGCGTGGCAGGGGAAGGATTTTGTAAAATCTCCATTCCCTCTCCAATCCAGGGGAAGGATACTGCAAAATCTCCATTTCCTCCAGATCAGCTGGGACTTGGGAGGCAGAGAATAGATGGGGGCGGGGCCAGTCAGAATTTTTACTACCGGTTCTCCGAACTACTCAAAATTTCCACTACCGGTTCTTCAGAACTGGTTAGAACCTGCTGAAACCCACCTCTGTGCTATACATAACGTGTTTCCCCAAAAATAAGACCCTGTCTTATATATATTTTTTGAACCCTGAAATAAGCGCTTGGCCTTATTGCCATGCGCTCAAAAACCCGATTGGGCTTATTATCAGGGGATGTCTTATTTGAGGGGAAACGGGGTAATACCATTTACTCAGGGAAATCTGCATAGACTTGCAATTTCATATAGCAATTTCTATATTTAAGAACTTATATATTTGATACAGTGTTGTCCTGGAAATTGTCCGTCATGTGACCAAGTCTGCGGTCGAACGTTAGGATGTCGTAATCACAAGTGTCCTTCAGTCTGCCACAGAGGTAAGAATGATACATTAATCAGCATACATAAAAATGAAATTTTGCTGCATTCAGCTCTCAAAAGATAAGCATTATGCGTATGCCCACATACACAAACATATATGACACAGAGAAACATCACAGTCTAGTTCAGATGTATACATATATATAGCGAGAAAAACGAATCTTGCGAGTTTACCAGACGGATGGCATAGGGAACAAAGCTGTTACAGAATCTGGTAGTCCTGCTAGAAATACTTTGAAACCCCCTCCCGGAGGGGAGCAACAGAAACAGACCGTGAAGTGAGTGTGTGGGGTCTCTAACAATGCTTTGAGCTCTAAGCACATAGCACTTATAAGCAGTATCCTGAATAACAGGGAGTGAGCTTCCTATACTCTTCTCAGCTGTCCTTACCACTCTCTGTATGGACTTTCTATCTGAGGCACTGTGGTCACCAAATCAAACAGTGATGCAGTTTGTTGAAACACTCTCAGACATGCCTCTGTAAAAAGTGGCCAGGACAGAAGGAGAAAGATGTGTTCTCCTCATCCGACGCAGGAAATGCAAATGCTGGTTTGCACGCTTCATTAAAGATAACATATGAAGAGAGCAAGTCAGCCGTGGCTTTAAAAAAATCTGAGCTCTGATCTGCAGCTAACCCAAAGAATGTTGGGGTGTATTTTGGAATCTAAAATTCTGTCTTTTCTGTGATGAAGTGCGCTAGGTCAAAACCTCTCACTCCAGTTTAGTTGCCTTATTAATTTTCTTGCTTGATAGGATTGTGTCAAAAGATGGTACAGGAATGAAATATCTTAAAGAATGAACAGTAAAAAAAAAATCCCCACTAGCTCTAATAACATTATTTAAATTATGCTTATTTCTAATGCACTGAATTAAATAGTTAGATGGGGGGAAAAAATCACAGAAGACGAGTAACAGTTTGTTTAGCTTTTATCACATTGATGAAAATTGCCCGAGAATAACCCTATAATTTAGTTGCTACTTTTTGGCTTGAGGAAAACAGGGCTCGCACGCTGAGATGATGAATAAGCTTTTCACATTATTATTGGTTTCCATTATATCGCATGCACACAGAACCCAGTTTTTATTCTATGAAAGCGCTTCAGATTTGTTTGGAGAAACAAATGAAGTAGAAATATTAGCTTTGGCAAATCGTAAACAGATGCTCTGTGGCCCCTTTTGATTGAAAAGAGGTTCTGTGTAGGAGTCAGACATCTTATGGGTTCTTTTTCTGAACTTTAAGAAACTACAGAGAAATAGCTATCAGTAGAATTGTACTAATAGATGATTTAAGGTAAAGGTTTCCCTGTCAGTCATGTCCAACTTTAGGGCACGGTAGTCATCTCTGTTTCTTGGCTGAGGAAGCCAGCATTGTCTGAAGACATTTTCTGTGGTCATGTGGTCAGCATGGCTATGTGCCAAAGATGCACGGAATGCTGTTACCTTCCCAACAAAGTGATACCTATTTATCTACTCGCATTTGCATGATTTTGAACTGGTAGATGAGCAGGAGCTGGAGCAAGGAACGGGAACTTACCCCATTTCTCGGAGCTCAGATCACAGACCTAGGCTGCCTGCTCTCCAGCTGAAGAGCTCAGCTTATTTAACCGCTGAGCCATCACGCCCTGCTTAATAGATAGATTCATGGATTATTATTGATTGAGATGCATTGTAAATATGTAATAGACATGTGATTCAAAACTCTGAATGAAGGCCTCCTACGGCCTTGAATAGGTATCTGATATAATTAGTCTTAGTTGCTTCGATCGGGAGAGATGAGGCCTGATAGCTGCCAGTGGCTTTTTAATTGTCTTATTTCAAAACTGGTTATTTATAATGCATGTATTAAATTTTAGGCAGCTGCTATCCGTGTCCTGAAACGGTGGATGTGAAGTGCAATTGTGGTAAAACTGTTCTCAAAGTACCCTGTGGGAGGGAACGTACCACCAAGCCCCCCAGATGCAAAGAATTTTGCGGGTTAGTATTCACTGGTTTTATTATTATTTTTTTTAAAAAAATAAACTTGTAGAGAGTATAACACGTTTTATGAACTGACAAAATTCCAAATTTTTATTTTTATTTTTTTTTTAAATTTGATTTATATGCCGCCCTTCTCCGGAGACTCAGGGCGGCTTACAATGCGCTAAGCAATAGCCTTCATACTTTTGTATATTTATATACAAAGTCAGCTTATTGCCCCCACAAACTGGGTCCTCAATTTACCTACCTTAGAAAGGATGGAAGGCTGAGTCAACCTTGAGCCTTGGTGAGATTCGAACCTGCAATAATTGCAGGCAGCTGATGTTAATAACAGGGCTTTAGATCACTGTACTATCTGTACAGTGTCTGTATATTAACTGTATAACTGTACTCAGTGGTGGGTTGCCCCCGGTTCAGACCGGTTTGCAAGAACCAATAGTAAAACCGGCGGGAGGCCCCGCCCACCACCCCGGATGTCATCATCGGCGATCCCGTTGCGAATCGGTAGTAAAAGTAAGTAGAACGCACCCCTAACTGTACTGCAGTTTATAGCCACAAAGCTTTGTATTGCTGTCGTTTTGAGGGAGGGGATTGCTTTGAGCCAGTGTTGACTCTTGGAGACCTCCTCAAATGGTCCGTGCAAGTTTCTTGGCAAGATTTCCAGCCTGCTCTCGCCTGCTTCCTAGGGTTGAGAGGAAGATAGTTTGGTGTAGTGATCGAGACACCAGGCTAGAAACAAGGAGTCCATAAGTTCTAGGAGTCCCTGAGCCTTGAGTTTGACACCCCTGCCTTCATAGCATCTGCACGATCATGTGATCTGCACAGTTGCAGCATCCCGGTGTGTGTGTGTGTGTGTGTGTTGTGGCCAGCCAGCAGCCTGCATGGATCGTGGCTGATCCTGACGACGAGGAGGCTGGTGTGGGGTCACGCCAGCAGCCTGCGCAGCCGGCGCTCGCGTCGGACAGCGAGGAGGCTGAAGAGGATGTGTTGCCAGAGGCAGAGACTCAGCCTGGGCCTTCAGAACCTCCAGAGGCTCCTTCAAGTGGAGAGAGCGAAGTGGAGGAGCCTCTCCTCAATGCTCGAGCACGCAGGGCTGCCAAAAGGCAGGAGTGGCTACTCAGGAGGAGGAGGTCTCCTCGAGAGTTAGGTTTGAGGATAATTGGCCACTCCCTTACCCTATTTAAGTCACCCGCAGTTAGTAATTTCTTGCTGGAAACAACGTGTAATTATTACAGAGCATTTTGGAGAGTGAGTGTCTTATCGTATCTTGTTTTCTGGGCTGGTTGCCAACCTTTGCCAGACTTTGTTTATTCTTGGTACGTTATAACTTTGATAAGGACTGTTGGTGTGTGTCACAATCCTTGGGAATCCAGAGCTGGGACAGAACAGTGTGTGTTTCAATTGTGACCTTCCAAGCCCATTTCTGACAAGCAGTCAGTGGGGGAAGCTAGATTTGCTTAATGACTGGATGATTCACTTAACAACTGCAGTGATTTCACTCAACAGCCTCCTTACTTACCAATAGAAATTCTGGTCCCAATCGCGATTGTAAGTTGAGGATTTCTTAAATCAGGGGTCACCAACCTTTCGGACCTCAGGGACCACTAAATTTGAAATCCCGCGGACCACTAATAATGATCTGCCTAATGACCGGCTGAGTGGGCGTGGCTAGGTGGTCATGTGACTGGGTGGGCGTGGCCAACTCGATGTCACTCGCATCAAGGGGTGCCTCGCTGGCCTGCCCAAGCTCTTTAGGGCCCCAACAGGAAGCAGTTGTTGGAGCTAAGTAGCCATCAAGAGAAAGAGTTGGCAAAACCAGCTGGGTCAGTTCAAATTGGATCTGGCTGAGAAGGAGGCTCAGCAGAAGCACCTCACTGAGGACTACGAGCATAGGCTTTCCAAGCAGAGGGAAGACCTGCGGGAGTGCAAGGCCAGGTACCGGCGCCTGCAGGCTCTGCGGGCTGAGACGGTCAGCCAGTTCCAGGCCATGAGGCAGTCCCACTGGAACGAGGCCCTCCGGCTCTTCGCCACCAGCGGCGCTTCCCTCCAGCCTTCATCCAAAGCCCCGCACCAGGAGGCTGAAACAGACCCCAAGTCGGAATTTCTGCCCCCCTCCGAACCACACAAAAAGACCCCGAAGGGGGAGACTCTCTGCAGCAACACAAACGTTCATTGCACGTATCCAGCCCAGGGGCCGTAGTTTGAGGACCCCTGATTTAGTGCAATATAAAAAAATGCAAATAATTTTTCTGCGGACCTGTTCTGTCCCCTCCCACGAGTGGCCTTGCAGAGGCTCAAATAGCCCGGCAGTAACAAACGCAGGCTAGAGAGACTGAAGCTGGCCCTTTAATAAATAGTTCTCTTCCAAAGTGTATATCAGTCCAATAGTTACCGGGCAATGTTCCAAAGCTCTTGGCAGACGGCCAGCAGGCTAATGCAGGAATGCAGACTCTTGTCAAAAACTCCAAACTAACAGTTGTAACTCCACTGCATCCAAAACGCCAACAAATTGTTCATCACGCCTTTCCAGCCCAGTCACACCGCTTTGATACTTTGTAGGGTGTGGCCCTACGTCTCCTGACCACACCTCTTAGGACATGGCAATAGCTGTTCTCTATGACGTCTCCTGCGTCTCTCTCTTGCATCCAATAGGGGCTCCCCCTCGTCGTTACCAGCCTCTGTTTCCTCCTCAATTTGGCTGGGGTCCAGAGGCACGTCAGCAACTGTCAGTTCTTGCTGACTCACTGGTGAAGACGGCCCCGCCGGCACATAGCTCGTGACAGCTTCCTCCTCCTCCATATCATCTTCCGAATCAGCATGCAAAGATAAATCAGCCTCCGGGGCCGGGGTCACAACAGGAACCACCAAAATTTTCTCATAGACCATCAGTGGTCCACGGACCACCAGTTGGTGACCGCTGACTTAAGTCATCACTAGCTCTGATTGAATTATAACAGTATATAAATATGTATGTATGAACAAATTCACCAAATACCGTACACTAGTGAGACGTAGCATGTGATCTGAGAACACTTGACAAGGTTTCAATAAGATGTGTTCTTTCAATTAGCCAATCTCAAGCTGTTTAAGGCTCTATAGATTCTAACCATGAATATCCATCATGCCAAATGACTCATAGTGATCAGTCAACCGTTGGGTTAATTTCTAATTTTTCTTGTTCTAGGCAGCCACCAACTTGCCACCATCCTTGTCGAGAGAAGCACAGTTGCCATTTCGGCCCTTGCCCTCCTTGCCACCAGATCTGCAAGAAAGTTTTTGAAAAATGCGGCCACTTATGCCTGGCTTCTTGCCACGACGAAGCGCTTGTGAAGCAAACCAGCTCGGTGAGACGGAAGCTCGTAACATACTAAAAGTGTCTTCTGATCCTCTTTAGGAAAGAGAGTTTAAAAGCAGGAGGGGGGAAAATGCTTGTAGATAGATGTTGTGGATTTACTGGCTTTAGGAATTAAGAAGGTTTGTTGCTGCCTTAACCTATGTTGTCTTAATTTCTGCTAGGTAACCAAGAAAAATTTTCACTTGGCAGGACGTATTTGTGCTGGCTAGATTGTAGGATCTAATGAATCGTGAGATTTTGATGGATGTTGTAATTACCCAAGCATCAGATAAATGAATTTTTGAAATAGTTTTTTTAATCAAAGTTTTTTAAAAAAAACAAACAAACAAACAAACCCATAATACATCAATCCTTCCATGTGTCTTCTCAGTGTTTCTTCCGTGACTACTACTTCTTTTTATTACTCCTCCTATCTTCCTTTCTCCTTGATAGTCTCCATTTCTCTGTTGCAATATTTCCCCCCAAATTACAATATATTTAATATAACGTTCTCCTTATTTAATTATCACAATCTTTATATCTTTTTTTTAACTAATTGTAAAATGTCCCCCGTATCTTATAATAGTCCGTATCCTCTCTCTCTTTAATCATCAAAGTTAAATCTGGAGGCTTCCGGTGGGACTGCGACATTGCCGGATGCTTCTTTTGAAGCGCCAGCCCAGGGCTTCGTAGAACTGCAAGAACAGCGACCATCGGCTGTCTTGCGGTTTGAAAACTTTCCCCCTGGTATGAGGGGGGAAAGTGAGTAGACGGGTGGGGTAGAGCTCCCTGAAAGTGCCAGATTTCACCCATAATCTGGCACTTGAAGATGAGAGCTCCCCACTAAGCCTGTCAGTACTCCGGACCCTGGATGCCTCTGCTTTGCAGAGCTAGATGTCGTTACCATCCCAGCACCAACTTTAAACAGATATTTTTTGAATCAAGCTGGCGGAGCACAAGCAGTATGAATCAAACAGCAAGTATTTTTTTTTTCCTTTTAACTCCAAAGATTTATTTTCTTTAAAAGATTCTTCCTAAGCTGAAAGTGAAAGCAAGATGGCGTTTGAGTTTTAACGGGGCGTGAAGAAGTGAAAGCTAAAAGTAATTATTGACAAGCCCCTGTTTGAAATGTAAAACTCCTTTTTGAAAAGTGGATGTAATAAGAAAGGAATAATAATAATTGAAGCAGCAATACAAATTACAAATTGTAAAGGATTCCCTTTTTTTTTCTTCTTGAAACTCTTTTTTTCTTTTCTCTTCCCCTTTTTTTTCTGTCCTTCTGGAAGGGAAGGAAGAAGGGGGGCAAGATGGCTGGGCTTCTTGAAAGTAAAGGAGGGTTATTTAACCCTCAATGGTCTGAATTTGAGGAAGCTTTGAGTTCAATTACCTCTGCTTTATTGAAAAGAATTGATACTATATTTCAAGCTTCTCAAGCTGGAAACAATGAAATACATGGAAATACTGAGTTGCAATCTAGCAGTGGGGGATTGAATGAAGAGTTGGGAGATGCAAAAAAACAACAACAGATTATAGCAGATTTTACTGAGGAGAGAAAGATGAATGTTGTGCAAAATAAGGAGCAAGAAGTGTTGGAAGTTGATGACATTTTGGTTTCACGAATTTTTTTTTATAAAACTCAATCTGCACTTAAAGAGTTGTTTCCAGAAGAAGCTACATTTCTGCAAAAATTTTATAATATGCAATCCCAAAAACCGCAAAATTTTACTGGAGCTAAAAAAGGCAGAGGGATTAAAGTTAAGAAGAAAGTTCGTAAAAAGGAAAAGAAAAAAGACTGGAGAAATGGAAAATAACCCTGCTTGATGAGATGATGGTCCTTAAAAAGTATTGTTTAACTGTTTAAAGATTTTGAATTTTTTGGAAAAAGAAAAAAAAAACAGACAGCAGTTTAATGCCAGTTAACTAAGCGATGAGCGACAATGAGGAGGCAACCTACAGCTGTATTGGAATATTTGAGAAGAATAAACAGATCACAGCAATGCTGGTGTATTGGGTTGTGAAATATGCCCTGACTTGAATGATTTGGATTATTTTATTAAGGACTGCAACAAATCTGGACTTAATTGCAATCACAGAAGTTCTACTGAATATAGCAAATTGAAGTTTCCTGCTTGATGGTAATGAATACAAGGCAAAAGGACTATGGACCTAGGGCAATTGCAGTTGATCTGTGGTTTCCCTAATATGTCTGACGAATTTATTAATCTAATTTTTGACTGGATTTGATGGATATCATTTCAAATATAATTACAATTACAAAGTCACTCGGGGGGCTTTTTTTTATATATATATACAGAAGCAATTTTTATTTAGGTGGGTAGATGTAAATGAAGATATCTTATATGCTGTTGGAAGATGTGAAGACAAGAAGATTAGCAATTGGTTCAATCTAGTATGAAGAATTTAAAGGATTGATAAAGTTCTTAAATGATGTTCTTAGTTGATTTGTTAATATGTATTGATATAAGAGGTTTGATTATTAATTAAAAAATTATTGTTAATACTATTTCTTTTTAAGTGTTTTAATTATAATTGGACCTTGATGGTTTAAAAGTGAAGGACGGAAGAGTTTATATAGTAATTTTTTTTTAAATCGGGGGTTTTTTGAGTGAGGGTTTCCTTTTTTTTTCTTTTTGTTGTTGTTGTTGTTGTTTTGTTTTAAATGAAAGAAGTTATAAAATATTTTGTTAAATTGTATAGACCTAATAATTTGTTAAGTAACAATTAGCCAAATTGAGTAATGATAGGTTTGATTAGATAATACTTAATTGTTTTAATTGCTGTAATTATAAATGGAGATAATTTTGTTGAATTAGATGGAATAAGGAGAAAAAAGACTTGCTTTCCTTTTATCTATTTGTTTAATGATCATGATTATAATAAGTGTGAAATGGAGTTTAATTTAGAGAATTTAAGCTGTATTTTATTTTGTACTTGCTCTGGGAAGTCGGGGGAGGTGGTTGGGGAGGGGGGGAGAAAATGTATGTAAAACTTTTAAAACTTTTTCAATAAAATAAAGTTAAATCTGTTCATTTCTGCACAATCTAAGATTTTTTTTAATTACTTCCCCTTCCAAAGGGATTTTCTCTGCTTTCCATCTTTGTGCAAATATTATCCTCGCTGCTGTTATTATATGTATAATCAAGTATATATTTTCTTTACTAATTTTCTCTGGTAGTATATCCAAGAGGAACAGCTCAGGTTTTAAATCAATATGTTGTTGGAGCATTTCTTCTAACCATGTCTTAATTCTGCTCCAATAATCTCTAGCTTCTGGGCATGTCCACCACATATGATAATAAGTTCCATTTTTGAAATAGTTTGAAATAGAGAACTGGGGGGGAGGGAAATGAAAACCTACCTTAAGTTATTGAAGGAGCCTGGATGTCTCCAGATGGTATTGGCGCCAAGACTTGTAGATTAACGCATTTGTGATTAATCATCACAGCCTGCCAGTGGTGGGTTGCTACAGGTTCTTCCAGATTTGGGAGAGCCTGGTAGTGGAAATCTTGATAGGAGAGCAAACCGGTTCGCTCCGAACGTCAGTTGAGCCCTCCTTCCCCCCCCCCGCCCCCGCGCTATACCTACCTTTATTTCTTTTGCTTTTAGCTCAGCTGTAAGGCGCAGCAGAGTGGATTGCCATGCCTCAGCTGTTTTTTTACTCAATGCGCATGCGCGAAGTGCAAGATCGGCACGCGTGAGAGCGAAGTGAGCACGTGCGTGGTGATTGCGAGCAAAGCGCGTGCGTGATGCAAACCGGTGGTAAAACTGGTTAGAACCCACCACTGCAGCCTGCTTTGAATTTACCATATTTTTTGGAGTATAAGACGCACCGGAGTATAAGACGCACCTACCTTTTTTGGTGAGGAAAAGAAGAAAAAGAAATCTGCCTCGGCCTCTGAGCAATTTTGCCTCGTTACAGCAAACAGCTTGTTTTACTTTCATTTTTGTTTTCAGCATAGCTTGATTAGCACAAGGGGGGAAAAAAATCTGCTCCAGCAATTTACCTCTTTGCAGCAAGCAGCAGAGCCCTGCGCAAAACAGCTGAGAGCAAATCAGCTGAGAGTTGGGAGGCCGATCCAATCAACTTGTGCTAATGAGGCTGTGCTGAAGCTGAAAGGAGCTGTTTCTTCTTGCCGTTTGCTTGCAAGGAGGTAAACTGCTGGGAGGTAAAGGGTGGGGGCCAGTGGGTGGGCGGGGCTACATTCAGTACAAGACACACCTAAATTTTCACCCCCTTTTAAGGGGGGGAAAAGGTGCGTCTTATACTCCGAAAAATACGGTAACTGTTATGTATTAATTTCAATTAAATCAGTAAAGCCAAGGCTTTGTTGGGCTTATCTGTCGATTTCTTTTTCTTATAGCATCAGCCCGCAGGTCCCTGGGAACAGTCCACTACACCTGCATATATTCAGACAGCCTTGCCTTGTCCTCCATGCAACGTCCCTATACCAACGTGAGTTACTTCTAACTTTTTTGCTTTGCTACTTTCAGTGCATACCAGTAGTGGGTTCCTCCCGGTTCGGTCCGGTTCTCCCGAGCCGGTAGCGATGACGATATGACCGAAGAGGTTGTAAAACAAATGCTTTTAAAAGGTTTAAAAAAAAAAAAGCCTCTGACGATCACAGCTGAGCCGCGCGATCGTTAGAGGCTTTTTTTTTTTACTTTTAAAAGCAATGCTTTTTAAAGATTGCGCGCTACAGCTGATCTCACACACACACACACACACACACACACACACGGTGTGCTGTTCTATTTACCGCATGCCTCATTTTGGTGTCCACGTATTTGGTGTGTGGTGCGCATGCGCAGCCAGCGAACCAGTAGTAAACCGGTTCACCACTGCTTGAGTTGTTTGTAAAAAGTAATAAAGGCAGGACAAAAATAAATAAAATATTCTTCTTATCCAATAGCGGCAAAAGAGCCTTGGCTAGTACAGTGGTTTAAAGCACCCTGTTATTAACACCAGCTGCCTGCAATTATTGCAGGTTCGAATCTCACCAGGCTCAAGGTTGACTCAGCCTTCCATCCTTTCTAAGGTGGGTAAATTGAGGACCCAGTTTGTGGGGGCAATAAGCTGACTTTGTATAAATATACAAAAGTATGAAGGCTATTGCTTAGCGCATTGTAAGCCGCCCTGAGTCTCCGGAGAAGGGCGGCATATAAATCAAATTTAAAAAAAAATAATTTGCAGCCTCCTGCTGTATCTTTCCTTGAGAGATACTACAACTCTTTTAACTCCCAGAACATATTTCTTTTCTCTCATCTCCCTGATTCTTCCTATAAGAACAACTCCCATTAATAAAGCAGGCTAAACAAAGTAAGTTCCCCAGGCTGAGACTTCAGACTCGTCTCTTTGCCCATCTACAAAGACAAACAAGTTGGCCCATCCAGTGGTGAAATCCAAATTTTTTTTTACTACCGGTTCCGTGGGCGTGGCTTGGTGGGCGTGGCAGGGGAAGGATACTGCAAAATCTCTATTCCCCCCCCCCCCACCCGGCAGGGGAGGGATATTGCAAAATCTCTATTCCCCCCCCCACACTCTAGGGGGAAGGATACTGCAAAATCTCCATCCCCACCCCACTCGGGGGCCAGCCAGAGGTGATATTTGCTGGTTCTCTGAACCACTCAAAATTTCCGCTACCAGTTCGTCAGAACTTGCTGGATTTCACCTCCGGGCCCACGCGAGGGATCACTCCAAAGAGTTCCCAAAGAAGCAATTCAGATGAACGAAATGGAATCACATTTAAATAAACTGAGCTTGTTTATATGTTTTTTTTTCTTTGCAGGCAATGCCTTGGAAAACACGAGGTGAGTCATTCTAGCTGTCATTATTTGAAATGAAACTGAGCCGTGCATAATTTGGTTTTAATTAGAGTCTCAGAATTAAGCTTTAGCATTTAATTATTTTCACTTGAAGTTTATTTGCAGCTGAAGTGTTTTGCTTTCTGTTGGAAACTCACAGATAGTTTTTCCATCCCAAAAGTTGACATTTCCATCGGCAGAATAATGCAACATCGTTCTAAAGCGTTTGTAAGCGTGAGGTCCTCGTTTGACTAAACAAACCTTTGACATATTTCAAATAATGGGACACGTTGGTGAAATAACCTTTTGTTAATGCTTAATTAGCAAGAATTAAGTTAGCTTTTTTAATGGGGCTTTATTATTTTTTAACGTTACCTTTCTTGAAGACAATCAAATGGCTTGTCAGCGGACACTGCTGGCATGATATATTTTGTGGCTTTTTCAAGAGCATCTGCAAATGATATTTCGAAAATGGATTTCAAATGTTGCATAGGGAAGTATGGTGACCAAAGTAGCATTTGAGAACTCTCCAGTTGCCTGATAGAAATAATATGCCTTAAGCTCTGAAGCTCTGGTGACTCAGCAGACTAAAGCAGTGACATTAACTGTTATTAAGATCAGCTGCTTGCAATTACTGCAAGTTCAAATCCCACCAGGCTCAAGGTTGACTCAGCCTTCCATCCTTTCTAAGGTAGGTAAAATGAGGACCCAGATTGTGGGGGCAATAAGCTGACTTTGTATAAAATATACAAAAGTATGAAGGCTAATGCTTAATGCATTGTAAGCCGCCTTGAGTCTCCAGAGAAGGGCGGCATATAAATCAAATTTTAAAAAGAAATGAAAAAAATATATATAAGAGATCCTGAAGTCATTCTGGATGGAAGATGGAGAGGGTTCCTTAAGCATCAGGTAATAGGAATGAAAACCAACATGCACACTGTGTTGAATTACAGGTTTCTAAAACAGAAAAAACTCAACTGAGTATATCAGTTTTGCGCCCGGAAAACAAACGAGGTTCTTAGCATAGATTTTAAATAACAAGGATGTTTCATCATATAAAATGGCTTGAGATTCGTAAAAGGTGAATTGATCTCTTACCATTTCATCTGAGCAACTATAGGGTAACTTCGACAGATTAAAAAGTTTGGAAGGAAGTTCAATTTTATAAATTTATAAATATCTAACAATGCAAGAGGGTGGGGTTTGAGAGAACGCAGAAGGACTAGAATTTACAAATATGATCTATGTCCCAGTTGACATAGTAAACAGAATAAATACATTGCTGCCAAATATATTACATCCTTCTAAGTTGGACAATGCCATTTGTTCCTCTCTTCTCTGGGACTTTAGTTTCCTCTCCCTGTTAGACTTCTTAGAGAGGTTTAAAAAATTGTTTCTTGAATCCAGTTGAGTTTCCGCAGGCATTTTCCTTCCTTCCTTCCTTCCTTCCTTCCTTCCTTCCTTCCTTCCTTCCTTCTTTCCTCCCTCTCTCCCTCCCTCCTTCCTTCCTTCTTTCTTCCCTCCCTCCCTCCGTCCCTCCCTCCCTCCCTCCCTCCTTCCTTCCTTATCCAATTTTGGCCACAATTAATCTATTCTACAGGTGTTCCTCTTTTAGCTATGACAGTTAGGACTGGCAGACGGTCACTAAAGTGGAACCGTGACCCTGTTCATGATCTTACTTCAGCTTTTCTTTGCTTTACTGACTTGCAAAGGTCTTAACTGTGAGGAATAGTACATTTTTCGTCAGTGCCGTAACTCTGAACAGTTGGGGAACGAAAAATCATCAAACGACCATGACCAGGGCGCTCAAAAGTTTGCTATTAGAAAGAATGTCTGATTTGATTATGAACAATTCGAGAATATAAGAATGATGACCGTTTAGGTGTCATGCACAAGTGCGGTACATAACGTGCAAGTTTTCATACCATGATGGATTTTAGATGATGATGTCCCGTGGAAATTCACTGTGGTTACTATTTAATGTAATTTAGAAAATAGTCTTCCAGCCCTTTATGAAATGAATCTCAGAATGCAGTATGGTGTTGGGCAGGGATCTGCAACCTTAAATACTCAAAGAGCTATTTGGACCCGTTTCCCACAGAAAAGGAAACACCGGGAGATCGTAGAACTTCAAAACATTCCTTGCATGCTATTCTTCCAGGCATGGGAAAGGATGTTGTTGGATGTTCATAGCAGAAAGTCTTACATATTTTAATGGTTTGACCCAGTATTTCTTTTGCTTTCTTTATGTGACTGATACCAGGGATGAGTTCCACTTACCTTTACTACCGGTTCACAACGGGAATGCGCGCGCTTCTGTGCATGCTCAGATCGTCAATTATGGTTTATGTTTATGTTTTATTTAATTTATATACCGCCCTACTCCCGAAGGACTCAGGGCAGTGAACAGCCACAAGATAAAACACATAAATACAAAATTTAAAAGCAGAATAAAACCGAATTAAACAATTTGGCCGTAGACAGATTTAAAACACCTCAATAATTTAAAACACATTAAAATTTACATTTTAAAAAGGAAAAGAGGAAAATTAGGCCAGGCCAGCCTGATGGAATAAAAAGGTCTTGAGCGCGCGGCGGAAGGGGCGTAGGTCCAGGATCCTCTGAATCTCCGGGGGGAGCTCATTCCAGATAGGAGGTGCTCCCACAGAGAAGGCCCTCCCCCTAGGGGCTGCCAGTCGACATTGTTTGGCCGACGGCACCCGGAGGAGCCCCTCTCTATGAGAGCGTACCGGCCGGTGGGAGGCTACTGGTGGCAACGGGCGGTCCCATAATTATGACGTCCAGGCGGGTAGGCGGAGCCTCCCGTCACTTTTATTACCAGTTCTAAAGAACCGGACAGAACCAGGAGCAACCCACCACTGACTGATGCCACTTTTCTATCTAAAAGCACATTGTGGCCAGAAGAGTGGCTTTAATATTAAATAGTAGTAATGAATTTATTTATTTCGTGCTATAAATAAAAAGCTTGCCAGACACACACAGCACAACTCAACAATACATGATTATAACAACCTAGTGCAGGGCTGTTAAACTTGCGGCCCGCAGGCCGGATGCGTCATGCGCTGGCCACACCCACGCCTGGTTTAGCAAAGGGGGGGGAGTTGTGATACGTCACGTGACACCGCGAGTTTGACACCCCTGACTTAGTGGTTTGTGGAGAATCTTCCCCCGCCACTTTTTAGCTTGTTCCTTTTCCCTCCTTAACAACCTTTAATAATAACAACAACAACAATAATAATAACAATAACAACTTTATTGTCATTTATTGTCATTGTCATCTTCGAGACCGCCTTCTACCACATGGCTTCCAGCAACCGGTAAGATCCCACAGAGTCGGTCTCCTCCGGGTCCCGTCAGCTAAACAATGTTGGCTGGCGGGCCCGCGGGGGAGGGACTTCTCTGTGGCTGCCCTGGCTCTCTGGAACCAATTACCTCCTGAAGTCCGGACCGCCCCCACCCTATTGGCCTTCTGGAAAATGGTGAAGACCTGGCTCTTCCGGCAGGTTTGAGGCCGTTGATCTCGTTATAGTGATCTTGCGAGACCCGGCCACAAATTGGAGTGCATGTGTTTTAACGTTTTAATGTTTTAATGTTTTCTTTTAACTTTTGTATGGGATGTTGTTGCATTGTTTTATTCTCTGTTGTTCTGTCCCCGTCTCCCACATGCACAAACACCCAACCAAAGGGTTAAATAATTGTTTCAAAACAGTCAAAGGTTCGTTATCAAAACTTGGCAGCAACGCAGCAGCTGCCTGCCAAGAGCTTTTACTTCAAGAAGGAGGAGTTGTCCCTTCACCAGATAACACAGACAGTTTGACGTAGTCCAGTAACAGAAATCCACAACAGATGAGGCTTTGTTCGTCCAAAAGGGCTAGTGACTCGCCAGAGTTTTTGCTTTGTCTGTCACAGAGCTGGAATGGCCATCACCCTCCCTTATATAGCCTGTGGGATGTGGTCCAGTGACTCAGCTCAATCTCTGGCACGCCTCCTCATCTGCTGTGACTGTTTAGCACGCCGATGCTGGCGTGGATCCAGCCACAACTTGTCTCCCTCATCACTCTCCGACAGATCGAAGACACCTGGCTCCTGGCCAATCTCCTCTCCTTCGGCCGACACCTGAGGAATTGCCAGAGAGGAGGGGCCGGGAGAGGGAGGCCTGGCCGGCTCCTCTCCTTCATGTTCGGAGCCTTCTTCCTCGGGGGTCGGAGCCACAACACTTGTAAGCCGGCCAGAGTCCCTGGGGAGTTGGGCGGCATAGAAATGCAAATAAATACATACATACATACATACATACATACATACAGTATACCCATACAACAAAATTCACTTAACACCCAAAGACCAGGTCCAACACACATAACAATCCCCAAACACACACACACACACCACAAATTCCCCACCCCTAAACCACCCAAACATCCACACATTTAAAGGTGTATTTCTGAGGATCCGGTACATGGGTAACACCCCACTCCCCAAGCTAAGCAAAAAGACCCAGTTCCCAATTCAATATATTAAATATTCACCAGCATTTACACGACACAACTTGAAGGAAACATTTAAACTTAACGTGCTCCAGTTTTTGAATTTTGATTGTAAAACAATGATTAGTCCTTCAGTAACTTTAATAAAACTTTAAGTAAAAAAGGGATTATTTTGATAAACTGACTTCCGCAAGGCTGTAATCAGCCAGTCATCGAAGTATAATTTCTTATTGCAAAACAACCGGGGATTTTTTTAAAAAAATGACAGGGAGGTCTGAAGAGAATTTGTACAAAATGTTTTGCTTTCGGTGATTACACAAAATGTCTCATTCTGATGTATGTATATTTTAGAAAACAGATGTAGACTGGCAGGAATGTAAACTGTTAAGGCTAATTTAATCATAATAATATCAGTAAAAACGGATGTTGGTTAGTAAGAAATACCTTAACAACGGCATGTATTCAGATCACTCGGGTCTGGGAACAAAATACCATTAATAATGGGCTAGAACATCTGGCATAGATTGTTAATTTAGAACAAGTGTGGATTATGTTTCAGGAGTGTATAGGCTCCTCTTTGCAGATGATGTGATGTCTGGAAGGATCAGTACAAAAACTGTTTGGCTAATTTTTTTTTCCAGATGGATAGGAGTGGAGGTGGACATTAAAAGTTGGGAGTGGGATGTGTCGCAGAAGAAAACTATTATACCAAATATTCACTATGAAGGTAGTCCTCACCTTATGACCAAAATTGAGCCCTAAATTTATGTTGCTACATGACCCTGATGTTGTGACCTAGGCTTCCTGAGTCATTACAAGACACAATTAGTCCCAAATAAACCTATTCAATTGTAACAGCTGAGAATTACACTCATTCCCAGATGAGTCCCAATTAGTAGCAAAACAAGTCCTTCGGGAGAAGTCCTTCGGGATAATCACCAACTTTTATCTTCTTTGACACCGTGCCAAAGGCCTTACTTGGCAAAGCCCCACGAAGTGCAGAAACAAACAAGAGACGCCGACTGGAAACAGAGTTAGCAACCTTGCTTTTCTGCAAAAGGCCCCAAGTGCTTTGTTTCTCTTTTAAGCCTTATGGGAGGGGCCAATCATCTCCTGGTCTTACTCCCGAGTCGTCCCTTTTGCTTTAGCTGTTCTTGCCTTTTGGCAGCTCTGCGCATGCGTGCACTAGGAACAGGCTCCTCCTGTTCCTCTGCCTCTCGGCTGTCTGACTCTGGGGGCTCCGGAGTCCACGCATCACTCCCAGATGGCCCTGGCCCCATCTCTGCCTTCAACACAGAGCCCTCATCGGGGCCTTCCCCAGACTCCAGGACTGGCCCATGTTCCTCCCCAGCCTCCTCACTGTCCGACTCCGCTGCCAGCTCCACAGGCTGCTGGAGAACCACAACACCTGGGACACAGCAACCGTCATAAATGTGTGTCAGTTGTCAAGCATCCGACTGTAAATCAAGGAACCAAGGAGATGCTGCAACAGTCATGAGTGTGAAAAATGGTCATAAGTCACTATTATCTCTGCCGGTGTAACTTTGAACAGTCACTAAATGAACTGTTGTACACCGAGGACTACCTGTAGTAAAAATTATGCACAAGTGCAGCAGACTTGAGTATATTCTAGAGAAATGTCCATTTAAAATGTCAGAAGATGAAACAGGGTCAGTAATTTTGAACTAAATCTTTCAACGTGTATTTCAGCGCATTTTAGAAATTATGAAACGATTAGACATTTCCACCATTTTTAGTCAAACTGCTCGTAAACTTTTACTGCGTTATATTTTCATGGCCAGTGGAAACCACCGTTTTATTGTTGTAGCTGGTCCATTTATAAGGCAATAATGCCAATCAACATTTAATTAGAGTTGAAAGACCAACAAAGTAAAATTGCCTTTCCAAATGCTGTGAGGGAGGGAACTTTACGAAATTCTGGAAGTAATAGTAATATTACTTTTTTGTATTGATAGAAAAATAAAAAATACCAAGTTTCCAGGTAAAATTCAGACAGACGATAGTTGGATGGATGGATGGATGGATGGATGGATGGATGGATGATGGATGGATGGATGATAGATGGATTGATGGATGGATGGATGATGGATGGATAGAGATAGAGATAGATAGATAGATAGATAGACAGACAGACAGATAGATAGATAGATAGATAGATAGATAGATAGATAGAGCATAGCTGATTTAGGCATGCTTATATGTTAATTGACAAGCTTAAGCTCTTCCTGCTTAATATTCTGAATAGGCTCCTAGCCTTTATATTTCTTTTTTCCATGAATACTTTGTCCTTTCCTTTCCTTCTCTTACTTATTCCTTCTCAGATCAGCATTTGATCTCTAGCATAATTAGAATTCCTATTGGCTGCTGTCTTCATAAGCCAGGGGTGAAATGCTCCCTGTTCAGACCAGATCGCCCGATCTGGTAGCGATGGCGGCGGGTGGTTCGGAGAACCGGTAGCAAAAATCCCACCGCCTCCCCCCCCCCATGCCTAGCTGAGCTGCGCGATCATCAGAGGCTGGTTTTTTTTACTTTTAAAAGCATTTTTTCTACAACCTCTTCGGCCGATAAAATGCTTTTAAAAGTTTTTTTTTTAAAAAAAAGCCTCTGACGATCACACAGCTCAGCTGGGATCGTCAGAGGCTTCTAAAAGCATTTTTTAAAAATGTTTTTAAAAGTTAAAAAAAAAAAGTTGGCCACACCCACCCAGTCACATTACCACCACCACCAAGCCACGCCCACAGAACCGGTCGTAACAAATTTTAGATTTCACCCCTGCCATAAGCCTCCTCTGTATTTAATAACTTTGGTGTCTTATCTCAGGTATTTTCCTACTCGGTCTTCAGATTATTTTTATAAAAATTCTGAAATATAATCACTCTTTACAAGATCTTTGCAAGGAATTGTGAAGTGTTGATGACCAACCACACTCAGCATATATCCCTTAACGGAACAATTAACTACAGGGAGGGAAGTATGCGGAGGGACACTCAAGGTTCTGTCTTGGGCCCAGTACTCTTCAACATCTTCATAAATGAACTTGAATAATAGTTTACACTGCATATCCCTGATTTTAGATTTTTATAATAAAGAATTTGAATCTAGTATTATGAAGTTTATTGTAATGATGCTTGTATCATTAACATTCCAAAATCAAAGGAGTATCCCAATCCTATTACATTCATAAATGTTTTCCCCAAAATAAGACCTCCCCTGATAATAAGCCCAATCGGGCTTTTGAGCGCATGGCAATAAGGCCAAGCGCTTACTTCAGGGTTCAAAAAAATATAAGACAGGGTCTTATTTTCGGGGAAACACGGTAGTTGTACAATAAGTACTGCCGATCGTGCTGACCAACTTCAGAAGGAAATAGGAAAATGAATACGTGTCGAGCGTCAAGCAGCCCTTGACACCTCGATGGCCTGGGAAACGGTCCATCGTGATGCACAACGGAAGGACGCTACGGGGGATGATGGTGATGGTGATTGGGGTAGACTAGCTACAGAGAGGCCATTAACTCACGGTCCAGGTGATGAAACTAGAAGGGGTCTCGGGTAAGCAAGCGGCGGGTGAAAACAGCAGAACCGGCACCGTCACGGCTGGATTGACGCGGAGTGATGATGTCACAGAGGCGCGGCGGCCTGACTAACCTCGGCAGTGGATTCTAAACGGCCGCCTGACAGCTGGGACTGCACAAGGAGACACCCACCGGCAAGGGGGCGAGGCGGGGCTGTAAAGAGGCGCTGAGTGGCGGAAGTTTTAATCCATTCTGTGATCCGGCATTGACTACGAGCTGCCGAGTAGCGAGAAATAAATCGGCTTGGCTTCACTGCACAGAGTGTGGACTGCTTGTTTCACCCGGGAACCGCACAGGCGGCCTAGCAAGCCGAAGAGATGTATATCTTGCTGAAAAAGGATTTACTGGTCTAAGAAAAAGAGCTGATAATCAGATTAATAATGTAGCTTCAAACAGCAGCGGAATGAAACCACTTATTTCATTAGCCACAGTGAAAGACTTGGATAACATTTATTGCCAACATCTACCTTCTATTCTTTCAAAACCCTAAGGATTTATTTTTTTTTTTACAATACTTCATCATTTTGTATCCTTTTCCAAAGGCTCAGGTGAAAGATTTTTTTTCATGAGCAACAGAATTTTTGGAAAACGAGTGATGGACTGTTCAAAATTCAATCTGTCTCCGTACCCGCAACGAAATGGTTCTAAATAGTTTGTCTAGTTCAGGCATCTGCAACCTTAAATACGCAAAGAGCCATTTGGACCCGTTTCCCACAGAAAAGAAAACACCGGGAGCCACAAAACCTGGGTGGGCGTGGCCAATTTGATGTCACTCACTTCCACCAGTCACATGACCCCCCCCTACCCACGCCTACTCAGCCGGTCATTAGGGCAGAGAACCAGTTGTTAAAAAACACTGGGAACCACAAAATCCTTTTGACATATCTCTCTCCCCTTCCTTCCTTCCTCCCTCCCTCCCCCCTCTCTCTATGTCTCTCCCTCTCTCTCCCTCTCTCTGTATCTCTCTCTCTCTGCCCTGGCATCTTCTCCCATCCCTCACCGTCGCCCTTACCTTCTCAGGCCAGACGAGGAGTGACTGGGAGGGGAGGGCAAGGGGAGGGGCCAGCCAGTGGTGAGCCACAGCAGAGGGCCCAAAAAGCCACATGCGGCTCCAGAGCCGCAGGTTGCTGACCCCTGGTTTAGTTTATTAAAACCTACAGTAACATCCTTATCAAAATTTGAACCAGTGATCTTTTGATATTGTTGCATGAAATGTGTGATACCACTATAATCAGTTGCTTTCCACTATACTAGAGTTTATCAGTAGTCGGGCAGCATTTATTATGTAATATTAATACTTCGAACAATTTATATGTGATTATACCTTTAACTTCATCCAACAACAACTGCCCTTCCCACGTCTTCGGAAGGACTCAGGTGGATAAAAATGTTAAATCCAGTCTAAACATTTGGCTGACTGTGATCAACCTCAATAATTATGGTTCTGCTGTTGCAATCTGCTTAGAATCCATGATTGAAGCAACATGTCCTAAATAAGGAGGATTAAATTTTATGCGTTAACTTGTCTTGCGTGAAAGCTTGTGGAATTAACGCTGACGCTTGTTTACAGTGTCCCTCAAGTAATTATCTCAATCTTTCAGATAAGCCCGTTGCCATGTCATACGGCAGGGCCATATTCCTGTAAAAGAATCTGTGGAAGGTGGCTGGATTGTCAGAATCATACTTGCCCGAAAGAATGCCACACCGTTTCTGAAGAAGAAGCCAACAATGGTAGGCAAAAGGTAAGTAAGCTTTTCAGTGGCAAACACAGTTGGTTTCGTGATAAGACCGGAGCTTTTTTTAACAGGTGCATTACATTAGCTGCCAAAAAAGCCAACACAGTTCTTGACTGCATAAACAGAGGGACAGAATCAAGATCACGTGAAGTGTTAATACCACTTTATAATGCCTTGGTAAGGCCACACTTGGAATGCTGCATTCAGTTTTGGTCGCCACAATGTAAAAAAAGATGTTGAGACTCTAGAAAGAGTGCAGAGAAGAGCAACAAAGATGATTAGGGGACTGGAGGCTAAAACATATGAAGAACAGTTGCAGGAACTGGGTATGTCTAGTTTAACAAAAAGAAGGACTAGGGAAGACATGATAGCAGGGTTCCAATATCTCAGGGGCTGCCCCAAAGAAGAGGGAGTCAAGCTATTCTCCAAAGCACCTGAGGGCAGGACAAGAAGCAATGGGTGGAAACTAATCATGGAGAGAAGCAACTTAGAACTAAGGAGAAATTTCCTGACAGTTAGAACAATTAATTAGTGGAACAACTTGCCTGCAGAAGCTGTGAATGCTCCAACACTGGAAGTTTTTAAGAAGATTTTGGATAACCATTTGTCTGAAGTGGTGTAGGGTTTCCTGCCTGGGCAGGGGGTTGGACTAGAAGACCTCCAAGGTCCCTTCCAACTCTGTTATTCTGTTCTGTTCTGTTCTGTTCTGTTCTGTTCTGTTCTGTTCTGTTCTGTTCTGTTCTGTTCTATTCTATTCTATTCTATTCTATTCTATTCTATTCTATTCTATTCTATTCTATTCTATTCTATTCTATTCTATGTCGCACAGGAGGCTCTCTCCTACCCATCCTTCTTTAGGAGTGACTTTCAGGGAGGAGGTTACAGGAAGTCCACATGGCTTCTGCATCTGTGTTGTTGGTTTTTTTAGGTTTCAAGCCAAGATATTAACTTTCTTGTCACTTGAGTGAGCCAAGCGCCTTTACATACGTTTAAATGAACGGATGGTCCAAAAAAAAAAAAAGCCAATAAATGATAAATCACATTTCTGCTCCTTTTACTAGGCGGGCCCAGAATGTTCTCAGTGTGAAGAAGGATGTTCCAAGCCACGACCAGCTGGGTGCTCTCATCCGTGCCCTCTGCCGTGCCATCCTGGAGAATGTCCGGCTTGTGCCCAAATGATCCGAATAAAATGCCACTGCAAACTGACGAGCCTGTACATTGAATGCATGTATGTAATTAAACGATCTTTGGTTGCTTCTTTCAGCTTTTGGTAATTAAGCTATTTTTATTTAGTTTTTACACTGCTATGTTGAGTTGTGGTAACCACCCACCAGTTTCCTCCTGTTTATGAATAAAACAGTCAGAATCTTCCGGTGGGAGGCAACTGCACTCACAGGATGTTTAAATAGTTGTGGTTAGTCCCAATTCTCTTGTTGTTTATGCCTTAATTGTTTTCATCTCATATTATATTCTGTAGGCTGCCCAGCTTCATTTGATTGTTCAAACTCCATCTCCCTTTTTTTTTAATCCTCACCTGTTTTACTTCCGCTTTCTCAGTTCAGATTTGATACATTGATAGAAAATAAGACAATGAGTAACTTGACTCGCTATTTATTTTGTCTCTTTTTTTTTAATGAATGACCATTGATTTCTATTTCTTCAGAAAAATCACTAATGCTAATGCGGAAGAAAAAGAAGAGCTGTGTTCTTGCAAAAACCAGTGCCCCAAGGAGGTAAACCCTAAAAGAAAAAAAAACGTTTGAATCTATTTTTTGCATCGTTTTTTTTAAGTACTATATGTTTTATTGATATATTTTTCTTCAATAAACATAACTCAATATCGATATGAACAGCATGTTGTCTGAGTACATTTCGTTTTGAACAACAAAAAGACAATAAACGCAGTAGTCACAATACGCATATCATTAATAATGGTCACATAATATTATTGACATATTCGTCAATAATTTGAAACTACCGTGTTTCCCCGAAAATAAGACCCTGTCTTATATTTTTTTGAACCCCGAAACAAGCGCTTGGCCTTATTTTCGAGGAGGTCTTATTATTTTGGAGCAAGACAGAGCTCCTCTTGCTATCTTACCTGATTTCCAGCTCTGTCTCCCTAGCCCTAACCAGAGGAAATGGCGGGGACCGGTTATGCATGCGGTTAAATATTTTCAGGGAGGGCTTATTTGGTGGCGCAGCAGACTAAAGTGCTGTTAAGTAGCACCAGCTGCCTGCAGTTACTGCAAGTTCAAATCTCACCAGGCTCAAGGTTGACTCAGCCTTCCTTCCATCCTTCCGAGGTAAGTAAAATGAGGACCTGGATTGTGGGGGCAATAAGCTGACTTTGTATAAAAAAGAACACCACTTTGGGGGGGGGGCAAAAAGCCCTACTAAGCAGGTATATATAAAAATATGAAGGCTACTGCTTAACGCATTGTAAGCCGCCCTGAGTCTCCGGAGAAGGGCGGCATATAAATCGAACCAATAAAACAATTTTTTTAAAAAATTTCAGGGGGGAGGCTTATTTTAGTGCATGCACTCAAAAGCCCGATTGGGCTTATTATTCAGGGAGGTCTTATTTTCAGGGAGACAGAGTATTGATGGCAGTACGGTAATGTAGCATTGGAAATCGATAAGTAGCACCATGGCAGATTTCAAAAGTGATCCGAAGTCCTTAAACCATGTATGCTCACTGACAAGGGCATCCAGTGACTTTAATTCTAAAAGCTAATGGGGAAGAAGAGTCTGTGGGTTGATTTGAACAGTAAATTCTGAAGTAACATTTAACATCTGGTGACTACAGGGATGAATCTACATCGTTGTCTTGGTATTAGCCTGGAAAGAGTTCAGAGGTGAAATGTAAAATTTGTTGCTACCGGTTCTGTGGGCGTGGCTTAGTGGAGGGGGGTAATGTGACGGTGGGCGTGGCCAACTTTTTTTTTTTTAACTTTTCAAAGCATTTTTTCTAATGTTTTGAAAAGCCTCTCTGCCATCAGGCAACTCAGCTGGGATCCTCAGAGAGACTTTTTTAAAAATGCTTTGAAAAGCCTCTCTGCTGATCAGGCAACTCAGCTGGGATCGTCAGAGACTTTTCAAAACATTTTTTTTTTACCACCTCTTCGGCCAAGAGGTTGCAGAAAAAAAATGCTTTGAAAAGCCTC
>WNWU01000068.1:3525752-3538238 GCA_012654045.1 Ptyas mucosa
TTCCATTCCATATGTTCTGTTCTATTCTATTCTATTCTATTCTATTCCATTCCATTCCATTCCATTCCATTCCATTCCATTCCATATGTTCTGTTCTGTTCTGTTCTGTTCTGTTCTATTCTATTCTATTCTATTCTATTCTATTCTATTCTATTCTATTCTATTCTATTCTATTCTATTCTATTCTATGTCGCACAGGAGGCTCTCTCCTACCCATCCTTCTTTAGGAGTGACTTTCAGGGAGGAGGTTACAGGAAGTCCACATGGCTTCTGCATCTGTGTTGTTGGTTTTTTTAGGTTTCAAGCCAAGATATTAACTTTCTTGTCACTTGAGTGAGCCAAGCGCCTTTACATACGTTTAAATGAACGGATGGTCCCAAAAAAAAAAAAGCCAATAAATGATAAATCACATTTCTGCTCCTTTTACTAGGCGGGCCCAGAATGTTCTCAGTGTGAAGAAGGATGTTCCAAGCCACGACCAGCTGGGTGCTCTCATCCGTGCCCTCTGCCGTGCCATCCTGGAGAATGTCCGGCTTGTGCCCAAATGATCCGAATAAAATGCCACTGCAAACTGACGAGCCTGTACATTGAATGCATGTATGTAATTAAACGATCTTTGGTTGCTTCTTTCAGCTTTTGGTAATTAAGCTATTTTTATTTAGTTTTTACACTGCTATGTTGAGTTGTGGTAACCACCCACCAGTTTCCTCCTGTTTATGAATAAAACAGTCAGAATCTTCCGGTGGGAGGCAACTGCACTCACAGGATGTTTAAATAGTTGTGGTTAGTCCCAATTCTCTTGTTGTTTATGCCTTAATTGTTTTCATCTCATATTATATTCTGTAGGCTGCCCAGCTTTATTTGATTGTTCAAACTCCATCTCCCTTTTTTTTTTTAATCCTCACCTGTTTTACGTCCGCTTTCTCAGTTCAGATTTGATACGTTGATAGAAAATAAGACAATGAGTAACTTGACTCGCTATTTATTTTGTCTCTTTTTTTTAATGAATGACCATTGATTTCTATTTCTTCAGAAAAATCACTAATGCTAATGCGGAAGAAAAAGAAGAGCTGTGTTCTTGCAAAAACCAGTGCCCCAAGGAGGTAAACCCTAAAAGAAAAAAAAACGTTTGAATCTATTTTTTGCATCGTTTTTTTTAAGTACTATATGTTTTATTGATATATTTTTCTTCAATAAACATAACTCAATATCGATATGAACAGCATGTTGTCTGAGTACATTTCGTTTTGAACAACAAAAAGACAATAAACGCAGTAGTCACAATACGCATATCATTAATAATGGTCACATAATATTATTGACATATTCGTCAATAATTTGAAACTACCGTGTTTCCCCGAAAATAAGACCCTGTCTTATATTTTTTTGAACCCCGAAACAAGCGCTTGGCCTTATTTTCGAGGAGGTCTTATTATTTTGGAGCAAGACAGAGCTCCTCTTGCTATCTTACCTGATTTCCAGCTCTGTCTCCCTAGCCCTAACCAGAGGAAATGGCGGGGACCGGTTATGCATGCGGTTAAATATTTTCAGGGAGGGCTTATTTGGCGGCGCAGCAGACTAAAGTGCTGTTAAGTAGCACCAGCTGCTGCAATTACTGCAAGTTCAAATCTCACCAGGCTCAAGGTTGACTCAGCCTTCCTTCCATCCTTCCGAGGTAAGTAAAATGAGGACCTGGATTGTGGGGGCAATAAGCTGACTTTGTATAAAAAAGAACACCACTTTGGGGGGGGGGCAAAAAGCCCTACTAAGCAGGTATATATAAAAATATGAAGGCTACTGCTTAACGCATTGTAAGCCGCCCTGAGTCTCCGGAGAAGGGCGGCATATAAATCGAACCAATAAAACAATTTTTTAAAAAAAATTCGGGGGGGAGGCTTATTTTAGTGCATGCACTCAAAAGCCCGATTGGGCTTATTATTCAGGGAGGTCTTATTTTCAGGGAGACAGAATATTGATGGCAGTACGGTAATGTAGCATTGGAAATCGATAAGTAGCGCCATGGCAGATTTCAAAAGTGATCCGAAGTCCTTAAACCATGTATGCTCACTGACAAGGGCATCCAGTGACTTTAATTCTAAAAGCTAATGGGGAAGAAGAGTCTGTGGGTTGATTTGAACAGTAAATTCTGAAGTAACATTTAACATCTGGTGACTACAGGGATGAATCTACATCGTTGTCTTGGTATTAGCCTGGAAAGAGTTCAGAGGTGAAATGTAAAATTTGTTGCTACCGGTTCTGTGGGCGTGGCTTAGTGGAGGGGGGTAATGTGACGGTGGGCGTGGCCAACTTTTTTTTTTTTTAACTTTTCAAAGCATTTTTTCTAATGTTTTGAAAAGCCTCTCTGCCATCAGGCAACTCAGCTGGGATCCTCAGAGAGACTTTTTTAAAAATGCTTTGAAAAGCCTCTCTGCTGATCAGGCAACTCAGCTGGGATCGTCAGAGACTTTTCAAAACATTTTTTTTTTACCACCTCTTCGGCCAAGAGGTTGCAGAAAAAAAATGCTTTGAAAAGCCTCCGACGATCCCAGCTGAGCCGCTCGATCATCAGACGCTTTTTTTTTTTTTACTTTTAAAAGCATTTTTTCGTCGGAAGAGGTTGTAGAAAAAATGTTTTTAAAAGTTTTTTTAAAAAAGCCTCTGATCGTGCGGCTCAGCTCCCGGATCGGGCGATCCGGTCCGAACCGGGAGCATTTCACCCCTGAAAGAGTTTTGCATTAAAATGAGTTGTTTAGAAAATTTCTTAGCATCCTTGGCTCAAAGGACAAGGAATTTAAGTATAATAACCAACAAATGCAAGTAAGGAAAACTGAGCATTTATGCTTCGTGACAGACACACATATTTCTCTCTGACATTACAGCTACCTTGTGGTCATCGATGTAAAGAGATATGCCATGTAGGGGAGTGTTGTCAGAATTGCAATCAGAAAGTCAAGATCCGTTGTCCTTGTAAGAGACTCAAAAAGGTAAGCCATATTTATGAGGTAAACTATATCATAAGGTTATTGTATTTTATATGTATTCATTCGTGAAATGTGATTTAGCACTGAGGGACTTTCTGGAACAATTTCAGGAGGTCACACAGGAAACCCGTGTTCCACGAGGAGAAATCAACTCATGATTTACTACAGGTAGTTCTCAAAGTACGACCACAATTGATGGTCAAAATTTATGCTGTTGAGTGAGAAATTTGATAAGTGAGTTTTGCCCCATTTTACGACTTTTCTTGCCACGTTTGTTAAGTGAATCACTGTAGTTGTTAAAAGTAATATCACGGGTCGTTAAGTCAATCTGGTTTCCTTGTTGACGTTGCTTGTCAGAAGGTTGCAAAAATGTGATCACATGACCCCAGGACATGCAACCGTCGTAAATAGGAATCAGTTGCCAAGCATCTGAATTTTGATCACGCGACCATGGGGATGCTACAGTGTGAAAAGTGGTCGTAAGTCGCTTTTTTCAGTGCCGCTGTAACTTTAAAGCGTCACTAAATGAACTGTTGTAAATCAAGCATTTACTTGTATACTGCTTTTCTGTTTTTTTTTAAAAATAGTTCATAATACTATGAATATTTTATTGTATTTTTCGTTTTGTTTGTTAAATTTAACTAATTTGTAATAAAGCTAATAATAAAAGCAGAAACATAGCAAGCAAATATGCATTGTATAAATTAAATGGTATAAATTACTATATTTTTAGGGCTGTAATAAGAATACAATAGTATTATTAATTAACATTTTGCAATTTAATAACAATTTTATTACATTCATGTGCCACCCAACTCTGGATATATTACACATTTAAGTGCAAATTACAAGATGGGTCTTAGTGTGTTTGGTTTTTTTTAATTTATGTGTGCTTTTCTTTTCTTTTTTTTTTTCATTCTTGAAATCATCCTTAATTAGAAAGAATTTTCCAAACTCTTGTTTGTTCCAGCTCTTCTTTGGTATTTTTTTGGCTGCCTTGTACAAGACTTAGATAGAATATTATAGATGCAGTTGAAACAGTGGCAATAGAAATTCTTTAAGCCCTTGGACCGTGATGGCCAACCTATGGCACGCCATATCTGTGAGCACGTGAGCATTGCCCGAGCTCAACTCCAGCGCGCATGCGCGTGCCGGCCACCTGATTTCCTGGCCTTCTGGGCCCACTGGATGTCGGGAAACGGGCTGTTTTCTGGCCTCTAGAGGGCCTCCGGGTGGGTGGGGTGGGGAAGGCCGCTTTCACCCTCCCCAGGCTCCTAGAAAGGCTCTGGAGCCTGGGGAGGGCAAAAACGGACCTTCCGGTATCACTGTGCCATCGTGGGGGGAGCGGCGGGGAGTCACACGTACATGCACGGGGGACGGGGAACATTGAATTATGGGTGTGGGCATATGCGTGCTCCCCCCGCTTTTGGCATGTGATGGCAAAAAGGTTACCCATCACTGCCATAGGATGTTTAAGGCATAATTAATGTGGAATTACTAATGTGAATTTAGTAATTTTTCCATTTAATCACTTGTATATGGCTGGATGTGATTTTTTTTTAGATTGGTGATGACACGTTAACCAGATAGAGAAAGAAAGGCAGAAGGTTAAATTCCATTTCATGCCAGGCATCAATTGACTATCTGTCTAATTACCCATTAAAAATTGTATGTTTTTCTTCCACAAGTGCTACTAATTATGCTAATAGGATATTCTGAAATTAGCCAGGCAGCAAACTTCTGAGAGTCAAGCAGAGGCATATGTCATAAACCAGTGTCCCGTATTAATATTCATAATATAAATATTATGCATATGTTTTGAATATTGAATTAAATTAGGAATTTAATTCAGTCGGAATTTAATTCAATTCACACTCTGCTAGAGAGAAATTCCCTCAAGGACGAGTCCCAAAGCTAGGAAGACAAAACCTCTGGTCCCAGTGACTGACCCAGATTGGATCCTGTAAATTAGGAATTCATTGTGGGAGATCGTTTAAGCTCTTGATGTGTGTTGAATATCCATCTAAAACGATCCAATTAAATACCAGTGATGCTTAACTTAATTTCATATATTACTAGGTGACATGAATGAAAAAGGGTTCCTAATAAAATGTAGGATTATGTTATATGGTGGGATTTATTTATTTATTTTGGTGTAATATATATATTGACTATTTGCCAGACAGTAAACAACATAACAATACAATTAGTACAGTATAAAATGCATAATAGCAACAAGAGCAACAAGTACCTTGGTGGCACAGCACACTAAAGTGCTGTTAAGTAGCACCAGCTGCCTGCAATTACTGCAAGTTCGAATCTCACCAGGCTCAAGGTTGACTCAGCCTTCCATCCTTCCGAGGTAGGTAAAATGAGGACCTGGATTGTGGGGGCAATAAGCTGACTTTGTATAAAAAAGAACAGCGCTTGGCGGGGGGGGCGAAAGCCCTACTAAGCAGGCATATACAAAAGTATGAAGGCTACTGCTTAATGCATTGTAAGCCACCCTGAGTCTCCGGAGAAGGGCGGCATATAAATTGAACCAATAAATAAATAAATAAATAATAAATACAAATAAAATTAAAACCTGATAATATGGGATGGATGGATGCTATAATTAAATTAAATTAAATATAACAACAGTGATGGCCATTTTGGCATCTGCGTTAATGTGATATGAATAACGGTAGGAAGTAAATTTCCAAATTTTAATTTATTTTGAGACTAAAATATAGCAAGATATAAACCGGCAGATATCTTTTTCAACCGTCAGTATGGCAAGCAATCTTTAATAGATAATTTCTGAAAGAGAATTACAGTGTTGATCTTTCCCCCTGAATTAACTTTGAAAAATATTAACGTTGCACACATAACAAACGGAGCTATCATTGCAGCCACCAATTTGGCTTTTTTTTCTTTTTTTTTTTACAAATCCTGCAGACACCCCTATGTGTGTCTTTTTGTTGTGCCCTACACACCATTCTGGACTAACGTTGGTTGCCATTCTCTTCTTGTAAGAAGAATGCTGGTTAGGCCCTTTAATGCCTGAGAGACACCTTTAATATTTCCCCCCCCCAAGCGATTCCCTGTACGTTTAATATTAGTGATTTCTTACTTTCGTGGGTTCTACTTACAAGACATGTGTTGCATGTAGTATATCTAATGATCTAGCACAGTGATGGTGAACCTTTTCGGCATCAAGTGCCCAAAACGGAACATGTGTGCCAGGGGTGAAATGTAAAATTTGTTACTACCAGTTCTGTGGGCGTGGCTTGGGGGGGTAATATGACTGGGTGGGCGTGGCCAACTTTTTTTTTTTTAACTTTACAAAGCATTTTTTCTAATGCTTTGAAAAGCCTCTGCCGATCAGGCAACTGAGCTGGGATCGTCAGAGACTTTTCAAAGCAATTTTTTTAACCACGCCTTCGGCCAAGAGGTTGCAGGAAAAAATGCTTTGAAAAGACTCTGACGATCCCAGCTGAACCGCGCGATCATCAGAGGCTTTTTTTTTAACTTTTAAAAGCATTTTTTCGTCGGAAGAGGTTGTAGAAAAATGCTTTTAAAAGTTAAAAAAAAAAAGCCTCTGATGATTGTGCAGCTCAGCTGGGATCATCAGAGGCTTTTCAAAGCACTACCGGATCGGGCGATCTGGTCCGAACCGGGAGTATTTCACCCCTGGTGTGTGCGTGCTCACTTGTCTGGACCACAACCCGGAAGAGGAGCTGCCCAGGATGCATGCACAGGCCCAAAAATGAACTTCCGGGTTCTGGTGCAAGCATGCATGCTGGCCAGCTACTCTTCTGGGTTTCTGGCATGCATGCTCGTGCGACGATCAGCTAGCCGGCACACATACTCACGCAGGAAAATGGAAGTCCATCTCTTTCAGTTTCCAGCACTGCCGCCCACAAAAAAGACAGCTGATCACATGCGCATGCGCCCCATAAACCCGGAAGAGGAACGGGTGACGCTGCACATGCCAGATAAAATGGCTCCTCGTGCCACTTTGCCATAGGTTCGCCATCACGGATCTAGCAGATGGGTGGGTAGATCTTCAATTCCCTTTATTCTGTCCTTTCCTCCTTCCCAAATCTCCCACTTCAGAAGGATGTGGGGTGTAAAAAGAAGGGAAATTGTGATATCCATCCAGCTAGCAGATGAGTGCAATATAATTTATTCATTCATTCATTTATTTATTTATTTATTGGTCATATTTCTATGCTGCCCACTCTCCGAGGACTCTGGGCAGCTTACACCAAAGACAGTATACTAAATAGCATCTTACCCCCAACAATCTGGGTCCTCATTTTATTCACCTCGGAAGGATGGAAGGCTGAGTCAACCTTGAGCCGGTGAGATTTGACCGCTGATCTGCTGAACTAGCAGTCAGCTGAAGTAGCGGCAGTACTGCACTCTAACCACTGCGCCACCTCGGCTCTTTAAATCCCTCCCTCCCTCCCTTCCTTCCTTCTTCATTCTATATGACTACCCATTTTAATCAAATAACTTGGAGCAACTTAGAACCCCTCTTTAAGGGAGATGGGCAGTTTGGAAACATAAAATACAAACAAATAGTTATAAGTGTACTTTTGCTCATCGGAAAAATAAAATAGTCTGTTTTGAACATTCTTTGTTTGTGGTAAAAAATGTTATAATACGTACGAAATTTTTGGGGAGGGGGAAAAGTAAGGATTTCTTTTTTTTTTAATCAAATTGTTCTCCTAGGAACTTCTGTGCAGTGAAGTGCGCGAAGGTCAGAGTTTCCTAGAATGTGACGCGGTATGCAAAGAAATGAAACGGAAAGCTTCTGAGGTAATTTGCCCTTTGCAGTTACAATATATTGTTGCTATTTTGAGTGATGAAGATGTGCACAGGATTACTAACCACGATTCTTGGGTAGGCCAATTAAACAGCAACTGCATGTTAATTTTAGTTCGTTCGTATGTAGCGCGAAGAAAGCAGAGAGTCACCAAATGGGATTGAATCAGGCTGAAGCTAAGCTGACAATGCGGAATTAAATTAAATATTGTAGGGAGTCTGCCTTGGTATATAATGTAACGTAATCCATATTCCATTGTCTTGCTCTTTAATGCTACGTGCCATCACACATTTTAGGTTGCAGTAATTTTAACACTTTCTTTATTCCTCTATTTTTTTCCTATAATTTACGTTGGGGTGTTTCTTGAACCTTTTTATAGAAGATGCTCATTTCCATTTAGTGGGAAATGCACTGCTCACTCTGACTTGCTATTCTGCACTGTCTGGTCTGTTATATTTGATATGTAATAATTTACTGAGTGCATCTGTTGTCATTTCAAAACTCTTAGTTTATGTGTGTGCTTGGTTGTGGTTTTTATCATTGTATAAATATACAATGATGTACCATGTTTTCCCGAAAATAAGACCCTGTCTTATATTTTTTTGAACTCCAAAATAAGCCCTTGGCCTTATTTTTGGTGGAGATCTTATTATTTTGGGGCGCATGGAGGAAACCAGAGGAAATGGCAGGGATTGGCTGGGCATGCATTTAAATATTTTCAGGGAGGGACTTATTTTAATGCATGCGCTCAAAAGCCCAATTGGGCTTATTATCAGGGGATGTCTTATTTTAGGGGAAACAGGTTATATGTATCATATACAATTGAGTATGTACCAGTGCTGGGTTTCAAATTTTTTTACTACCGGTTCTGTGGGTGTGGCATGGGGGGGGCGTGGCATGGTTTGGTGGGCGTGGCTTGGGGGTGTGGCATGGTTTGGTGGGCGTGGCAGGGAAAGGATATTGCAAAATCTCCATTCCTGTCCCAATCCAGGGGAAGGTTACTACAAAATCCCCATTTCCTCCCGATCAGCTGGGACTTGGGAGGCAGAGAATAGATGGGAGTGGGGCCAGTCAGTATTTTTCCTACCAGTTCTCCGAACTACTCAAAATTTCCACTGTCGGTTCTCCAGAACCAGTCAGAACCTGCTGAAACCCACCTCTGGTGTGTACCCATCCATTTTGTGAATGTAATTTCAGTGATAAGAGGGTTATACGGGGAAGTAGGCGGAGGAAGCAATATTAGGTGCCTTCACCGACTTGAGTTATTTAAAAAATAATAAAAGCGGCGAATAAATAAATGAAATAAACCTTCATTTAACAGCCAACATGTGACAAGCATACATCAGGCCTCTGTACCATTTCGTTTTGAACGATTTGAGCTACTTTTAATAGGAATTAAAAGTTACGCTGAAAAAAACTGTAGTGTAAGAATAATGATATTAATAATATATGCCTCTGCATGTGGCGATCATAATTCTGAGTGATTGAAAAATAAACACATGCCTGTTTTAAGATAATGAAAAATTCCATATAGTAACTACGATGTTTCTGGAAGGACCTTAAATCATCTTGCTCTGCTCTGTAGAAATTTTACTGGGCAGCATATCATTAATAGGGTGAACTATAACTAAGTTATAGCTTTCTTAATGGTTATATTTAATGAATAGGGATTGCTAATGCAAATAAAAAGCATTTGCATTATGGCATTCCAACAAAGAAATCAAAAAAAAAAAGGCTGTGAGTTACAAAAAGCTTGCTTTCTAAAGTCGAATGGACTAATTTGGAACAGATTTTAATTTATTCAATGAGGGCACGATGTTGCATTCCCAGTTTGTCACTTCTGAGCCCTGGCATGTCGCATGCCAGATGGCAGTACAGCAACGTGTGCCAAAAACAAAAAAGAAAAAGAAAGGAAATATGTCGTTATTGATGTAAAACACCCAATCTGGGATCAGAACAAATAGGAGTCCTAAATACGGAAACAAATATATTTGCCCTCAAATCTGCTGTCTCTGTGATCAGGGGCATGTCCGGAGGCCACGTGCGCATGTGCAGGGAGGCGGGGCACATGGGGGGGCGTGGGGCTGAGCGCATGCGGGGTGGCCACTGATGATGTGCAGGGGGTGGGGCGCACATTGCATTTGGGGGGTTCAGGCGCACCTGCGCATTCATGCACATGCACTTTGGCCACTCGGTCCGGAAAAGGTTAGCCATCACTGCGCTATACCTTAGAGAGCTGCTGAAAATACTGTCATTTTCTAATGTCACGTCATATGAAAGTAGGTTGTGGTAGTTAGATAATCTATTTGGAGCTATTTTCGCAAAAAGCAACACAGTAGATTTTTCTATTTTATTCCCACAGATTAAGGAAGCAGAGGCTAGAGCTGCCATCGAAGAGGAAAAACGAAGACAGCAGGTATGCACCCCAACTCTATTTCCATCGCATAGGACAGGGGTCTGCAACCTTAAATACTCAAAAGAGCCATTTGGACCCGTTTCCCACAGAAAAGAAAACACCGGGACCCACAAAACCTGGGTGGGCGTGGCCAACCCGATGTCACTCACTTCCACCAGTCACATGACCTCCTAGCCATGCCTACCCAGCCGGTCATTAGGGCAGAGAACCAGTTGTTAAAAAACACCGGGAACCACAAAATTATTTTGACATATCTCTCTCTCCCCCTCCCTCCCTCCTCCCCTCCCTCTCCCCTTCTCTCTCCCTCTGTATCTCTCTGTCTCTGCCCTGGCTGTTTCTCCATCCCCTGCCACCGCCCTTATCTTCTCAGGCCAGGCGAAGAGTGACTGGGAGGGGAGGGCGAGGGGCGGGGCCAGCCAGTGGTGGGATCACCTGACAGGGAGCCATAGGAGAGGGCCCAAAGAGCTGCATGTGGCTCCGGAGCCACAGGTTGCTGACCCCTAGCATAGGATAAACTTTTAATATATTCTTCCCTTGAACTAGACATTTCAGCTTAAAGTAAACTTGTGAAATTCTCAACAAGCCAACTTCATTCTGTGGATTTATTGTGTTTGAGCAACCAGTGGTACATCCTTGTTCAATTGATCCCGCTTAGCTCCTTATGTCAGTCTAGATTGTTCCACGTTATAAATAAGTTTCTCCATTTGATTGGGATCTCTTATTTTGTTGCCCTTCTGATAACGTAGGCTCCGACGTCAAGGGTCAGAGGCGACCTTATCAGAAGGGATCCTGCGAAGAGATAATGCTAAACAAAGCAGACGTCAGGCTCCCTAATTTACTTAAGCTGTTCTTGCTGGCAGGAAGAGGCAAATGGAACGATTGCATATTAGTTATAAATGCCCACTGCACAATCACGATAAGCTGTAATTTAGAAGAATGTTGGCTTCCGTGGGCAAGCTGACCAATGTGTTCAAATATGGTTTGATAATCACCTCTCAAAACTCCCGCATAACAAATGCTTTGGCAGTTTTCATTCTTCTAAATGTTCCTTCCCCCTTTTTCATGACGAAGAGGATCTTCGTTTGTTGAGAAGAGTGTCATTTATAATTGTGCCAAATGCTACTTGTATTGCATATGTGATCACGGAAAAAGAGCAGTACCCATGTGTTGGGTTAGCTAAGTATTATTGCATAATTGTATTTTTTAAATGGTAGTGCTTGCTTCGTCTGGTAATATCCTTTCCTCTAGCATGTTCATTCTTCGCTGATTAAAATCTTCATGAACAACCTTTGATAATACAATTATCAGAAATTCTTTTTCCCTTATGATAGAATTTATTTAATGCAATTTATAGCAACCATAACACTTTGATATTTAGTAAATTCATCGTTTCTCTTTTTTCCTTCTTCTGCAAGTTGCTCATTGCAGCAATATTAAACATTCAATGTACATCTCATGAAAATATACTAGATGGTCCTTTAAGTATGGGCTAGTGCTAAAGTCATAATGTCCTTCTTAATAAGGAGCTACTGCCTTAAGGGCTGTAGTGGTGCAGTGGTTAGAATGCAGTATTGCAGGCTAATTCTGCCAATTGCCAGCAGTTCAATTCTCACCGGCTCAAGGTTGACTCAGCCTTTCCGCCCTTCCAACGTCCGTAAAATGAGGACCCAGATTGTTGGGGGCAATATGCTAACTCTGTAAACCACTTAGAGAGAGCTATAAAACATTGTGAAGCAGTAGATAAGTCTAGACTCTTAAGTGCTATTTAGAGTTAAAGCTTCTCCCCGAAGAAACGTTGAATGAGTTTGTTGCATGTGCCTTCTCACATTAATGTCCATGAGCACACAAATGCTTTTTTTTTTTAATGAACGCTGCAATTGCTAGAAGTTCCAGAAATCTGTTGCTTATTCAAAGACCTTGAAGAATATAAATACTCTAGACTTTTTGTTTCACTCCAAGTGACCTTCCAGTTGCAGTATACAAGTAGGGTCAAAGTATGCATGTATTACCATATGCTTGTAGTAGAAGAACTTTTTTCGGTCTGATGTTCTCAAAGTAGGTTGGACTATCCCATTTCTTTCCCTAATAATCATCACCAAGTCAGACCTTGGCATTTATTCCATTCACACAGAACCATTATATCATACAGTGTATTATTTTGAGAAATAAGCGGGGGGAAATCGGTAAGTTCTATTGTTAAATTATTTTTATCATTTAATGTCATCTTCTCTCTCTCTCTCTCTCTCTCTCTCTCTCTCTCTCTCTCTCTCTCT
>WNWU01000068.1:3538248-3555291 GCA_012654045.1 Ptyas mucosa
TCTCTCTCTCTCTCTCTCTCTCTCTCTCTCTCTCTCTCTCTCTCTCTCGCAGGCAGAACTGGAGGCTTTTGAAAATAGGTTGAAAGGACGTCGGAAGAATAAGCGGAAAAAGGATGAGATCGAAGTTGAACAACCTTTATGGCAAAAGTATAAGAATATGATTCTGTTGCCAGTCGGTGGAATTATTGTCTTAATGGTTGCCTGGTTCCTAGCATACAATAATTGAAGCCTTAATTACTTCCGCATGCTTCTATGTAAAGAATTGGTAAACTGTGTTCTGTGTTGAGTGGTCATTGGTGTTTTTCAGTAATTTCACTGTTTATTGATAGAACAAAACCTATTTCGGTTTTTACCTCAAAATCACTTCAAAATATTTTGTGATGATCGTACCACACTCAGTCCTAGGCAAATATGCCGAGTTCTTTATAAAACGTTTGCATAAGATTAATCACGTATTGCTTCTCTGACATTATTTTGTTTCAGGCTAGCTGAGTGCTTAGTTATTTTGAAGGGTGTTCATAAGCATGATCTCTTGGTGATTTAAACATTATATGTTAAAACTCGGTTTAGTAGACTTGCACAGTCCTGCAAGTGAGTTTAGCAGCTAGCTAAATGAAATTTCAGAATTGTATTTTACATTTAGTTAAATTAATATAGGTCCTCAAAGGAAAACCTGAAGCTGTATAGCAATTCTAATTATACTTTGTCAAAGGTGGTTTATTTTTAAAAAAATCTACTTTAAGCATTCTGAGCTCTTAAGCTCCATTTTTGTTAATTGTATAATCAAATAGCAGCTCTTTCTGTATTAGACAATTTCTACTGTGATTTCCACAATAGTCTATGTAAATGGCTTCCTCTTTAGATTTAGCTGTCTTCAGCGGAAAGACTTCCAAACCATAGTATTTAAGGCTAATATCTCTGCCCCACTGAAAAACTGTTTTCATAATGAAAATGTACTTTAAATAAATTATTATCTCTGTCTGTTTTGTGTATAAAGTGGCACTCGTTTTATCAATATATGCACATCTACTCATAGAAAAGACTTACCTGATTCAGATACGTTAATATGTTAAAAAGACTTAACATATTGGCATATCTTAAAATTGTGCTTTCTAAGTGAACAATTAAAAGTTGTTTAAATGTTCAACCAACCTGATACATATTTACAGTATATTAACATTGTATACAACAATGTTTACAATGTCTACATTGTATACAAACCTTGTAGAATTTGATTGCTCATCAAAATTCTATTAAACGTATTACACAGAACATTAAAACTACACAATATAATAAAAAGTAAAAGAATTAAAGAAGAAAAAATGCAGAAAGAACTATAAAAATATATAAAAGAAATAGAAAGAAGCTTCCAATATCCCTTTCATCATCATCATCATCATTATTATTATTATTATTATTATTATTATCATCATCATTATTATTATTATTATTATTTATTAGACTTTTGTGCTACCCATCTCACCTGAAGGTGATATTTTCAAATATTAATGGATTAGATGAGATCACCATTATAAAAGTATTACACATTGTAAAAGTATCTAGGCCCAGAAAGTGGGTATATAGGTATGTGTACGCATATAACTTACCCATTATATATTAGAAACATGGTTTGCAAATACTGTAATTTATTTGAAGAAGTGAAGACATGGTTGCATGAAGACAAAATTCATGGTACAAAACCCAGAAAACTTACTGTTTTTATACTGTATATAGTTCCATCTTTTTAAACACTGAGCTTGCAATAGTTTATACCAGGGAGAAAAAAAATATTTTCCCTTCAGTGCATTTTTGGCCATAATGCACATAATGCACATATTTATCCTATATATCACAATGACTTTCGCTCACTGGAGGCTAATATAGCATTTCTTCTGATAGGCATTTCAATCGGCCAGGTTTTCTATCAATTTGAAAACAAAAGATACCCAATACATAATGGTTTTTATACAGGTGGAGGCAATGGTGAAATCCAATTTTTTTTGCTACTGGTTCTGTGGGCGTGGCTGGGGAAGGATACTGCAAAATTACATTCCCACCCCACTCCAGGGGAAGGATACTGCAAAATCCCCATTCCCACCCCACTCTAGGGGAAGGATATTGCAAAATCTACATTCCCACCCCACTTCTGGGAGAAGCATACTGCAAAATCCCCATTGCCACCCCATTCCAGGGGAAGGATACTACAAAATCCCCACTCCAGGGGAAGGATACTGCAAAATCCCCATCCCCACCCCACTCCAGGGGAAGGATATTGCAAAATCTCCATTCCCACCCCAGCCAGAAGTGGTATTTGCCGGTTCTCTGAACTGCTCAAAATTTCCACTACCGGTTCTCCAGAACCTGCTGGATTTCACCCCTGTATGGAGGACTGTTTTCTTATAAGTGGATTAACTCTTTTGCTAATAGAATGTGTTTTTAGAAAATGCAAGACCTGATGGCACATGTGATCTGGAACTATGGAAAGTCATAAAAGCTGAAAGTTTCCCTTCATTCAGGCAGATTAGGGCCAAGAACAGTTTTAAATAAATAGTGAGTAGATGTGGGTGAGAGTGAGAGTGAGTGAATACATCATTGGCATCCTTCAGTCTCAAGAGACTATGGTATCGTGCTTTGGAAAGAGGCCCTAAAACAGCATCTAGTGTGACTAAAAAGGCCAATTCGAGAGTGGCAATCCCTTCCACACTGAGGGCAGATACATTCTGTCCCCTGCCCAGCCCCCAGATAGGGGAAATGCTTTCCTACAAAATTCCCAAGAGCCATTGCTGCTCTTTTAAGCCTTATGGGAGGGGCCAATCATCTCGTGGCCTTACTCCTGAGTCGTCCCTTTTGCTTTAGCTGCTTTTGCCTTCTGGCAGCTCTTTGCATGCGTGCACTAGGAACAGGCTCCTCCTGTTCCTCTGCCTCTCTGCTCTCAGCCTCTGGAGGCTGGGACTTGGGAAGCAGAGAAGAGATGGGGGCGGGGCCAGTCAGAATTTTTTACTACCGGTTCTCCAAACTACTCAAAATGTCCGCTACCGGTTCTCCAGAACTGGCCAGAACCTGCTGAAACCCACCTCTGCGGCACTGCTATCTATTCATTTCTCTTTATGTATGCTTGGTTGCTTAGAACTGTTTTGGATATTTGGTACGATCACATTTTTTTTTCATAAACTTAACTGCGCATAATTTTTCGGGGGAAAAGAAGCATCCTAGAAAAAACCAGGTAGCAGTGCCATTGCTGTAATTCAATATTTTCAGTACCAACAGCCAGAAACCAGGGGCGGGCTTCAGAACCCATTGCTACTAGTTCGCTCACGGGCGCGCAGGCACGCAATGCTTCCGCACATGCCCAGAAGCATCCGGGCGGGCGAGCAGAGCCTCCCACCGCCACCGCTACCAGTTCGCTAGATCTGGGGCGAACCTATAGCAACCCACCACTTCCAGAAACTCTTTTAAGACTTTGGAATGAAGGCTTTTTCTGTTTTGACTGGGAATGTTGTACATACAGAGCAAAAGTTCTATATGAGCTTTAGAGGAAGCATTTTGACAAACAAGCAGTGGAAACCGTAGTGAGTGTTTAGTGGTGGGAATGAAGGGAAATGGGTATAAATGCAAACATGTTAAATGAATTATAATTCATGTTATCATTGAATTATAAACCACTATTTTTGGAACACCTTTTGCTCTTACAGGTAATTCTTGATTTACGACTGTAATGGAGTCTGCCAATTACAGTCCTAAATTGTGACGGATGTAAAGCAGGTTGACTTTTTCCCCCCGAATGGTTGTTAAGTGAATACCATGGTTATTAAGAGAACCGTTGTTCATTATAGGGTGTTTTTGCTGAAAACCAGAAGCAAATGCCCGTTTTTGGTCAAAATGTTGAAAATGTGTCCGTGGGATGCTGCAAATAGCCATCAATGCAGGCCAGTTGCCAAGCTCCCACTATCAGAAGCTCATTAAGTACTTTTTTGGAGCGTCCATTGTAACTTCGAACGGTCTTTAAGTGACCTGTTGTAAGTTGAGGACTACCTGTACACTGTTTCATTATCCCCTTTTCTTCATCTGCTAATACAGTGATGGCAAATCTTTTTCTCGTTGGGTGCCAGAAGTGCGCATGCCAACACCCATAATGCCATTCAAACTCCTCCCACATGCGCATGCGCACAAGACCTCCTCGTATTCCCCCCTGCGCATGCGCCTCGCATTGTGTATGCGCAGCCCCACACATGCGCTTCGTCCCCCTTGCCCCAGGAGAAGGAGAAGCCACCGGCGGGGAGATGAGCTGCCCCAGGAGGACTGGAGAAGAACGCAGCTCCTCACTCATGGAGATGCACCGGCGAGGAAGCGGTTGCAGTAAATGGTAAGAGGAGCGCTGGCCAGGAAGCGGTCATGCTCCCTGGCGGGAGAGGGTTGCACAAACCTTTGCTGGCGCGAACAGTCTGCCTGCCTCACGCTCCAGGCAGCATCCAGCCATGCCAGCTAACCCTAACCCTAACCCATGACCTCTTCCTGGCCGGCAGCTCGCCTCCCCGCTGGCAGCTTCTTGTCCTGGCTGCACACTTTAAAAGAACTGAAACAGTGGTGGGTTCCTCCCGGTTCCTCCCGGTTCCTCCCGGTTCCGCCGAGCCAGTAGCGGTGACAATATGATGTCACCAACCCGGTTCTCCCCCCCACGGCCCCCCCCCACCCCTGCCGCGTCATTCTTACCTTTTATTTGGCCCCACCCCCAATCTATTGCTGCCTCCTGAGTCCCAGCTGATGGGCTATAAGGAAAAACTGTTTAAACTCTTGCCGGGGCTTCAAAGGGCCTCCCTACAGCTGATCAGTGTTAAAAGGCAGTTTGGTGGTAGACCGGTGCCTCCAAAAACGAATGAGTAGACCAGTGCCTGCAAAAACAAATGGGTAGACCAGTGCCTGCAAAAATACTTGAGTAGACCAGTGCCTGCAAAAACAAATGGGTAGACCGGTACAGCTCTGAAAGCAGTTAAAAGCCTGGTAACCCAGAAGATGGCTGGATTTGCAGAAATGGCAAAGGTTTCAGCTTTTTTAAAAGATCAGACGCATGAGAAGTATATACAGGAATGGAAATTATGGATTGAGTATGTACAGAATAAGTATCAGACTAGAAAATATTATATCGCTTTTAGCTGAGATGACTATGTTAGTATGTTAGTAAATATAGAAAAAAGATATGGAAGTTTGAATAACATATATATTGTTTGGGAATATTAATATTGCATATAATGGAAGTCAAGGGGGGGAGGGAAGAGGGAGGAGGGGGAGGGTTAGGGTGGGGATGGGAAGGATTTATATATTCTTTTTACATGTATTCTACAATCTGTGGCTAGGGAGGGGGGGGGAAAAGGGGGAAAAATTTGTATTGTTAAAACTTTTTCAATAAAAAAAAAAAAAGCCTGGTAGACCAGGACCTCTGCTAAATCCTAAAGAATTATCACATGACCATCAAGCCACGCCCACAAAATAAGCCACGCCCACAGAACCAGTAGTAAAAAAATTTAGAATCCACCCCTGAACTGAAAGCGTCAAAAGAATGACTGTTTTCTAATAGTGCTCACCACTGAATACGCTGAGCAAGAGTCAGGTGTACCAAGATAGTACCAAGACTGTTACCTTAAGTCTATTCCCTTTTTTCCAGCATGCAAATCTGTTGCCTAAAACTACCAGGAGCCGACATCCAACAAAGCTGCCTAGTTTTTTCCAATTTAATATAGCTCGGAAAGGAACCTGAATGGATACTCAATCCAGATTGAACAGATTGAGTGACAGTTGAATGTCATCTTGGAAAGAAAGGTAGAAGATGAATTAATTAGGCATGGCAAACTGCTTAACCTTGCTTGCAGTTCATCTCTAGATTCTCTAGGTAAGAAACAACTGTTCTGCCCCAGGTACGGACCCCAAAGAACGCAGCGCACACAAAGTCTGTACAAACCTTAGTTTACTAAATTAAATCAGTCTTTTTCAAACAAAGGCTGTTAATTAACTTTCTTAACAGCCTACAAGAATCCAAAGAATAAATAATCGTCATCTTACTAGGTATTGGCAGAAAGCCCAGAAGCAATTTGCAGGACACTGATAAAAGAACTAAAATCCAGAACGAAGTTGTTCCCTGCAAATTGCCTCAGTTGCCGTCCTTCCTTAAATAGGCTAAGGGTGTGGCCAGTTAGCCCCAAGCCTTACTCTCGAGGAGACCTCCTCCTGAGGAGCCACTCCTGCTTTTTGGCAGCTCTGCGCGCCCGTGCATCGAGAAGAGGCTTCTCCTCTTCTTCCTCTTCACCAATGGAAGCTTCTGGAGGTTCTAAAGGCCCTGGCTGAATCCCCGCCTCTGAAACCACATCTTCTCCAGCCTCCTCATTGTCTGACTCGAGTGCCAGCTGCACAGGCTGCTGGCGCAGCACTACACCAGCCTCCTCGCTGTCGGAATCAGCTACTAGCTGCACAGGCAGCTGATGAGCCCCAACAGTTACTAATTTAACATCTGCAATGATTCGCTTAACAACTGTGGCAAGAAAGGTCGTAAAATGGGGCAAAACTCACTTAACAAACGTCTGGCATAAATGTTGGGTTCAATTTGATCGTACGTCGAGGACTACTTGTACTCTCAGTTGGTCAGAGAAAGGAAAGTTTCATTTCAGATGAAAACAACAGGGAAGGGTGCAACCATAATTTTGTACTACTGTAGAAGTTTTTATGAATCTCATTTTCTCTCTAATCAGCTTTAAGCACCACAGCCACCTTTCCGTAAAAACATAAACAATGCCTAATACGAAAAAAAGTATCGTAATGATATTTATTTTTCTAAGCTGACTATAGCTCACACTCTGGAGAGCACGGTCATGCTTTTTTTGCAACAGACTTATCAGCATATACCATATTGTTCGGAGTATAAGACGCACCTTTCCCCCCCCAAAAGGGGGTGAAAATTTAGGTGTGTCTTATACACTGAATGTAGCCCACCCACTGATCCTTTGGCCTCTGCCTCCCAGCAATTTACCTCCTTGCAGCAAGCAGCAAGAAGAAACAGCCCATTTCAGCTTCAGCACAGTCTGTTTAGCACAAGTTGATTGGATCGGCCTCCCAATTCTCAGCTGCTTTGCTCTCAGCTGTTTTGCGGGGGCCTCTGCTGCTTGCTGCAAGGAGGTAAATTGCTGGGAGCAGATTTTCTTTTTTCTTGTGCTAATCAAGCTATGCTGAAAACGAAACTGAAAGTAAAGCAGGCTGTTTGCTGTTTGCTGCAAGGAGGCAAAATTGCTGGGAGGCAGAGGCAGATTTCTTTTTCTTGTTTTCCTCACCAAAAAAGGTAGTTGCGTCTTATAGTCTGGAGCGTCTTATACTCCAAAAAATACGGTACTCTCTTAGGAGAATATAAAGTTACTTGGAGAGGGCAAATCCTACTTCCTTTACGTTTCTTTGCCCTTGGGAAAAACATTTGTGCAGTATGAAATCTGCGGGAGAAACCAGCTGTACCTCATAAACACTGCAAAAACAACTTGCACAAATAGTCCTTGACTTATGACCGCAATGGAGCCCAAAATTTGTGCTGCTAAACAAGTTTTGTTCCATTTTGCGATCTTGTTTGTCCCAGTTGTTAAAGTGAATCACCACAGCTGTTAAGGTAGGGACATGGTTGTTAAGTGAATTTGGCTTCCCCATTGACTTTGCTGGTCAGAAGGCCGCAAAAGGGACTCCCATGTCCCCAGGACACTGCAACCGTCATAAATACGAGTCAGTTGCCAAGCCTCTGAATTTTGATCGCGTGACGATGCTGCAATGCTTGTAAGTTTGAAAAATGGTCATAAACGGCTTTGTAACTTTGGAAGTCAGTAAATGAATGCAGGGGTGAAATGTAAAATGTGTTACTACCGGTTCTGTGGGCGTGGCTTGGTGGGGGGGGTGTTAATGTGACTGGGTGGGCGTGGCCAACTTTTTTTTTTTTTAACTTTTCAAAGCATTTTTTCTAATGCTTTGAAAAGCCTCTGGCGATCAGGTAACTCAGTTGGGATTCGGCCAAGAGGTTGCAGAAAAAAATGCTTTGAAAAGCCTCGGACGATCCCAGCTGAGCCGCGTGATCATCAGAGGCTTTTTTTTTTTCCTTTTAAAAGCATTTTTTCCTCGGAAGAGGTTGTAGAAAAAATGCTTTTAAAAGTAAAAAAAAAAAAGCCTCTGATGATCGTGCAACTCAGCTGAGCATTGGGGGGGGGCACACAGGGATTTTTGCTACCGGTTCTCCGAACCACCCGCTGCCATCGCTACCGGATCGGGTGATATTAATGTAAATGATGCGGGTTCAGCTAGATGACCACTGAAGAACCCTCTTTATTCACAGTATTGTAAGAAAGAAAATGTGCTGGTTTGAGAGAAACATGTTTGCTGGAAAGTATATTAAAGGCAGTTAAACCCCATTATTGGTAATATATCTTCTGATGAAGCCTAGCTGTCACAGAAGACAGCCATATAGAGAATGTCTGAAAAGGCTCACTGTCATCCACACAAAAGACATGTATGGGGGAAAGAGTTAATTATCACCTAAGGACAGCAGTAAAAACTCCATTAGTACTTACAGAACTTAGGAAAGTGGTCCAGCTGAAAATAATCTTATAAACTAGAAGCAAATGGTTTAGTAATGAGGAACTGTCCGTTATTTTATAATAAATGTATGTTAGCCATATATGGAATAAATGTATGAGCTCATGTATTTGATACCAAATGTAATTTTACCATATATGGAAAATGTATTAGATCACCGACTCCTTTGTCTTGAAAACATATATAAGCAGTTGTGTCAAATCTCTTGGTTGTTCAGACTTTCAGGTATGAATCTGCTCTGAACCTTGCGCAATAAATCTGTCTCTGGCTGACCCGGAATGTTGTTTGGTCCCATCATTCCATAACAATATGGTCCGAACCGGGAGCATTTCACCCCTCAATGAATGGTTATACTGCCTATACTGTCTGACACTGTAGCAGTTGAAGGGTAAAGTGTTAAAAAAAGGAATGAAAGCTGGGCCACCAAAGGATTTTGCAAAAATATGAATTTGTAACTAAGAAACTACGTACCAGAAAAGAAAGCTCTCCAAATCTGAGCAAAGCTATTTATCCAATAATCCTGGTGTTAAATAAGAATTCACCGTGGCAGGGTTTTAGTTTCTAGAACAGGGGCTGAAGAATTTAAAGACAGAGTTGCATGTTCAATGTGAACCCTTTCCATCCTTTCAAAATAAATAGTAATTGCTTACTATTTGTTAAAGGTCTGGGTTTTTTTAAAAAAATCTCAAGCCTTTGATTCTCATATTTCCGGAAAGGGAGTGCAAATGTGGAATTAAAACCTACTGTAACGGCAGAAAAAACATGGTAAAAAAACGCTTATTGCAGTGACGGCTAAACTTTTCCAGACCGAGCGCCCAAAGTGCGAGCCCAAACCCCCAAAACGCAATGTGCGCGTTGCTCCCGTGCATGCGTGCACTGCAGGGGTGGGTACTACTTACCTTTACTACCAGTTTGCAATGGGAGCATGTGCATTTCTGCGCATGCGCAGATCCTCCATTATGACATGCGGGCGGGTGGGTGGAGCCTCCCGCTTTTACTACCAGTTCGCAAGAACCGGACAGAACCGGGAACAACCCACCACTGGTACATTGACCCCCCCGTACATGCCCCGGCCCCCCACATGCGTGGCGGAGACCCGAAGACCAGCTGGCCGACGGGAGGCGCACGCACATTGCGTAGCGGAGCTGAACTGTGACAACAGCTCACATGCCCACAAAGGGCACTGCGTGCCATCTCTGGCACGCCTGCCATAGGTTTACTATCACGGTAATCTAGCATCAACAATCAAGGTCTCTTTTAAACAGGGGCTCTGGTGGCTCAGTAGACTAAGGCAGTGATTAACATCCACTTACATCTGCTGCCTGCAGTTACTGCAAGTTCAAATCCCACCAGGCTCAAGGTTGACTCAGCCTTCCATCCTTTCTAAGGTAGGTAAAATGAGGACCCAGAGTGTGGGGGCAATAAGCTGACTTTGTATAAAATATACAAAAGTATGAAGGCTATTGCTTAACGCATTGTAAGCCACCCTGAGTCTCCGGAGAAGGGCAGCATATAAATCAAATTTAAAAAAAAAAGACAAAAAACCCCAAATATGACAAGCTACTGGCAATTCCAGGAAGAGTCGCTTGCCTTACGATGATCTGAGAAGTGGAGAATCGTACAGAAAGAAGCCTCGTCTCCTTTCTGTACTGCCTCAAGCAATAAACTTTCTAAAATAACAGCGGGTTGTATTTTGTGTAGAGATTCAGGATGACCTCCTGCCTGCTTCTTTCTAAGAGCTTTTATTTATGCGCTGTTTCCTGGAAGTTCCTCATCCAGTGTGTATTACTTGTAGGAAGTGCCCCATGCATCAAAGCTGAAGAGAGACATGCCTACGTGGGAGTTTCCTAACCAGAAAACATCGTCCCAAAGTGGAATCGGATGTTTCCTGCACAAATAGACAGTTGGACATTGTTTCTCCATAAAGGATAATGGCAAAGGATTTTGCTTTTAGACTGACTGGGGAATTCTGGGAGTTGAAGTCCCACACATCTTATAATTGCAAAGGTTAGACCAGTGTTTCTCAACCTTGGAAGCTTGAAGATGAGTGGACTTCAACTCCCAGAATCCCCCAGCCAGCGCTGAGCCGAATTGGGAGCAACCCAACACTGGTCACAATTGGTAGAAACCAGGAGTGAAATCTAAAAATTTTCCCCACCGGTTCTGTGGGCGTGGCTTAATTGGTGGGCATGGCTTGGTGGTCAGGTGACCCGGTGGGCATGGCTTGGTGGTCAGGTGACCCGGTGGGCGTGGCCAATAATCAATAATAAAAATAATAAACACAAAACACTAAGAGATACCAAAAAACAACTTTCACACTTTACACACACACACGCAACACAACACAACTGTCTCACACACAATGTAAAAGCAGCTGCACTTCACCCAAAATGGCCCCTGCAACAAGCAGGAACCTCACACAGCCACAAAAAGCTCAACTTTCACACTTTACACACACCAAATGCCACATGCAGCTTTGTGAGATTTTATGTGTTTGTGTAGTTAGACTGAAACACTACAGAAACACACCAAATCTCAGAAACCTGCACAAATATCTTATTTTATTATTTTATTTTATTTTATTTATATTTTTAGATAAAAGCAGCTACATTTAAAACTTCCTTAACTTTAAATTGCTATGTCTAAAAAAAATAATAAAACTCCTTAAAAAAACCCCAATTAACTATTTTTTTAAAGCTCCCCCTCCCCCACAAAAAAAACCCCAGTTACTTACCCAATTGAAGGCACAAGGCAGGCAGATTGAGTTGCTCACCGATTGGATTGTTTGCAGGCAGGCACACTGAGTTGCTAGCTGATGCAATCGATTGCAGCAGTCTAAGCAAGGCTGGAAAAGCAAGTGAGCCCAAAAGAAGCATCAAGCTACCAAGTAGGCAAGTGGGGACCGGGCAATTGGGTGGGCATGGGTGGGGGGGCCCAGGGATTTTTACTACCGGTTCTCCGAACTACCCACCTCCATTGTTAACAGATCGGCCGATCTGGTCCAAACCGGGAGCATTTCACCCCTGGTAGAAATCAGTGGTGGGATTCAGCCGGTTCGCACCACTTCAGGAAAACCGCTTGTTAACTTTCTGAGCAGCTTGGCAAACTGGTTGTTGGAAGAAATCATTAAGGCAGATAAGCGGTTGTTAAATAACTTGAATCCCACCACTGGTAGTGATGCAACCTTTGATGTTGGTGGTAGGGATTAAGGGGGGGGGGGGATGCATTGAGTATCATGGCTTTAATTTTATTAGCAGGAAGAGTAAATAAGTGTCTTTAGTGAGTGTTTTGCCATCCGGAGGGCATTCTACTTGTACAGTTCTTAGTCCAAAGGATTGTGCTTTGAGAGATTCTGAAGTGTGACGTCTCCTGAACAATACAAATCTGAAATTTATGTAACCCTGTGTGCTTTCTTCAGGTCGAGTTAACGAAATCTCTGCAAGAAAACAACCAATCTCAGAGAGCATTGAGGCTTAGGCCTGGGGTATCTGCAGGAGATATCTGCGGGTATCTGCGGGCCTCCTCAGGGCGCCGTCAGCCAGACAATGTCGGCTGGCGGCCCCCAGGGGGAGGGCGTTCTCTGTGGGAGCGCCGACCCTCTGGAATGAGCTGCCCACCGGCCTCAGGACAGCCCCGGACCGCCTCTCCTTCCGCCACGAATTGAAGACGTGGCTTTTTCACCATATGGGCTGAATCCGTAGGGGGACTTCAAATATTTTAATAATTTTAATTTGATTTTAATTAATTTTAAATTGATTTGAAGTGTTTATGTAATTTTCTGTTGTTTTTGTAAGCCGCCCTGAATCCTACGGGAGAAGGGCAGCATGTAAATTACATAAATAAATAAATAATAAATAAATAAATAAATAAATTGAGGACTCCATAATTCAACCTTGCACTACAGATATTCCCTTCAGTTCCCTCTGTCTAACTAGCAGAGGTCTTCACACTTGGCAGCTTTAAGACTTGTGGACTTCAACTCCCAGAATTCTCCAGCCAGCAATGTCAGCTATGTTATTATGATGTCAGCTATTATGATGTCAGCTATGCTGGCTGGAGAATTCTGGGAGTTGAAGTCCACAAGTCTTAAAGCTGCCAAGTTTGAGGATCCCTGAGTTAGACTTACCTCCACCTAGTTTTATGAATGCAAAGTAAAGAGAAACATGCCGTGTTGCAGGTATGTGTGATTGTGTTGGATAAAAGAAAGGGAACTTTGTTGAAGTCCTTTTGTACAGGTAGTCCTCGACTTACGATCACAATTGCAGCTCTGGTGGCTCAGCAGACTAAAGCAGTGACATTAACTGTTATTAAGATCAGCTGCCTGCAATTACTGCAAGTTCAAATCCCACCAGGCTCAAGGTTGACTCAGCCTTCCATCCTTTCTAAGGTAGGTAAAATGAGGACCCAGATTATGGGGGAAATAAGCTGACTTTGTATAAATATACAAAAGTATGAAGGCTATTGCTTAACGCATTGTAAGCCGCCCTGAGTCTCCGGAGAAGGGCGGCATATAAATCAAATTAAAAATAAATAAATAAATAAATAAAAAATTTGAGGCCAACATTTCTGTTGCTGAAGTGAAACATGTGTTAAGTGACTTCTACCTCATTTTGCGACCTTTCTTGTCACTGCTGTTAAGTGAATCACTTCAGTTGTTACGTTAGCAACATGGTTGTTAAGCAAATCCGGCTTCCCCGTGGACTTTGCTTGTCAGAAGATTGCAAAAAGGATCCCGGGACATCATAAATGTAAATCTGAATTTTGATCATGTCACCATGGGTCGTTAAATGTGAAAAAACGGTCATAAGTCCCCCCCCCTTTTTTTCCCCTAGTGCCCTTGTAACTTTGAACTGTTTATTTACTTGTAAGTCAGGGATTGTATTTGTGCAACAATGGAAAAATGATGAGATCCCGAGTCTGAGGGGAATGTAATTAAGAAAATATTAGAATGTGCAGAAATGGATAGACTAACGCTTATTATTAAAGACAAAGAAGAAACTGAATACTATTTGATATGGGATGTATTTTATCAATGGCTAAGCAATAGAAACAGAAGTTAGAAAGGAGGAGATATAAAAAGAGGAAATGTTAACGAGGAGAGTCATTAAAGAAGTTGATGCTAAGTATTATTGTTATCATATTATGATGTCAGTATATTATTAATATCATGGTGATAAATACCACAGCCACGTGTTGTTAAGTATTATGCCTACTTAAATATAATTGTACCCAGACCGCACACGGTTTGATGAAAATTGAATCTGATATAAATAAAACAAATAAAACTTGTAAAATGAATCAATCAATAAATAGTTGGAAGTCAAGGAGTTACCTGGTCGGATATTCTCTTCAGTTCCCTCAGTCTTTCTGTCTAACTAGCTAGGCTTTTTCCCCCCACCTACCGTAAGTTTTATCGATGCAAAGTAAAGAAGGACACGCCGTGTTGGGGAGGGGGGGGGGCTGTTTGATAAAAGAAAGGGAACTTTGTTGAAGTCCTTTTGTATAAGAAATTAAAAGACGCTTGCTCCTGGGGAGGAAAGCTATGGCAAAGTAAGACAGCATACTAAAAAGCAGAGACATCACCCTGCCAACAAAAGTGTGTATAGTCAAGGCGATGGTTTTCCCAGTTGCAATGTATGGCTGTGAAAATTGGAGCATAAGGAAGGCTGAACGCCAAAGAATGGAGGCCTTTGAACTCTGGTGCTGGAGAAGATTCCTGCGAGTCCCTTGGACTGCAAGGCCATCAAATCGGTCAGTCCTAGAGGAGATCAACCCTGACTGCTCTTTAGAAGGCCAGATCCTGAAGAGGAAACTCAAATACTTTGGCCACCTAATGAGAAGGAAGGACTCACTGGAGAAGAGCCTAATGCTGGGAAAGATTGAGGGCAAAAGAAGAAGGGGACGGCAGAGAACGAGGTGGCTGGATGGAGTCACTGAAGCAGTCGGCGTGAGCTTAAATGGACTCCAGAGGATGGTAGAGGACAGGAAGGCCTGGAGGAACGTCGTCCTTGGGGTCGCGATGGGTCGGACATGACTTTGCAATTAACAAGGTCATCCTTCTACCACCATGGCTTGTGTGGACTTTGTTAACGGAAAACAAGGGGAGAGACAGGCTCTGAACCAGTGATGAAATCCAATTTTTTTTACTACTGGTTCTGTGGGCGTGGCTTGGTGGGCGTGATGTGGTGGGCGCGGCAGGGAAGGATGCTGCAAAATCTCCATTCCCACCCCACTCCTGGGGGAAGGATGCTGCAAAATCCCCATTCCCACCCCACTCATGGGGGAAGGATATTACAAAATCTCCATTCCCACCCTACTCTGTGGCCAGCAAGAGGTGGTATTTGCTGGTTCTATTCAAAATTTCTGCTACCGGTTCTGCAGAATCTGCTGGATTTATGTACATTGAGAGCTTATGCACCAAAGACAAATTCCTTGTGTGTCCAATCACACTTGGCCAATAAAAAATTCTATTCTATTCTATTCTATTCTATTCTAGTCTAGTCTAGTCTAGTCTAGTCTAGTCTAGTCTAGTCTAGTCTAGTCTAGTCTAGTCTAGTCTATTCTATTCTATTCTATTCTATTCTATTCTATTCTATTCTATTCTATTCCATTGCGTTCCATTCCATTCCATTCCATTCTATGACTATCAGTAAGTGTTGTACCTTATGATTCTTGACATATGTATCTTTTTTTATATGTACAGTGAGAGCATACGCACCAAAGACAAATTCCTTGTGTGTCCAATCACACTTGGCCAATAAAAAATTCTCTTCTCTTCTCTTCTCTTCTCTTCTCTTCTCTTCTCTTCTCTTCTCTTCTCTTCTCTTCTCTTCTCTTCCCTTCCCTTCCCTTCCCTTCCCTTCCCTTCCCTTCCCTTCCCTTCCCCTCTCCTCCCTTCCCTTCTATGACTATCAGTAAGTGTGGTACCTTATGATTCTTGACATATGTATCTTTTCTTTTATGTACCCTGAGAGCAGATGCACCAAAGGCAAATTCCTTGTGTGTCCAATCACACTTGGCCGATAAAAAAAAAAATCTATTCTATTCTATTTCACCTCTGCTCTGAACCCGGAGAGCGTCCCCTTCAAGCCTGCTCGATGACAGCTTTCCAGGAGGGGAGGGGGAGCTGCCTTGATTTGGGGGGGGTGTCTCTACTGGGGGGGGGGGGCGAAGGTAGCCTGGACCCCCTTATCCTCGCGCTGCGTCCGCCCTCCCGCCTGGCAGGCCGAGGGAGGGAAGGCTGGGTGGGGATCGCGGATCAGGAGCCAACCCCCACTCGGGAGCGAGACGGCGGGGGGGGCGGGGGGGCCGAGAGACGGGCTGTCTTTTGCGTCCGCCACCGCGTTTAGAAGCCCGAAAGCCACAGTCCGGCCAAGCGGTGGGCGAAGGCGGGGAGGACAGAGTATGTCTCCTCCCGACCGGCTCCCCGAGGAGGCCGAGGGCTCCCCCCGGCCAGTCCTCCACACCGAGCAGGTAAGGGCTAGGCGGGCTCATCCTCCTCCTTCCCAGACCCCGATCCTCAACAGGCTCCCCCGATGGAGACGCCAGAGCCAGCTGGGGGTGGCCGGGAAAACGGATCGTTGGCAACAGACAGCTCGGCTCCGGGTGGATCTGTTCTTCTGGGGGTGGGGGGATCTAAAGCCGGACGGATGATCTCTGGGTGTGTGTAGTGTGTGTGTGGGGGGGGGGGGAACCACCCCGCGGATCTATTTAGGGGGGGGGGGCGTTACAAAGCCCGGTTCGAGTCCTACAGGTCTTCTGCGTGAGTAAGGGGTGGGGGTTGGACTAGATGACCTCTAAGGTCCCTTCCAACTCCGCTGTTCCTTCCTCTTTTTTCCCCCCTGCCTTGGGGAACTTGGAAGCGGAGTCGGGCTGCGCGTTTTCTGCTCCGTAAAGGGAAAACGGCGGAGCTGCAAAAAGTTGCGCGGGCTCGGAGGGTGGGAAAGTTGCGCGGGGGGAAACTTGCTCGAAGCTTTACCGAACGGAGCAAGGTTTTGTGTGTGTGTGTTTTGAGGTCTTCCAGGGGTGTCGGCGAACACCCTCCCCCCCATTGGCACACGCAACCCCGATCGGCTAAAAAGCGCCCTTTTATTTGCGCCGGTGGTTTGCGGGGACGCAACCCCGTCTTTTCTGCATCGCTTCGGGATCGGGTTACCTCTTCGACTGGGAGTCCAACTTGTTTGATCCGAATCGTGGTTCAGAGGCTTAACTATAGTTAGCGGGAGGGGCGCCTTGCCTCTTTTTAACTTTGGTTGCGTAGACTGGGCTAATCAAACCGGTTGGATTTCGGGGTTTTCTTTCTTTCTTTCTTTCTTTCTTTCTTTCTTTCTTTCTTTCTTTCTTTCTCTTTCTTTCTTTCTTTCTTTCTTAGTGATTCACACGACTGTGTGAATAGAATAGAATAGAATAGAATAGAATAGAATAGAATAGAATAGA
>WNWU01000068.1:3558810-3575650 GCA_012654045.1 Ptyas mucosa
ATTCCATTCCATTCCATTCCATTCCATTCCATTCCATTCCATTCCATTCCATTCTAAAGGAGTACAGAGTTTGGAATCTTAAGCCATTTCCTTAATCACTAATGATTCATTGGCACTTTGTGTACCTGTTGTGATAAAAAAAAATCTGACTATCATTACTGGCACAACATCATCCCATAATTCTTGTGCTGATGTGCAAAGCCCCTGGGAGGGATATAGCCATTGGTCTGATTTGAAAACATTCATGATTTCTAGTCTGGAAGTGTTCATTCCGCTTCTATTTCTGTGTTTTTCCATTGTGTGAACCCAAGAAGTTATGAAGGCTTTCCAGAAGATGTCAGGTCATTTTCTCGAAACAATACAGAAATAGCTTGCTGTTTTTATGACAGGTATTTTTCAGCTAGCCATTTTGTTTTACAGCCCTGACATTCCCAGGTAATCTTTCATCCAAGGAACCTAACCAGGTTTGATTGGTCTTATTTTTTCAAGATTGGCTCCGTGTTGCCACCTACTGGGGTTCAGGTGGGCTGTACAATCCTAGCAACCTTTAAGTAAAAGCATAAATGCTTTGTTGTACTGACCAAACTTTTCTTCTAGTACAGATAATCCTCATTTTACAACAGTTCATTTAGTGACCATTCAAAGGTATAATAGCACTGCAAAAAGTTACTTATGATCTGTTCTGCCCCAGCTACGGATCCCAAAGAATGTAGCACACACAAACTCCGAACAAAACTCAGTTTACTTCAAAACGCAGTCTTTTGCAAATGCAGGCTGTTAATAAAATGTTCTTGACAACCTGCCAGAAATTCCGCAGATAAGATAAGAGTCTTACTAGAGTTGGTAGAAAGCCCAGAAGCCAGGTTTGCAGAGAAAATTCAAACTCAATGATCAGCGAACGAACGAACGTTGTTTCCTGCAGCTTTTTACAAGCTGTGTGCAAACTTAAATAGGCTAAGGGAGTGGCCAATTAGCCCCAAGCCTTACTCTCGAGGAGACCTCCTCCTGAGTAACCACTCCTGCCTTTTGGCAGCTCTGTGTACTCGTGCATTGAGAAGAGGCTCCTCCACTTCATCCTCTTCACTTAAAGGAGCTTCTGGAGGTTCTTTTTTTTTTTTAATTGAAAAAGTTTTACAACTTTTACAAAAAAATTTCTCCCCCCCTCCCCCCCCCCGACTTCCCAGAGCAAATACAGGATATAAAATACACCAAACTTATTAAAAATACATAAGATAACTGTCTATAATTTTAACTCCCTCTCACACAACACACAATCATAAAACAATTAGATAAAATGAAAGCAAATCTTACTTCTACTTTGCAGTTATTACACAATTAAAATCCATTTGCAATTGAGGCACTTTAGTTACACAATCCGATATTACATAATCAAACTAAACAATTTAGCAAAATATTTCTTCGCTTCTTACCTAAAGATCTCATCATAAATCAATAAATTTAAAACAATTTAAAACAAAATATTATATATAAGCCCTTCTGTCTTCCAGTTTTAAATCATTAAAGTCCAATTGTTATAAAATTTTACAAAAAACGTACTCTAACAAAAAGAGAAAAGAAAAAAAAACAATACTTAATAATCAAACCTATTATTAATTTAGCAATACATTTTGATAAGCCTATAATTACTCATTTTAACCACTTAATATTTCTAAACAATTTATAAATCCATAAATTTAAAACAAACGCAAAAAAAGTATATAAGTCCTTAAGAAAAGGAAAAAAATACATTTTCTAATTAAAAGTTACAATTAGTAATCAAACCTATTATAAATTTAACAATACATTTTACTTCTGTAATCTTCTTGATCGTTCTCATCTTCCTAGGATATTAAACCAGTTCTTGATCTTCTTAATTATTCCCAACTTCCAACAGTACTTATGATATCTTCAATTGTCGCCTACCCTCCTGCATAAAGAATACTTCTTTATATAAACCCCCCCCCCGAGTGACTTTGTATTTATATTCCATATGGTATTTATCAAATCCAGCCACGCTTTCAACTAGATTATTGAATTCATCAAACATGTTAGGGTAACCACCAGATCATCTGCAATTGCCCTAGGACAGTAGTCTTCTTCCCTTTATGACTATTACACTCAAACAAAAAAAAAAAACTCAAATTAGCTATCATCTTCAGTCTGCAGTTACAGTTAAATCCATCTTTATTGCAGTCTTTAATAAAAGATTTTAATTCACTCAAGCCAAGGGTTATTTCACATCCAAAATCACCAGCATTGCAATGATCTATTTATTCTTCTCAAAATATTCCAAATTGTCTATAGTTTGCCTGTCATCAACGTTCCTCACTTAATTAGCTGGCATTAAACTGTTGGATGTTGTCTTCTTAAATAAAACCTTTTATGGACCATCATCTTACGAAGGAGGGTTATTTTCCTCCTCTCTGATCCTTTTGACTGACTTTTTACGAACCTTTTTCTTCACTCTAATTACTCCACCTTTTTTAACTCTGTAACACTCTTGAAATTTCTGAAACTGTTGCATGCAACATAATTTTTGCAAGACTGTATCTTCCAGAATAAACTGCTGTTTAAGTATAGTTGGGATTTTATTAGAAAAATTTAACTCCCAAATCCCAACATCTCCCAAGAATTCTTCCTTCTTGTTCTGCAATGCCTCCATTTTATTTTCCAAAATCACAACAGGCTGTTTTTCTTGTTCCAGCTCTTCAGTCATCACCTCACTATTAAGTACAGTATCTTCATTTGTTTCTTTATTTCTAACTTGAAAAAAAGTATCATAAAAAGTATCAAGTTTTTGCAATATTGCAGAGGTAATTGACTTCGTAGCGCCTTCAAAAAAATCAGACCTTATTTGTGGGTTAAATAACCCAGCATTAATTTCAAAAGAACCAGCCATCTTCCCCTCCTTCTTCCTTTCTTTCAAAGAGGACAGAATAGAAAAAAAGGAGAAACAAAAAAGACAAAGGGTATCAAAAAAGCTTATTATACTTTATGTTGCTGCCTCACTTGTTGCAATTATTTTCATCCTTGAATAATCCACTTAATAAGATAGAATCCTTCATTTCAAACAGGGACTTTGTCAATCATTATTTTTAACTTTCACTTCTTCTCGCCCTGTTGAAACTAAAATGCCATCTTGCTTTCCCTTTCTTCCCATAGAAAATTTTCTCTTTAAAAAGAGAATAATTTCCCTGGAGTTAGAAATATCAAATACTTGCAGTTGTCATTGATCCTGCATCTGCTCAGCCAGCTCAAATCAAATCTGTTATTTTAAAATAAGTTGCTGGGATGGACGCGACATCTAGCTCTGCAAAAAAAGCAGAGATGTCCAAGTTCCGGAGTGCTGACAGGCTTCGCGGGGAGCTCTCATCTTCGAGCACCAGATTATGGGTAAAATCTGGTGCTCTTAGGGAGCTCTACCCCACCCGTCTACTCACCTTCCCCCCTTTCCCAGGGGGGAAAGTTTCCGAACCGCAAGACAGCTGATTGTCGCTGTTCTTGTGGTTCTACGGAGCCTTGGCTTGGCGCTTTAAAAAAAAGCGCCTGGCGATGCCGGTGGAGCCACCGGAAGTCCGAGCTTCTGGAGGTTCTGAAGGCTCTGGCTGAATCCCTGCCTCTGGCACCACATCTTCTCCAGCCTCCTCGCTGTCTGACTCGAGCACTGGCTGCACAGGCTGCTGGCACGACACCACACCAGCCTTCTCCTCGTCGGGATCAGCAACAATCCGCGCAGGCCACTGGAGGGCCACAACATGATCATTTTCACCCTTATTAAGACCATTGTAGCATCTCCGTGGTCACAGGATCCAAATTCAGACTCTTGGCAATTGACTCGTATTTATGACGGTTGCAGTATCCCAGAATCATATGATCCACCTTTTGCAATCTTCTGACAAGCAAAATCAGATTCATTTTAACAGCCGTGTTACTAACTTAACAACTGCAGGGATTCAGTTAACAACAGTGGCAAGAAAGGTCATAAAATGGGGGCAAAACTCACTTAACAAATGTCTCACTTAGCAACAGAAATGTTGAGCTCAGTTGCAGTCGCGAGTTGAGGACTTGCCCGTATAGTGGCATATTAGTGCAGCTCTGAAGAGACAGTGGGTGTCTTTATTCGTTTAATCCGTGTTTTTCTGATGTGTAGGGAAATTGAAATATTAAAAATGTGTTTGACAGTTTTTCCACATGCCTTTGCTATTTCAAATAAACTAGGAATATTTATTGTCTGTGAAAAAATAGATGATGAATGATTTCCCAAAACACAGTATGCTTCTCCATAGCATAGCAATAGAGTAAATGTAGCAGTCCGGTGAAAAACATCTAGGTCAAAATAAATAGAAAAGATACAAAAACAAAATTATGATTGATGCCTTCTATAGACAGTCACCTCAAGGAGAGAGTGTGAATAATATTTCCCTGAAATAGATAACAGAATTGCAAATAGGAGTCATTACTAATGCGAACATTGATTTGTATCTGGCAGCTTGTGAAATTTTATGTTCAGCATAAAATTCCCCACAATTATGTGATTTAATTAAGCATGCCCTTTTAAAGAAGGGGAAACGAAGGCAATTTGCTCTCCCTGACTTGTAAATAAGATACGGTTAATCAGTTTGAAATAATGCGAATTAGGAATTGTGTCTTTGCAATTCTGGAATTCATTATCTTGTGAAAAAGGATAGATGCTGTTATTACTTGTGTTTTGCAAAAATACCCATGCTTCAAATATGTGTTTGGAATTGGTTCCATTGAGGAATGAAATCCTCAATGAAAAAGATGAATGAGAAAGAATGAAAAAGATGTGAATCTTTTTAAATTGGAAATACGCCCCGCGCCGATATTATATATCCGTGATGGCGAACATATGGCATGCGTGCCACAGACGGCACACGGAGCCATCTCTGTGGGCATGCGAGCCGTCACCCTAGGTCAGCTCCACCATGCATGCGCTAGAGCCTCCCACCGGCCAGCTGATTTTTGGGTCTCTGCCGTGCAGGCGGGAGACACACACATGCGTGGGGGGAGGAGTCACGTGTGCATGTGGCACGCCCTCTCACGCCCTGTTTTTGGTTCCAGGAGGCTTCAGGGAGGTCTGCTAGGCCCAAAACGGAGTGGGAGGGGTCTCACGCGCATGCACAGGGGTGCGCGGGGGGATTGCATTATGGGTGTGGGCACTCGGTCGCACACACATACTTTTGGCACCTGAGGAAAAAATGATTAGCCATCACTGTTATATGTAGTAGCTTTTCAAGTAGATGTAATTTGGTAGGAGCAGAAAAAGCCACTGAACCTTAGTGGGTGAGGAAGGCTGCCATTTTGGGGATTGCGAATGACACACTTGGAGATTTCCTCACAGATGTCAGCTGACGTTAAAATACCTTGGGAGCTACCAGCCTCGTGTTGTGGATGGTATCCTTTTTCCTCTCCCATTGAAAGCCAAGGGAAGCCTAAAGCAGCCGGAAAGACGATCCCCCCCACCCCTCCAATCCTGAAGTTATAATTAGCTATGTCCCAGCTATATTAGATTCCCGGGACTCAATTCTTCCCTGAGCAATGGAAAGTCTGAGGGAAAAAAAAAATACCACTATAAAAATAAAACCCCAGGACGCTGGGGGAAGAATCCAGCACAGGATTGACAATAAGTACAAAGACTTCTTCCTTTCATAGTAGATACCCATAATTGTCAAGGTTCACACTTATTGGTCTCCCTCAGGCCGTTCGAAGCGCCAAGTCAATTTTGGCATGAAGCAGAGCCGTACAGCTGCAGGGTTGCGTGTCTAATTCCAGAAGGGTTTCCCTGCTTCTGTTTAACATCTGAAAAAAGAACTGGGAGAGTTATCGCCGACTTTGGTTTCTCTTGAAGGAGATATCAAGGGCCAGCTGTAAGCAAAGGGCTACTATCATCAGGGCAGATTTCAACAAGAATAATTAAAGACCCGCACTTCTCTAAAAAATATATGCGCCATAACGTTCTCTGTGGTCGCACCGATCCTCTGGAATGGGTTACCCACCGGGCTCCGGACAGCCCCCAACTTCCTCACTTTCCGCGCCGACCTGAAGACATGGCTTTTTCAGCAAATTCCCTGATCTGCGACGTGGTTTTAATTGTCTGGGGATTTTAAATTGGCTTATTTTAGCATTATTTTATTGTTACGTTTGTTTGCATTTTATGAGCCGCCCCGAGTCCTACGGGAGAAGAGCGGCATATGAATTTGATAAAATAAATAAATAAATAAATAAGTGTACAACAAGTAGCTGAAGCTTCCGCTACTCCACCTCTGAAAAAGTTTGAAATGTGGATTGGAAATGAAATGAAAGTCTACTCTCATGTAGTAACTGTAGTAAATAAATACATTTTAAAAAGCAATTGCATTTTAAGTCCCCAAACAATATATAGCTCACTTTTTACATCTTATTGCAGTAGAGATTGCTTTTTAGGTCCAAATGGGGATTGATCCTTCCAGGGGGGAAAAAAATGCAATGACATGGAATCACTTTCATGAGTGATATTTTTGCATACGTTTTATTAAACGTTTTAAAAGGAAAGCTAAAAACTAACCAAAACTAATACAAAGCAAAGAAAGGAAATCACAAAGGTGCAAAAATCACAGGTTAAAAAGAAATAAAAACTTTGGATTTCTTTGCAGCAAATGTGTGGTTATATTCTGTAATTACAAAAAGCTCGCTCTTTTCTATTATGTAATATTCTTTAAGCATTAAAACCGCAAATCAAAAGTTTATTCTGTTTCATCAAAAAAATCTATAAGGGGTTTCTAGTTAGAAATAGATATAGATGTTGTCCTTTCATTAATAAGGAATTCACTTTAGACATCTCCATCATCTTTACCAACCATCATCCATTGTGGGAGGAGTGCTGAACATTTTTGGTTTTGAGCATATAAATAATCTGGCTACAATAATAAAAAAATGAAGTTCCATGACTTTTCTCCCAGCTGTTCATCCATTAATAAGAAAAGATTCTGGTTTCAATTGTATATTACCTTTAAAAGCATATGAATTAATACATGTGTTTGAATTCAAAAATGTCTGGCTTTAGTACAGGTCTACCAAATATAATATTCCTTCATGTTTTTCTATTTCCAGCATGAATTCAAAGCACCTTTATATATTCCAGAGAATTAATTTCTCTGGTGCCACATACCAACAGTACATCATTATATAAACAAATTCTTTAAGACAAGAACATAATGTAAATTTAAGCCTTTCAACCACATATTTTCCCTTTGTTCCCTTTGTACATTAAGCCAAAATTCTTAGCCTTTTTTTTTACATTTTAACAAGCATTCTTTCACCGGTTCTTCTGCCTCAAATTTAAACAAAAGTACATTTTAACAATAAAAAGTTATTGTGTTAAGAGACACAAAGATATTTTAAGACACAGCTTAGATTTGTATTTACTCCATATTCTCAAAATGGTACCTCTAACATAGTATGTTTACAGTCTATCTATCTATATATAAAAGCGGAAACCACTCACGACGTAATCACGAAATCTCCAGAACCGTAAAGCCTACAAACTTGAAATTTGGCACGTATGTTCCTCTTGGCTTCTAGGTGCTCGCTAAGAAAGGATTTTTTGAAATGACCATCAGATCATTAGTATTTCTTATATTATTATTAACATGCTCTGATGCTAATTAGTTAGACATTCTACTCCCTCTCCCAACTTGAAAATAACTGGCGAGAATGGGAGAGGAGAGGAGAGGCTTCTGTGGGGCAAGCCTGAGGAAGAGGATAGGATAGGGGAGGCTTCTGTGGGGCAAGCCTGAGGGAGAGAAGGGGACAGGATAGGGCCGTGATGGCGAACCTATGGCACGCGAACCTATGGCACAGAGCCATATCTGTGGGCACACAAGCATTGCCCTAGCTCAGCTCCAGCTCGTATGCGCCAGCTGATTTTTGGGCCTTCCGAGCCCACCAGAAGTCAGAAAATGGGCTGTTTCTGGCCTCCGGGGGGCCAGGGAAGGCCATTTTTGCCCTCCCCAGGCTCCAAGAAAGCCTCTGGAGCCTGGGGAGGGCGAAAAACGGGCCTACCCGGCCGATCGTGCCATTGTGTGCCAAAAGTGGGGGGAGCGTGGGGGGCACGCATGCATACGTGGGGGGCACATTGAATTATGGGTGTGTGCATGTGCACGCGGAACCCCCCCTGCACTCCCCCCGCTTTTGGCACGTGACAGCAAAAAGATTAGCCATCACTGGGATAGGGGAAGCTTCTATGGGGCAAAGCTGAGGGAGAGAAGGCTATAGAAAAGGGGAGGCTGCTGTGTGGCAAGCCTGAGGGAGAGAAGGGGATAAGATAGGGGCTGTTTCTGTGGGGCAAGACTAAGGGAGAGAAGGGGAGAGGAGAGGCCGATCGTAACTACTCATTAATTTTCAAGCTGTAAGTGTCAATTTATCAAGCCGGATCACATAGTTTCATAGCGGAGCATGGGTATTCAGCTAGTAGTATATATAACTTAGCTTTATCATACCAGAAATATCCATGCCACTCATGGATGGGGTCACCAACCTTTCAGACCTCAGGGACCACTAAATTCATAATTTTAAATCCCACAGACCACTAATATGAATTTTTTTTAAAAAAATAAAAGTTAAATAATATTTAGTGCAATATAAAAAAATGAAATAATTTTTCTGCGGACCACCAAAATTTTCTCGCGGACCACCAGTGGTCCATGGTCCACCAGTTGGTGACCACTGGTTTAGGGCAGGACACGCCTTTGGATGAAGCTTCTCTGATTCTCCCAACTTTCCATTGGGAGGACTGAGCCAGGGGTGGGTTCTAACCGGCTTTACTACTGGTTCTCTTTGTGCGTGCGCTTTGCGCGCGATCACCACGCGCAAGCTCGCTTCGCTCGCCTGTGTGCCAAACTTGCGCTTTGCGCAAGTGCGTTGCGAATCTGCCCAGCTGAGGAGCGGCAATCCGCTCTGCCGCACCTCTCAGCTGGGTGAAAAAGGAAGAAATATAAGATCGGAATGACGCGGGGGTGGGCAGGAGGGCCCAGCTTCCGAAGAAAGAGAACCGGTTCGGTGCTGTAATAATGTCACCGCTACCGGCTCGGCCAAACCGGGCCGAACCGGGAGCAACCCACCACTGGACTCAGCCATGCACACAATTGGAAGAGGATCCAAATTCCAGGGTCCGGCGTCCCCCTCATCTTCTGCATTGCTGTTTCAGGGCACAGCAGGAATCAGGGGGAGGCTTCATATGAGAAGGGAGTTAATCTAAAACTACCCTGAAAAGGCCAGATTGAAATCTGTCACCACAAAACGCTTAGCATTCTCCCATGTCTGCATGGTGGTTTTTGAACTTCTGAACTGTTCCCTTCCTTGTTCCTAAAAATAAGATGGGGTTACCCAAGTTAGCTGCACTTATTCCCTGCCTAAATAAATTCCCCTGGCTTAACAATAGCTCCGGCTTTGAAATTATCAAGTGACATATAGGTTTTACCCCTCATTAAGCCTTTAAAGTTTTGAGGAAAAATATAAATACAATTAAAGTAATACTACATCATTATTGAAAATACTGTTGATTGTTTATTGAACTTCGTGGCACAATCCTTGAAGGTGACTTAACCTAGTTTAATTATGCATGCTTTTAATCGGGTTAGGTATCATAACAATGAAGGTTTCCGCTTCTGTTAGTTTTACAAATTCCACTAAAAATCTAGGAATTCCAACCAAAGCATTGAGGAATTCTCAAAAACATTGGATTGCTATTGTTTTTACAGGGAACAAAAACTCACTTTAGATTCTGTAGTATCGTGCTGCATTTATGCATTAGCTTTTCTCCTGCTTTTATTACTTTATAAGTAACTCAAGGTGGCAAATATATATAATAGTCCCCACTCCACCTTGAAAGTACCGTGCAGTGGGAATTCCCTTCAAATGTTTTGTTGGACTGGAACCAAACGGAAACCACATACCAAAGACATTTTCTGCTCACAGGAGGCTTGATATGTAGTTCCCTTGTTGGCATGAGTCCAACAACATATTTCCACCAGGCATGAAATAGCAGATGTGAATGGATTCTAATTTTGGCACCTACAGTATTTGGACTAAAGCACCCACTGAAAATCAGTCAGTAGAAGAAGAGCTGCACTAGTAAAATAAAGATTTTTATCTATCAATGCTCTTCTGACATGAGTGCAGGGGTGAAATCCAGCAGGTTCTGACAGGTTCTGGAGAACCGGTAGCAGAAATTTTGAGCAGTTCGGAGAACTAACTAACTAACCAACCAACCAACCAACCAACCAACCAACCAACCACCCAATCAACCAACCAACCAACCAACCAAATAATCAATCAATCAATCAATCAATCAAAGTTCTGGATATAAGCTTTAAGGCTCTACAAGACATAAGACTGGGATATTCAGGGGTCTCCCTCTCGACGATGACACATACCCACCTCTTCAGGTCTGGCAAAGGAGGCCTGTTGTAAATTATATTCGTCAGGGAGTCATATAGGAGGAAGACAGGGGTGAAATCCAGCAGGTTCTGTCAGGTTCTGGAGAACCAATAGCGGAAATTTTGAGTAGTTCGGAGAACTGGCAAATGACACCTCTGGCTGGTCCCAGAGTGGGGAGAGAATGGAGATTTTGCAATATCCTTCCCCCAGGAGTGGGGAGGGAATGGGGATTTTGCAGTATTCTTCCCCTGCCACGCCCACCAAGCCATGCCCACAGAACTGGTAGTAAAAAAAATTTGGATTTCACCACTGGAGGAAGGGGTTTTTTTTGCCAAGGTCCCTGCCATGTTGGACATCTTTCCCCTCAAGGTGAGGCTGGCCCAGACTCTGTTGGTCTTCCAGAAGGTCCTTAAAATACGGTTCTGTCAACTGGCCTGAAATCATTCAAGCGACCTAAAATACTGCATATATTCTTACACTTTTTTTCCTCTCCACAAACCATGCACTTATATGGCACTTGAGAAAATAATAAGGAAAGCGAGATTCCTTAGAATCTGAAAATAGACATCAGAAAAATAACAGAGAGGTTAAGTTGGAAAAAGTGAATAATGTTCTGTTAGGAATAGTTTGTAAGGAAGTTATATCACTCTATAATTATTCAAGCATTCTGTTTTGTAATCGCCCTTCAGAAAATCCAAAGAGCTTACTTTTAAATATCTTTTTCTCTTTATGCATAAATGCCTTGAAAACAATTTTCCTCTTTTTCTTTCCAAAAATTTATGCTCATTCAATTTTCATGTCCTGCTGAGGATTTAATTTTCAGAGTTATTTTAACGGTTTCATGTGCTGCTTCTGTTAGCATTAACAATATTTGACATTGTAAAGGTTTGTGCTCATAGGATCCAAACCTTCAGAGCTTCTCCGTTGCTGACTTGGGCTTGAAGAAACAGTGATAGAATCGCAGTCAGCTCGCAGAAGTTCTATGAGAGATTTAATAAATATTTTTTAAGTTTAACTCATCGGATGGCCAGGCTTTTCATTATTTTGCTAAAGCTGAAATACTATATTGGGCACAGGGAGCACAGCACTCCTGAATTTCAAATTTAGGCCTTTTCGTCGTCTTCCTCCTCCTCTTCCTCTCTCTCTTTCTCTCTCTCTCTCTCTCTCTCACACACACACACACACACACACACACACACACACACACACAAATCGAGACAGACCTGCAACAGTTCACAAAAGTTTAGAAATAGTGTTTTGACTGCTCCGCACCGTTTTATTATGATTTAAATTCCTACTTCTCAATTCTAAGTTCAAAACATGTTTTCGGCTCTTGGTATATATTGGGGATACTGAGTGGAAAGAATGGAAAATTTTCTTGTGGCTGATTGGAGAAGACAATTCCAAAAAGAAACAATGGATAAATAACTTAAATTTTGAAGCCTTTGCTGACACCGGATGCTGGTAGAAGGCAAGGGAAGACAGTGCTGGCAAAATATTTCAAATTTCCTTGGAACGTGGGTTTTGACCAGATCTTTTTTCATATCTACCAGCAAGATAAAATTAACACGGATGCATTTCACTCTTGGTTTTGCCATTTGGCATCCTCTTCCAAGATTTCTTGCACCAATTAGGAAACATATCATCCAAGATTGCCAATCATCCGTTTTAAAAAAAGGTAAAGGTTCCCCTCGCACATACCTGTATGTGCTAGTTGTTCCCGACTCTAGGGGGCGGTGCTCATCTCCATTTCAAAGCCGAAAAGCCAGCGCTGTCCGAAGACGTCTCTGTGGTCATGTGGCTGGTATGACTAAATGCCAAAGGCGCATGGAACACTGTTACCTTCCCACCAAAGGTGGTCCCTATTTTTCTACTTGCATTTTTTTACATGCTTTCGAACTGCTAGGTTGGCAGAAGCTGGGACAAGTAACGGGAGCTCACCCCGTTATGCGGCAATAGGGATTTGAACCACTTAACTGCTGACCTTTTGATCGACAAGTTCAGCATCTTAGCCACTGAGCCACTGCATCCCTAATCATCCATTTTAAGAAGGCACAATTTGGGTACTCCTCACATAACTTTAATTTCAGTCTAGGACAGATCTAAAGTTGCAGAGATGCCAGATGAAGAGATGGGGTCAGGGGACGTGTCAATCAAAACTGTGAGTCACTCAGCAGTTTACACTTGATCTTGCTTCACAAATTCTGGGTATTTATATTGTGGTGGACCATTGGCTCACTTGAATCTCAAATCAGCCAAGGATGCCCCTTGTTGTTCAAACAGTAAAGGGAATTGTTTTCAGAGGTGCTCTAAATACAAGTAGTTCTCGACTTACAGCAGTTCATTTACTGACCGTTCAGTTACAACAGCACTGAAAAATTCAACCATCATAAATATGAATCAGTTGCCAAGCATCTGAATTTGGAGCATGTGTCCATTGGGATAACGGTCATAATCGTGAAAAATGGCCATTAATTCATTTTTTTTCAATGCTGTTGCACTGAATGGTGCACTAAAGGAGCTATTGTAAATCGAGGACTATCTGTAGCTGACTTTAGTCATTTTAAAGTTTGCATGACGTTGTGATGCTTCTGTAGACCCTTCTTGTACTACCATATTAATTTTAATTTCGGATGCCTTTAGACGTTTGGGTGGAAATAAGGCAGTTGAAGCATACTAGAGCCATCTAGTGGCCTGCTTGGAACATTTTTTCGTGTGCATTTTATATATATATATATATATAACACTAGCTCTGACATTTATAATTACTGACACCAATTTTAGTATCAGATAAACTCTTCCCTAATTTACAAGGAGATACTTGAAGAGTGGAAATGTTGTGTCTTCGGCTCCCGAGCCCGGACCTTCGGAGGAAGAACCCTCCGAAAGTGAAGAGGAGGAGGAGGCAAGGCCCCCCTCTCCTGGCCCGTCTGGTTGGCACCACCCCAGGCCCCAGCTGAAAGCCCTGAGGAGGAAAGCTCCTCTGAGTCAGACGTTAATGAGGAGAGGGAGTGGATTAATCCCAGATGGCGACGATCAGAGAGACGGGCTCAGCAAAGGAGTGGGTGGGGCCGAGCACGAGGTGATGAGTCACAAAGCCAACGCCCCACAAGGTATAAAAGGAGCTGACCTTACCTTGTTGGCTTTTGTGACGAACAAATTATTAACTTGGCTGCTTGTTTCCTGAAATACTGCATCAGATAAGTGTTTGCTAACCTTAAGACTGTTTGTTTTTGGACATGCCGGAGAGCCTTATCAGGGACTGGCCGTGGCAACTCAAAATAACAGCTGTCTTTATCTCTCCCGGGCTCGCTGCCAGCTTGTTGTTTATGAATGGTGAATAAACGACTTTCGTACACTTCTGTTTGTGTGTGTGCTTGTCTGGGCTTCTGAAGCAGGGAGGGGACAGAACAGGAAAGCACATTCAGGCTAGTTCAGTGGTGAAATCTAAAATTTGTTACTACCGGTTCTGTGGGCGTGGCTTGGTGGGGGGGTAATGTGACTGGGTGGGTGTGACCAATTTCTTTTTTTAACCTAAAACCATTTTTTCTACAACCTCTTCAGCGAAGAGGTTGTAAAAAAATGCTTTCAAAAGGCTCTGGCGATCCCAGCTGAGTTGCCTGATCGTCAGAGACTTTTTTTCTTTTAAATGCCTCTGCCGATCAGGCAACTCAGCTTGGATCATCAGGCATCGTCTTGGATCGTCAGCTTGGATCGTCCAACTCAGCTTGACGATCAGGCAACTCAGCTTGGATCGTCAGAGGCATTTAAAAGAAAAAAAGCCTCTGATGTTCGCGCGGCTCAGCTGGACATGGGAGGGGGGGGCAGGGATTTTTGCTATCGGTTCTCCGAACCATCCGCCTCCATTGCTACCGGATCGGGCGATCCGGTCTGAACCGGGAGCATTTCACCCCTGGGCTAGTTCATAGCCCTGTGTACCGCCCTGAGTCCAGCAGGAGAAGGGCGGTATATAAATTTAATAAATAATAATAATAATAATAATAATAATAATATAACGGTTACAATACGAGTACTCCTGATCGATATGATCTTGATTTCCTGGTTAAGTCATCAACTGAAGATAGAAGATGGATGTTGTGAGGTGCCTCCTGAAATATTGGTAGTGGCAGTGGGAACTACCAAGCTGCTATGCCAAGACAGTATCAAGAGTACAGACAGTCCTTGATTTAGGACTACAATTGAGCCCAAAATTTCTGTGGCTAAGCGAGACATTGGTTGAGCGAGTTTTGCCCCGTTTTATGACCTTTCTTGCCACAGCTGTTGAGTGAATCCCTGCAGTTAATAACATGGTTGTTAAGCGAAACTGGCTTTCCCGTTGCCTTGGCTTGTAAGAAGGTTGCAAAAGGGTATCACATATCCCTGCAACCATCATAAATATCTTCTCTGGGAATATTGCACTGCTGACTAGGGCGTACAAAACCTTTGCCAGACCAATTCCCGAATACAGCTCATCTGTCTGGAAGCCGCACTGCATATCGGACATTAATACAATTGAACGTTTCCAGAAATATTTCACCAGAAGAGTCCTCCACTCCTCTGCTCAAAACAGAATCCCTTATGCCACCAGGCCTTGAAATTTTGGGCTTAGACTACTTAGAACTTTGCCGCTTTCGGTCTGACCTAAGTGTAGCACATAAAATTATCTGCTACAACATCCTACCTGTCAATGACTACTTCAGCTTCAACCTCAATAATACACGAGTACACATTAGATACAAACTTAAGGTAAACCGCTCCAAACTCGATTGCAGAAAATATGACTTCAGCAACAGAATGGTCACCGCCTGGAATGCTCTACCTGACTCTGTGGTTTCTTCCCCAAACCCCCAAAACTTTAACCTTAGACTGTCTATTGTTGACCTCACCCCATTCCTAAGAGGTCTTTAAGAGCCATGCATAAGCACACCAACCTGCCTACCGTCCCTGTCTTACTGTCCTCATTTATTCGTATCCATTTCATGTATTCATATTCAAAAAACTTCTTAAAGTTTTTTATTTTTTTTAAACAAACAAACATTTAATACATCAGTCATTCTTTCCGTGTGACATCTCGGTGTCGTCTCCAGTCGTTCTTCTTTTTGTTATTTCTTCTGTCTTCGTTCTCATCGAATCAATTACAATTCATCACTAACAAAATATTCTGATTATAGCATTTTTATACATAACTATCAATTTACTTATTTGTATCTCTTTTCCAACCAATAGTAGAATTGATTCCATATCTTAAAAGTATTTGGAATCCTCTCTTTCTTTAATCATCAAAGTCAATCTATTCATTTCTGCACAATCTAAAAATTTTTTAAATTACTTCTCCTTTCAAAGGTATTTTCTCTGCTTTTCAGTGTTGTGTATAAACAATCCTTGCAGCCGTTATTACACGTATAATCAAATAAATATTTTCTTTGCTAATTTTTTCTGGCAGGATACCCAATAGGAACAGTTCTGGTTTTAAATCAATACATGGTTGTATCATTTCTTCCAGCCATACCTTAATTGTGTTCCAGTAATTTTTTGCTCCTGGACATGTCCACCACATATGGTAATAAGAACCTGGTAACTGGTGACATTTCCAACTTTTAGCTGATTTATCTTTAAATATTTTTGCCAGTTTCTCAGGGGGCATATGCCATCTATAAAACATTTTATATTGATTTTCCTTATATGCAGTGGACATTGTTAATTTATAATTCTTTTCCCAATGTATTCATAATCATGTTTATACTTATACCTGTAATCTTATATATGCTTGACAAAATAAATAAATAAAATAAATAAATAAATAAATAAATATGGGTCAGTTGCCCAGCATCTGAATTTTGATCACATGACCATGGGGATGCCGAAGGCGTCGTAAAGTGTGAAAAATGATCATAAGTCACTTTTTTCAGTGCTGTTGTAACTTGGAATAGTGATTAAATGTTTCCAAGTCGAGAGCTACCTGTAATCAGTGGCTTCTGGCCAAGAGAGTTTGAGAGCTCCAGCTTTTGACCCTACAAGCTCAGCCATTTCTGCTAGGAAAAAAAAATGCTTTGATTCGGTGGCAGTTTTTTATTACAGAGTACATATAGAATTATAAGTCTCGGTCTCTCTGTGTTTCAGATTCCAGGAACAGACGAAGATAAAATGGAGGATGACTCTTCTCAGAAACTGGCCTCCGCAAAATACTTCCGGCTCGTATTGCTAATACTAATTCCTTGCATCTGCACCTTTATACTTTTGTTCGTGATTCTTCTTTCATTTGCAGGTGAGTATCGGAAAAGATGAGCGAAGATATGGAATGGAATGGAATGGAATGGAATGGAATGGAATGGAATGGAATGGAATGGAATGGAATGGAATAGAATAGAATAGAATAGAATAGAATAGAATAGAATAGAATAGA
>WNWU01000068.1:3575660-3589721 GCA_012654045.1 Ptyas mucosa
ATAGAATAGAATAGAATAGAATAGAATAGAATAGAATAGAATAGAATTTTGTATTGGCCAACTGTGATTGGACACACAAGGAATTTGTCTTGATGCGTATGCTCTCAGTGTACAGTACATAAAAAGAAAAGATACATTCGTCAAGAATCATAAGGTATAACACTTAATGATATACAATACAAATAACAATCAGGAAACAATAATATCAGTATAAATCGTAAGGATACAAACAACAAAATTGCAGTCATAAGTGGAAGGAGATGGGTGGTGGGAACGATGAGAAGATTAACAGTAGTGCATACTTAGTAAATAGTTTGACAGTGTTGAGGGAATTATTTGTTTAGCAGAGTGATAGCATTTGGGAAAAAACTGTTCTTGTGTCTAGTATGCAGTGCTCTATAGCTTCGTTTTGAGGGTAGGAGTTGAAAGAGTTTATGTCCAGGATGCAAGAGGTCTGTAAATATTTTCACAGCCCTCTTTTTGACTCGTGCAGTATACAGGTCCTCAGTGGAAGGCAGGTTGGTAGCCATTGTTTCTTTCTGCAGTTCTAATTATCCTCTGAAGTCTGTGTCTGTCTTGTTGGGTTGCAGAGCCAAACCAGACAATTATAAGTAAAGGATGTTGATCTTCATCAATCATTTGTTTGCACAAAATACTTGTTTTTCTGCAGTGTTAAAAAAGCCATCCCTGAGATACTAATTTCTGTCTTGAAAAGCAAGCAAAATGAGCTCTTTACGGAGCTACATTGTCTTGAAGAAATTGCATTGAAGCAATTGCCCTAAATTTCAATCTGCGTCAATTAAAACTTTGCTGGAATCATTTCTCTTTAACAGCTTCTGAAATTCTAGCACATTGAGGAGGAGAATTCTACCCAACTGATATATCTCAATGATACATTTTGGATAAATTTTGAAAGCCTAAGCTAAATATACATTTATAAACTATGATTCGTGGCTTAGTGTGATGTATTCACTCAACTGTGTCTGAAAAATGTGATATACAGTATTTTTTTCCCTAAATCCACAGTATAAGGACAGTGAGAGAATGAAGAAATAATCAAGTATTACTCCGTGGCTGACAGCTCTAGCTTTTTTTACTTCCAGTTGCAACGCTCTTGGGAAGAATGCAAAAATAAATCAAATTCTGTTCCTGTGTTTTTGCTGTAGACTGAGCAATGCCCAAGGCTCCCAGGAATATTTTAAAGGCCAATAAGGAAATTATTTGGAGGCACTTCTTTTCAACCACTGGGTAGCTGTTGTTGAAAATTGTGTTTCCATTATTAAGTCAACCTCCTCCAGGTTCTGGAGAAATGGGGGAGGAAATTTTAAATTACTGTTGAGTGGTACCTCTCAGTGCTCATTGTTATTTGATTCCGCAATGAGGCGCAATGAGTATCAAAAATGATGAGTACCAAACACATTTTTCCCATAATGAATAATGTAGTGAGTCACAAGACAGCTGACACCGTCAGGTTCTAGCTTGTGCGTTGGGTACCAAACGAATGAAGAGCACCTGGACAAAATGTTCGCCTCAACATGCGTTGAGTACCATGTTCAATGAATTTCAAAACAGTTGAGTACGAAGGTACCACTGTAATTACATGAAGCTGAAATATTCATTTACCTTGTGTCAAATCACCCTTTAGCTTAGTGTCTCTCAACCTTGGCCACTTTATGATGGTTGCGGTATTCTGGGAGTTGGTCCATATCTTAAAGTTGCCAAGATAAGAAACACTGCTTTAGCACTTATCAGTTAGTGCTCATCAGTATCCCTGGACTGATTTGGATGTTTGCATCTGTCTGGCTGTTGGTTGTACCAGTCTGAAGACATGAGTTGGCCGTTCTTTCCTCCTTAATAGATATTTTTGCAGCAAACTCGATGGCAGAAAATACGACTTCAGTAACAGAGTGGTCAATGCCTGGAATGCACTACCTGACTCTGTGGTTTCTTCCCCAAACCCTCACAACTTTAACCTTAAACTGTCTACTGTTGACCTCACCCCATTCCTAAGAGGTCTGTAAGGGGCGTGCATAAGAGCACCAGCGTGCCTACCATCCCTGTCCTACTATTCCTTTTTACTTACTCTTTTCATGTATTCAAATTACGTTTATACTTTTGTCGGTTATCTTATATATGCTTGTCAAATAAATAAATAAATAAAATAATATTTATTATTTAAATTAGCAAAACAGCAAGGAAATGTGATAAAAGAAAGAGAGCATGGTTGATATATATTATCATTGATATGTATTATATCCGGGATAGATTCCTTCGGTGAATAGCAATAGCACTTAGACTTATATATCACTTCATAGTGCTTTACAGCCCTCTCTAAGTGCTTTACAGAGTCAGTATATTCCTCCAGTAATCTGGGTCCTTGTTTTACCAACCTCTGAAGGATGGAAGGCTGAGTCAACCTTGAGCCAGTGAGACTCCAACTGCTGGCAGTCGTCAGAATTAGCCTGCAATATTGCATTCTAACCACCGCCACAACTCTTAATCAGCTAATAGTGTTGTAAAAAGATTATAAACTACATTCAGTAGGGACGGTGGTTCGTATCGCTGCTTTGTGGTTTGAAAAGTTTTGCAAATGTTGGCCAAGTGTGTTGTTTGTTTGTTTTTTTGTTTTGTTTTGTTTTTTAATTTTATTTATATGCTGCCCTTCTCCGGAGACTCAGGGCGGCTTACAATGCGTTAAGCAATAGCCTTCATACTTTTGTATATTTTATACAAAGTCAGCTTATTGCCCCCACAAACCGGGTCCTCATTTTACCCACCTCAGAAAGGATGGAAGGCTGAGTCAACCTTGAGCCTGGTGAGAATTGAACTTGCAGTAATTGCAGGCAGCTGGATGTTAAATGCTGCCTTATTAGTAGGAGACATTAGCCTCCTATGCCACTCAGGCTCAGTGTTATATAAACCCCGAAAATTGGATCACTTCCATCTTTATAAATCAACTTGATGAAGCCTTTGCTTTTTCAATTGCATTCATTAAGTTTGTAAATGACTCTACCAGATCCTCAAATTCTTTGTAATGTGGAGATAGTATCACCAACTGAACTGGGTGTTCTTCCTGAGCTAATTTGTTTTGTCCTCTTTTTCACTTCTTGAAGAGTTATGAAGTATATATAATATTTTACTTAATGTTGGCCATTCAGTTCTCCGATGACTATTTTTAAAAAATATTTTCTTGGTGAATGAGACAAGAGATTGGAGGCGTTCATGAAGAAAGGATCTTGTAATGAAGTTTGGAGTCACGGAAGAAACTTCCTACTAATTCACATAAAGGTTCATCGAAAATGGGCAGAGCCTTAGTTGCACAATTGTAGTTGTCATCTTCGCTGGTTTTTTTACCCATATCTTGCACAAACCGCTGTGGAAGAAAGACAGATTTGTACAAATCCAGAAAATTGGATTATTATTATTATGGCTAATTGCACATTCAGCTAGATATTTAGATTGGATTTGGCATTTTTATCAACCCATCAAGTCCTTCCTATGGACCTGTTCGATGATGTTAAAGGTATTGTTGCAGGATGTAAGCTTTTCCAAGTAAAGCTGCCTTTTGCAATTGACTGATAGTGATTTTTGTCAATGCCGATGGTGTTTAAATAGTGCTCCAGTTCTTTTACAATTGCATCCAATATGACTATTACTGTTGGTAGTACATTTGATTATTTTTTTGCCATTGTTCTGCCCCAGCTATGGACCCCAAAGAACGCAGCACACACGAAGTCCGTACAAACCTTAGTTTACTAATTAAGGACTACTAATGAGCTTTCTTAGTAGTTGTTCGAACACAAGTACAGTTTAAATCAGTCTTTTTTGAACAAGGGCTGTTAATTTAACTTCATTAACAGCCAACAAGAATCCAAAGAATAATAACTCAGTTCTGAAGCGCAATATTTCAGATAACCGTAATCTTACTGTGGTTGGCAGAATGCCCAGAAGCAATTTGCAGAAAAACTGACAAGAGAGAAACAAGAGCCAAATCAAACATTTCTGGAATCAGGACGCGAAGGAATATGGACGAAGTTGTTTCCTGCAAATTGCATCAGTCGTCGTCCTTCCTTAAATAGGCTAGGGGAGGGGCCAATTAGCCCCAAGCCTTACTCTCGAGGAGATCTCCTCCTGAGGAACCACTCCTGCCTTTTGGCAGCTCTACGCGCTCGTGCATCAAGAAGAGGCTCCTCCTCTTCTTCTTCACTTATGGGAGCTTCTGAAGGCCCTGGCTGAATCCCCACCTCTGGTACCACATCTTCTCCAGCCTCCTCACTGTCTGAATCAGCTACTAGCTGCACAGGCTGCTGACGGGCCACAACAGCCATACTTCTATTTCTATTTGCAAGTCTTTGTACTTTATTGCCTTCTCTTATATTATGCTGTCTCCAAGAACTGCCATATCCATTATCCAGACTTGTGTCTTTCTTATTGACAGTTGTTGAGTGTGAGGTGTTACATGGCAGGTGCCAGCCTGTTGGAAATCTACAGTCCCAGAGCACTTTAACTTCTTCATCAGCTATTACTTTCTCTACTTTATGGTCCCACCAGTTCTTGCTTGCAGGCAAATGATATTTGTTGCAGGTCATCCAATGCACCATTGTTGTTACCGTAGATATAAAAATATACATCCCTCTTAAAATTTCAGGTTTTTGAGATGTAAAAAAAAAATAGATCAAGGGAAATCATTTCAGAATTTTTTCCACCTTTAATATAACATAGAAGCTGTATAATTCAATTGAAAATCAATCAATGTAAATAAGAATGTTGGTTTATAGAGACACTTAGAAATAGAATCTGTATATAGAGGTTAAATAGGATAAGAGATACCAATGTAGGAAAAGCTGTTATGAGTAATGTAATTTTGATGCGCTTGTCTTTGTGTGTTTTATAGGGTTTTTTTTTTTTTGGTGTGTGTATTGTGTCTTTTTTTTTTGTATTGTGTATTTTAACTTTTGGAAACTCAATAAATATTATATTTTTTGTGGACCAATGGATTCAGAAGATGGCTGGATTTGCAGAAATGGCGAAGATTTCAGCCTTTTTAAAAGATCAGACGCATGAGAAGTATATACAGGAATGGAAAAAGTGGATTAAATATATACAGAATAAATATCAGACTAGAAAATATTATGTAGCTTTCAGCTGAGGGGGATTGATGACTATGCTAGTAAATAGAGAAAAAGATATGGAAGGGATGAATAACATATATATTGTTGGGAATTATTAGTATTGCATATAGGGGAAGTCAAGGGGAAGGGGAGGGAAAGGGGGGAAGGGGAGGGAAAGGGGTGGTGGGGGAGGGTTAGGGTGGGACTTGTAGGGAACTATATTTTTGTAAATGTGATTTTTATAATGTTCGGGAAGGGGAAAATTTGTATGTGTAAAACTTTTTCAATAAAAAAAAATATATTTTTAAAAAAGAAAAAGAAAATCAAACGGGGAAAATAACAATAAAAAACTATAATAATGTGGCTGCATAAGTATACCCACAGTATGTCCATAAAATTCCTTCTTCAAGTGAAAAGATGATGGGGGACAAATCATAACACGTTACTAAATTCTTGCGGAATTCTTTGAGCACACCATACATCATACAAACGATTGCACAGTATGTTGTGAGTACTGTATTCTTAAATTATGGTGTTATAAAGTACATTTTTAAAGGGGAACTGGCTAGATGAAGACTAGGCAAGTAAATAATACATGGAAAATTATTGGCAGTTGCCATGATGGCTAAAATTAAAAACGAAAGAAAATAAAACATGTATCTTACTGCCCCAATATCGCAGTTTTCAACTGTCTTTTTTCATAGAACAGTTCGTGTATGGAAGTTAATATACGTTTTAGATACGCTGAATGTGCTTTATTATTTTTTCTCAATGCAGGTGTGTTGAGTAAAAAGTACCTTCATTCAAATGGAAGTGACATCCATTTTCCTAACATGAATAAGAGTGAATCAGTTGTGGCTCCATCAGTGGACAATAAAATAGAACTCACCACTTGGACAACAAGCCAGTCCTTTCAAGTCAACCAGATGCACCCAAATATTAGTATAATTAGAGGAACCTCTCAGGTTGTCTCTGAAACTCCAGCAGGGAAAACTAATATTACAGATGAAAGGATTTCGACCGATAAAAACTGGTCAACGGCAGAGGAGGCAGTAGAAGAGGAGCTGGGGTCCACTCACCCATCCATCAAAGTCGCGATCAAGATATTTTCTGACCCTACTGTGAAACCTACAATACCGCCCGCTGTGCAAGACGTGGGTTTGAAAAAAGGTAAGTTTATATTAACATGGATTCTTAATTAGGGCACAGGAAAGTGGTGTGATACGATTGGAAACATTCTTACGCTTGCAGGTACTGTTAGAGCAGGGGTGAAATGCTCCCGGTTTGGACTGGATTGCCCGATCCGGTAGCGATAGCGGCTGGTGGTTCAGAGAACCAGTAGCAGAAATCCCTATGCGCCCCCCCCCCCATGCCCAGCTGAGCCGGGTGATCATCAGAGGCTTTTTTTTTTACTTTTAAAAGTAAAAAAAAAAGCCTCTGAGGATCGTCAGAGGCTTTTAAAAGCATTTCTTTAAAAGTAAAAAAAAAAAGCCTCTGATGATTGCGCGGCTGAGCTGGGATCATCAGTGGCTTTTAAAAGCATTTTTTCTACAACCCCTTCAGCCGAAGAGGTTATAGAAAAAATGTTTTTAAAAGGAAAAAAAGCCTCTGTCGATCAGGCAAGTCAGCTGGGATCGTCAGAGGCTTTTTAAAAAAAAGAAAGTCTCTGCCGATCAGGCAACTCAGCCGGGATCGTCAGAGGCTTTTAAAAGCATTTTTTTTACAACCTCTTCAGCCGAAGACATTGTAGAAAAACTGGTTTTAAAAGTTAAAAAAAAAAAGTTAGCCACGCCCACTTAGTCATATTAACCCACCACCACCAAGCCACGCCCACAGAACCAGTAGTAACAAATTTTGCATTTCACCGCTGGAAGAAACCTGTCTAGTTGTTTTGGCATGCAATGTGCTATAGCATTTAACTAGCATTTATTTATAGCATTTAACTCTAATTGAAACAAGCTACATATGTTGTTTTTAAACTGAACTTTAGCATAAGTAAGTATGTTTGAAATAGCAATTTTCTTCTAGCAGTCTATCTCCTTCATTTTGGCATAAGACTAGGGCATGTTTTCATACTTGTGTTTACATTCATACATGTGTTTTGGGAACTGCTCTGAAAAAAGTCAAAAAGAATAAAAAACTGAATAAAACATAGTACTTTATTTTGGAAAATGCCATTAAGGAAATTGTTATTTTGATTTCTTTGTATAACATTTCTTTGTACTGTTCAACAACAGTTGCAGACATCCAGACTTTCTGAAAAGCAACACAGAAAAAAGAAAGAACCAGGAAATTGATGTACCAAATATTTATAGTGTTGCAAATAACTGATCAAAAACAGGGAGGATGTAAAAACTGAGCTCTGCTGACCAACTAGAAACCTTGAACAGATAATCCTCGATTTACAACTTTACACCTTTAATTGGATCAACTTTAACTATGGTTGCAAGAGTCTGTGGTTGTAAGTTGAGGCATTATGTGAGGGATTTGAAGTAGCTTTTTTTTTTACGATAGTTAAATTAATTTAACTGAATTAAGTGAATCCATTTTCTCTCATGTTTTTATTTTTTATTAGTTTATAGTATAAAAGACAAAAATACAAAAACAAGTAGTAGGAAAAACAGGAGGGAAAGGGAAGGGCAGAAAAGAAGGGGAAAAGAAAGAAAAGGTGTTGACTTCTGTCCATTTTTTTCAATTAAGTATTTTGTTGCCAGAAACCAGAAATAAATGCCGGTAACTCCCCCCCCCCCAAAAAAAATCATAGTCATGTGACCACAGGACTCTGCAAACGGCTGTAAAGGTGAACCAGTTGGCAAATGCCCAAAATGCCCTCACATAATGGCACACCGCAAGTATATGGCAGTTGTAACTATGAGTTGTAGCTATGAGGACGGTCTGTTGCAATTTCAAATACGGTATTTTTCGGAGTATAAGACGCACCGGAGTATAAGACTTTTTGTGAGGAAAAGAAGAAAAAGAAATCTGCCTCTGCCTCTGAGCAATTTTGCCTCGTTGCAGCAAACAGCAAACAGCCTGCTTTACTTTCATTTTCGTTTTCAGCATAGCTTGATTAGCACAAGGGGAAAAAAAATCTGCTCCAGCAATTTACCTCCTTGCAGCAAGCAGCAGAGCCCTGCGCAAAACAGCTGAGAGCAAATCAGCGGAGAGTCGGGAGGCGGATCCAATCAAGTTGTACTAATGAGGCTGTGCTGAAGCTGAAAGGAGCTGTTTTTTCTTGCTGTTTGCTTGCAAGGAGGTAACTGCTGCGAGGCAGAGGCCAAAGCGTGTGGGCCAGTGGGTGGGCGGCGCTACATTTGGTGTATAAGACGTACCTAAATTTTCACCCCCTTTAAGGGGGAAAAAAGGTGCGTCTTATACTACGAAAAATACAGTAGTCCCGGAAGAATATTTATAGCTCAGGGATTGAACAGTGTGGTCCTTGGGGCTCTCTGCAAGAGAAAAGTTCTCTTGCACACCTCTCATATCCAACTACTAGGTAATACCCATGTTAGAAGGAGTTTGCTCCTTGTTTACGTGTAGGTGGCTTATTCTGTCAATGTTGGTGGATGTAATTCCTTGATTAAGTTGGTTTTTATTGAGTTGATAGTTCCTTAATTGGGGTATCATTTACTGCTTGGTGTTAATCTTGCTTATCTGACTGTTGTTGGTTGGTTGGGAGGTGTTATGGTGTTTTGATGGTCACTTCTGAATGGTATGTAGATATCATTTATTTTTGTGTGCTTGTTTATGGCTGATATGTCTGAGTGCCAAGAGAATTCTCAGGAATTCTCTAACGTTTTTGGAGTTAGCTTGGCCTAGGAGGCTCACCGTTGAAACAATGGTTCAATTTGTCTATGTGTTGTGCAAATAAGTACTGTATTTTTCGGAATATAAGACGCACCTTTTTCCCCCAAAAAAGAGGGTGAAAACCTGGGTGCGTCTTATACTCTGAATGTAGCCCCGCCCAGCCTCGCAAACGGAGATTTCAGAGGCTGAAAGAAGCCTCAGAAAGAAGCTTCAGAAAAAAAAAGCCTCCAAACAGAGCTTCAGAAAAAAAGCCTTTTTTTCCCCTGAAGCTCTGTTTCAGAGGCTTTTAGTTTCAGAGGCAGAAAAAAAAGCAAAATGCAGAGCTCTCAACCAATGAACCTGTTGCTAAAATTCACCTCTGGGAACAGCTGATTGAGGGTATTCCGGGAGGCCAATCCACCCACCAATCAGCTGTTTTCTTATTTTCCTCCCCAAAAACTAAGGTGCGTCTTATACTCCGTTGCATCTTATACACTGAAAATACGGTAGTTTTCATCATTGTCTTCTGCTGGCTAGTTAGTGTTGATGGATTTGCATTTACCATGAAATTAGGTTGATTGACCAGAAACAATCCATAAGGACTTTATTTTATCTAACGCTATTTTCATTTTTAAGATGTAGATTGAGTTCACGCATGGTTCTAATTTAAAGCATAAGGAGGCATGTTTGTTTTGGAATTAATGTGTTACACACAAAAAAACCCCCTTGTGGTTTGTGTGCCATAGTTTGTCACTTACCTCAGTATATGGCCCCAGCCTCTTCTGGCTTATTCAGCAGACCATGGCATAAAACAATGGTTTTATGGCTACGTGGCTTTGGCTCAGGATACTTGGTGGACCATCTGCAACCAGCAACAGCTTTTCATCGCCCGGTGTGTTCCCACAGGGAGGGCCTGCTCTGGGTACCGTCAGCTAGACAATGTCAGCTGGCGGCCCCTAGGGGGAGAGCTTTCTCTGTGGGCACACCCACCCTTTGGAATCAATTCCGCCTGGGGCTCCGGCTGACTCCTGACCTCCGCACCTTCCGCCACGAATTAAAAACTTGGCTGTTCGCGGCACCTAGCCTGAACTGAGGGGGTTTTCGATTATTTTAACGGGTTTTAATATTTGTTTATATATGTATTTTATGTTTTTATTGGCTTGTTTTAATTGTTGTGAGCCGCCCTGAGTCCTATGGAGATAGGGTGGCATATAAGTTATATTAAAAAATAAAAATATAAAATATAAAAAAAAACCATATTTTCCATTTGATCACCTCACACACACCCCCTCCCCCAAAATTAACTTAATAAGTTCGCATCTGACTGGAAACTCATTATGGCAAATAATTCTTACGTATTGTTTTGCTAATGCCTGCTGATTCAATCGTGTATAATTTCAGTTTTACATATAAAATGCTTGGCATTCCATTGAGTGATATACATGGACAATTAAACAACAGATAGTAATTATCTATAATTCCTTACCGCTATATGAAGTTACAGTTTTTTAAAAAATATTTCCAACGCTTTATTCATAATGGCATGAAATTGAGCAAAAAACAAAAAACAAAAACTTGACGCATTGTTTTTGTTTATTTTATTTTTTTATTTTGTCAAGCATGTATAAGATAACAGATATAAGTATAAACATGATTATGAATACAGGAAATGGATACGAATAAATGGGGACAGTAGGACAGGGACGGTAGGCAGGTTGGTGCGCTTATGCACGCCCCTTACAGACCTCTTAGGAATGGGGTGAGGTCAACAGTAGACATTCTAAGGTTAAAATTATGGGGGTTTGGGGGATGAAACCACAGAGTCAGGTAGAGCATTCCTGGCATTGACCACTCTGTTTCTGAAGTCGTATTTTCTGCAGTCAAATTTGGAGCGGTTTACCTTAAGTTTGTATCTATTGTGTGCTCGTGTATTGCTGTGGTTGAAGCTGAAGTAGTCATTGACAGGTAGGACGTTGTAGCAGATAATTTTACGTACTGCGCTTAGGTCAGACCGAAGGCGGCGTAGTTCTAAGTTGTCTAAGCCCAAAATTTCAAGTCTGGTGGCATAAGGTATTTTATTGCGATTAGAGGAATGGAGGATTCTTCTCGTAAAATATCTCTGGACTCGGTCAATTGTATTAATGTCCGATATGCAGTGCGGGCTCCAGATAGATGAGCTGTATTCGAGAATTGGTCTAGCAAATGTTTTATACGCAGTTGCTTATAATATGATCGCAAAGACCATTTATGTAAAGTATAAAGAATGTGGGTCCTAGACCGCTGCCTTGGGGGACACCGCTGTTAACAGGTGCAGGGTTTGATAGGGCGCTCCCTATTTTGACCACTTGTTGTCTGTTTGACAGGAACGCAGCTATCCACTTATGCAGGGATCCGGAAACGCCACAATGTGACCGCTGATTTATTCAGTCATATGCCAAAAATTAAGATCCACAAATATTTACTGATCACTTGGCTAGAAATCTCGGAACACATAGAAGTTTGAAGTTACTTGTGGCAACTGGGAGATTGTAGAACTAGAACTTACAAATGAGAAAGCTTTTGCAGGAGTAGCTACTAAGGCTACTATAGATATTCAGGATGGTCCATAAATAATGCATTTATAGTAAATGATTAATTTTGTTCTTGGTTGAAAGGCCTAGCTACTTTGAGAATAGTTATCTTCTTTTGGCACAAAATTAAACAAAATAATAGACCTCGTGGCAATATCTTTTTTCCATTGAGAACATTTCTATTTTCTTTTGCTCCAACTGGGATCAAAGAAGTCATTTGATCAAAGATTTGTTTGATTAAACTGAGTTATGAGCTCACACTGTGTCAAACAGTTTCCTTCTGCAGACTTTATTTTTCGTGGACGAAAAGTATTATACCCATGTATTTTGTTTTTTAAATTTTTCTTTCTTCCAACGAGACAGACATCTGGTGGCAATGTATTCACTGCAGTGATTCAAATATGAAGAGACACATTTGCCTAAGTAGTTTACTGACAGGAAAAAGATAAAACTAAAATCCTCACTTGATAATTACAATCTACACGTCTGAAACGATATTCTGGGCAATCAAAATATAAAGTACACTGCAAAATATATTCCTTAAGTAACGTTATCACATTCAAACAATTCATAAACAGATGTGATGGCATACATCGAATATGAAGCCATCATTCATTATATTTATACAGCAGGTGCAGAGGTAGGTTTTAGCAGGTTCTGGCCAGTTCTAGAGAACTGGTAGCGGAAACTTTGAGTAGTTCGGAGAACCGGTAGTAAAACTTCTGACTGGCCCCGCCCCCATCTATTCTCTGCCTCCCACGTCCCAGCTGATTGAGCCACCCTGAGTCTTCGGAGTGGGGCAGCATATAAATTGAATTAAATTGAAATTGAAATTGAAATGGGGATTTTGCAGTAACCTTCCCCTGGATTGGGGAGGGAATGTTGATTTTATAATATCCTTCCCCTGCCACGCCCACCAAGCCATGCCACTCCCACCAAGCCATACCCACAGAACCGGTAGTAAAAATTTTTGAAACCCACCACTGGGGTAGACCGGTGCCTCCAAAAACAAATGGGTAGACTGGTGCTTCTAAAAACAAATGGGTAGACCAGTGCCTCCAAAAACAAATGGGTAGACTGGTACCTCAAAAAACAAATGGGTAGACCGGTGCCTCCAAAAACAAATGGGTAGACTGGTACCTCAAAAAACAAATGGGTAGACCAGTGCCTCAAAAAACAAATGGGTAGACCAGTGCCTCCAAAAACAAATGGGTAGACTGGTGCCTCAAAAAACAAATGGGTAGACTGGTGCCTCCAAAAACAAATGGGTAGACCGGAACGCTCCAAGAACAAATGGGTAGACTGGTACAGCTCTGCAAGCAGTTAAAAGCCTGGTAGACCAGTATCTCTGCTAAATCCTAAAGAATTGTCACATGACCATCAAGCCATGCCCACAAAATAAGCCACGCCCACAGAACCGGTAGTAAAAAAAATTTAGAACTCACCTCCGATCTGTAAGGTATCTGTTGTTGCAGCAACAGCCTAATTACAGTTGGAAAGGACCTTGGAGGTCTTCTAGTCCAACCTCCTGCTCAAGTAGGAGACCTTAGGCCAGACAAGTGGCTGTTCTGTCTCTTCTTAAAAACCTTCAGTGATGAAGCACCTACAGCTTCTGAAGGCAAGCCGTTCCACTGATTAATTGTTCTCACTGATGGGAAATTTCTCCTTAATTCTAGGTTGGATCCCTCTTTTCCATCCATCAATACTTGTCCTGCCTTCAAGTGCTTTGAAGAATAGGTTGTCCCTGTCTTCTTTGTGGCAACCCCTCAAATATTGGAAGATTACTATCATGTCACCCCTGGTCCTTCTCTTTGTTAGACTAGACATACTCAATTTCCATTAACTGTTTATCATAAGCTTTAACCTCCAGTCCCCTAATCACCTCAGTTGCTCTCTTCTGCATTCTTTTTAAAGTCTCGGCATCTTTTTTATATCGTGGATCAAACTGGACACAGTATTCCAAGTGTGTATAGTACTATAAAACAATACTAACATTTCACATAATCGTTATACAATCCCTTCTGTTGTTGCATCGTAGGACTGTGTTGGCTTTTTTGACAGCTGCAGCACACTGTTGCTATGCTAGTGCATACTTAGTGATTGTCCACTAGGACAACTAGATCCCACTCACTGTTACTGCTGTTGAACCAGATATCACCTCCTATTAGAGTAGAGTAGAGTAGAGTAGAGTAGAGTAGAGTAGAGTAGAATATCAACAGAACAGAACAGAACTGCAAGGTGGCGCAGTGGTTAGAGTGCTGTACTGCAGCCACTTCAGCTGACTGCTAGTTCAGCAGATCAAATCTCACCGGCTCAAGGTTGACTCAGCCTTCCATCCTTCCGAGGTGGGTAAAATGAGAACCCGGATTGTTGGGGGCAATATGTTATTTAGTATACTGTCTTTGGTGTAAGCCGCCCAGAGTCCTCGGAGAGTGGGCGGCATAGAAATATGAATAATAAAATAAATAAAAATAAAATAAACAGAACAGAAGAATAGGAATGGAATGGAATGGAATGGAATGGAATGGAATGGAATGGAATGGAATGGAATAGAATAGAATAGAATAGAATAGAATAGAATAGAATAGAATAGA
>WNWU01000068.1:3589731-3601491 GCA_012654045.1 Ptyas mucosa
GAATAGAATAGAATAGAATAGAATAGAATAGAATAGAATAGAATAGAATAGAATAGAATTCTTTATTGGCCATGTGTGATTGGACAGACAAGGAATTTGCCTCCAGTGCATAAGCTCTCAGTGTACATACAAGCCACAAGTGATCAATCATCATTATAATCATAAAATACACTCATCATAAGATACAACAATCAATGATAGTCATAGGACACTAAATAAGCAATCAACATAAATCATACTAAGATACTAAATAAAACAATATAAATCGTAAGATACAAGCAACAAAGTTATGGTCATAAGAAGATAATGAATAGGTAACAGAAAAGATGAGAAGGCTAATACTAATACCGCCTTACTAGGTAGTTCGACAGGGTTGTGGGAATTAGTTGTTTAGCAGAGTGACAGCACGCAGGGAAAACTGTCCTTGTGTCTAGCTGTTTTGGTGTGCAATGCCCTATAGCAGTGATGGCTAACCTTTTTGCCATCGTGTGCCAAAAGTGGGGGGAGCGCGGTGGGGTCACATGCACGTGTGCCCACATCCATAATTTATGCACCACCCCCCCGTGCTCATCCCGCTTTTGGCACGGTAGGCCCATTTTTTGCTCTTCCCAGGCTCCAGAGCCTTTCTAGGAGCCTGGGGAGGACAAAAGCGGCCTTCCCTACCCCCCCAAAGGCCCTCCGGAGGCCGGAAACAGTGTGTTTCTTGACTTCTGGTGGGCCCAGAAGGCCTGAAAATCAGTTGGCTGGTGTACACATGCGTGCCGGAGCTGAGCTCGCATGCCCACCGTTATGGCTCCACGTGCCACCTGTGGCACCCGTGCCATAGGTCCGCCATCACGGCCCTCTAGCGTCGTCTTGAGGGAAGAAGTTGAAACAGTTTATGTTATATTTCTTGGCACTTAGTTTTTCCTTATTTTCTCACCATAGAATTGCATTTTGTTGGATAAGGACCTAGTATTCAAATCTGTCAACATCCTTCTGGAACTTGAGCCTATCTTTTAAAGTGTTGCCTATTCCCCCCAACTTGGTGTCATTTGCAAATTTGATTTTGTCCCCTCATCTAGTGCAGGGGTGGGTTCTAAAAATTTTTACTACCAGTTCTGTGGGCATGGCTTATTTTGTGGGTGTGGCTTGATGGTCATGTGACAATTATTTAGGATTTAGCAGAGGTACTAGTCTACCAGGCTTTTAACTGCTTGCAGAGCTGTACTGATCTACCCATTTATTTTTGCAGGCACTGATCTACTCACGTATTTTTGCAGGCACTGATCTACTCATGTATTTTGCAGGCACTGGTCTACTCATTTGTTTTCTTTTAATACTGATCAGCTGTAGGGCAGCCCTTTGAAGCCCCGCGGCAAGAGTTTAAACAGTTTTTTTCCCTCTAGCCATCAGCTGGGACTCAGGAGGCAGGAATAGATTGGGGGTGGGGCCAAATAAAAGGTAAGAATAACGTGGAGGTGGGTGTGGGTGGGGAGGCAGAACCGGTTCGATGACGTCATATCGTCACCGCTACCGGCTCGGCGGTAGCGGAGTCCCTGAATTGAAACTCTAAAGCATGTTACACATAAAATATTAACTTAGGCATCTAAATACCTCAGTAGACAACATGGTTGAAATAAATGTTATCCATTCGTTAATGCAAAACACTCATAAAGCAGTCTATTAAAAAAAAAACTACATGCAAACTTGTGAATAAATGGAGAGATGTGAGGAAGAGGAATAGATATAAACATTAGTAGTTTCTTTAAAACACCTCACTCTAAATAAGGTATAAAAAGAACTCTTGCAAGTATCAAATGTTAAGGGGACCAATCGTCCTCCTTTAGGGAGGACAGGCCTTCTTTTGTAAGTTCTGTCCTCTCTCGAAAAGTGTCCTCCTACATGTTCTCCTTTTTGATATTTGAAGACTAATCTGTAAATCTCCGTATTCAATCGATCCCGATCTCGATCCGTTGTGTGCGATGTGACATATTTGTATTTGACATGATGATTCGTCAAGGCTCGGTACAGTGCATCGAGACGCGATTATGAGACGCATGCGCTCCGCACAGGAGAATTGTTTTGAGAGAGGGCGCCGCATGCAAGAGTGCGCCGCGCGCAAGTGGCTTTGTTTACTTCTTACCGAAACACAACACGGCACACACGCACGCATTAGACTCATTGTTGCAGTGAATAAAATGTTTCCTTTATTTACGATTTTGTTTTTCTTCCATTTATTTGTGTCCTCCTCCTCATTGTAAAAAAGTTGGTCACCTTACAAATGTTTCTAGTTAAACTAAAATCGCAATCTTTTATAGCTTACTTGGGACAATTAAATTTAACAGGGCTTTATTTTCTGAGTGGAAATTGATAGACTTCTACAAGAAATTATTATTTTTTTGTTGAGTTTTGAACTAGATTTCCCAGTACAAGGGGAAGGGGAGTATTCCCCTTTCTGGGGTGGGAAAGGATAGTATCGTAGTTAAGATGGCTGCTTCATGTATTTTGAACTAGCTAGTGACTTTTTGCTTTTAGTAGACCCTTGTTCTTAGAATCTATCACAAATATGTTCTTGTTTTGCAGATTTGTGCATAAACATCAACTACAGCCAATGTGAAATGCTGCCATATAACCAGACCACTCTAAGATCAGTTCTTTCCATTGTGAGAAGCATTGAAATGGAAAAATTTCTCAAGTTCTTTGGTTATCTCAACCGCCTCGGCTGTTATCAACACATTATGCTGTTTGGATGTAGCCTTGCTCTTCCTCAGTGCATCAGTGATGGTGTCAACAGGTATTTGGGAAGCAAAACTAGTTAGCAATTAAAGATTATGGCAGTGGAGTAAGTGTTAGGTTTTACAACCTCTGGGAGGAAAGTCACAGCTAAGACTGTTTATACCAGAAGATTATCAGAAAAAAAAAGCTGCGAGGAGTAAATCAGTGATGCGTTGCCCCCCGGTTCAGACCGGTTCGCAAGAACTGGGAGTAAAACCAGCAGGAGGCTCCGCCCACTGACCTGGATGTCATCTTAAGTGATCTGCGCATGCGCAAATATAATTAAAGCGCAAGCGGGCAGGCACAGTGCGAACCGGTAGTAAAGGTAAGTAGAACCAGTGGTGGGATTTAGCCAGTTCGCACCACTTCGGGAGAACCGGTTGTTAATTTTCTGATCAGTTTGGTGAACTGATCGTTGGAAGAAATCATTTGGGCAGAGAACCGGTTGTTAAATTATTTGAATCCCACCACTGAGTAGAACCCGCCCCTGGAGTATATATAATATAATTGTTTGTGTAGAAAAAAAACCTACTTGTAGTACTGTACTACCCTGAATAAAGCAAGTTTATTGACTAATCTTATTAAGGGTTATGGGTTTTGGCAAAGATGTTTCTAATCCCCGTTTAATTTAAAGGCAGAAAGAATAGCATGGCATTTTGAAAAAGGCTATTGAAAGCAATCGTTGCCTTCAGTTTAAGTGAATTATATCCTATCTGAATTAGCTGTTTTATAGTTGGATGGAATTATTGCACCATTAATAGCTAATCTTCAGAGTGTTCACATTCTTACATTAGTGCTAATCACAGGATTTCTTAGCCTGCCAAACAAAAGAATTCAGAGTAAAAAAAATAAAGACAAGCCCACATAGAATTGAGACCGGTACGCTCCCATAGAGAGGGGCTCCTCCGGGTGCCGTCGGCCAAACAATGTCGGCTGGCGGCCCCCAGGGGGAGAGCCTTCTCTGTGGGGGCACCCACTATCTGGAACGAACTCCCCCCACAGATACGGATGATCCCGGACCTTCGCGCCTTCCGCCGTGAGCTAAAAACTTTTCTGTTCCATCAGGCTGGCCTGGCCTAATTTTTTCCCCTTTTTCTGCAAAAATAATTTTAAAATTTTAAAATTTAACTATGTTAATATTTGGGGTTTTAATATTTTATAATTGGGTTTTTAAATAGTGGGGGCCATTGTTTAATTTGGTTTAATTTGGTTTTTAAATTTTGTATGTATTTTTTTTTCCTTTTGGCTGTTCACCGCCCTGAGTCCCCTCGGGGAGAAGGGCGGTATATAAATCTAAATAAATGAAATGAAAAGAAAAATGAGAGTCAATTTCTTCTAAATCTCTTGTGCAAAAGTTGAGGTATTTTATAACTTTAAAAAAAAACCTAGTTGGTAAATATGTTATGTCTGTTTTGATATTATTGGTTACCTGCTAATTGATTACAATATTCAGAATGAGAATAGTTAACGATGACGGATAGAATCAAATGTTAGAGAAAGTATATCACAGACTACTTACGCCCATTCTTCCACCTCATAACTTGGATATTTTGTGTTTATGCTTTTCAGCACAAATGAACAAAGATTTTACTAAGTCTTCCATGTATTAAGCCTTACATTTATTATTGTTTTAGCACGGGGCTGTCAAACTCGATTTCATTGAGGGCAGCATCAGGGTTGGGTTTGATCTCGGGGGGCCTGGATGTGTGGCCAGAGGGACGTGGCTAGCTCGACGTCAGTTGTTTCGGGGCACGTTTGGTGGCCCCGGGTAGGGCTGGGGGATCCTCCTGCAGCCCTCTGCCAGCAAAAACAGAGCTCGGGGGAGGGGGCACGTGTGACCCACCTGAGCTCCATTTTTGCTGGCAGAGGCACCGCGGGTCGGTCCGTCACTGTTTCCAGAGTGGCCCCACGGCCCAGATCTGCCCCGCAGGGCTGGATTTTGACACCCCTGTTTTATCATTTACAAAATTAGACTAGAAGCATTTCAAATGGACATCAAACAATGAAGCAGAACTACGATCAGCACTGACAGTAGGATGTTTCCTTTGCACAATGTTCTACAGATGTTTTGGGGCCAACTTCCAAAATTCCTAACAACCGTCAAAGGAGGCTAGAATTCTAGGAATTATAATCATATTTATCATACATATGGAGCATATTAGACTGGGAAAGATTGATACGTAGCATATGAAAAATCGTAAGGACAACTGCTAAACTGATTTTTAAAAAAAACCAGATTTTCTTAAGCAATATATTAACCACCCTCCAAATAATTATGCTGAACCACCAACTACCAGCATGTAACAAATCTGTACATGCTCAGAATTAATCAAAGGATTACTCTTTTATTTCAGTAATGAAATATAAAATAATAAAAACGCAATGTTTTAAAATCAAGGAGACTCCCCACCACATGTTCCTGTGAAATATCAGAAGCATGATTTTTAAAGTTATCAAGAAATGGTGTTGAAGTAACAAGTGAGGACCACATCAAGAATAAAGTTATTAAAAGCTTCTGAAAGTGCCTGGGAATTAGGATATGTGTCAGATAACGAGTAGAAGTTGAGTGATAAGGGAGGCTGTCAAAGCAGCATTATATGTGAAATGGAGAACTAGTTTACAGATACAGAAGTCTGCGGAAAAAGTACGGCTTCTAACTATAATTGTCAAGAATTAATTAACATGCACATATTGACACAAATCAAAACATACATTAGTATGAGTAATTTAATTCTTTAAAGGTTTATTATGTTATTACTGATGTGTTTCTTGGGAAATAAGCAGGGTGGGGCTGCTGGAGGTTCGCAGGGGTTCGGGAGAACCTCTAGCTAAGATTCTGTGCAGTTCGGAGAAACCCCCAAATCCCACTCCTGGCTGGCCCCGCCCACCCCGCCCCACCCCTCCCACGAGTCCCCATGCGGTCCCTTTCTGGATGCAGGTAAGTGCAGGATGCATGTGGAGGCTCAGGGAGGGTGAAAAACGGGCCTACCAGAAGTTCGGGAAGGCTGAAACGGATCATGGGGAAGCTGTTTTCGCCCTCCTGGAGGCTCAAGCAAAGCCTCCGGAGCCCAGGGAAGGCAAAAAGACACGCACACACACCGCGCCGTGGTGCAGGAGGCCGACTAGGTCCCTCCCATCATGGCCGTGCCCACCCAGCAATCGGACAGAGAACCCCTTGCTAAAATTTTTGAAGCCCACCCCTGGAAATCAGGTAATTTTTCCTTTGTCAAGCTTGATGGAGTTTATGGACACATTTATTTATTTTTATTTTTTATTTTTATTAAATTTTTATACCGCCCTTCTCCTGCTGGACTCAGGGCGGTGAACAGCCAAGAATAAAAAACATCCAATACAAAATTTAAAATTATTAAAAGAATTAAACAAGTTTTGGCCCAGATTTAAAACATCCCAATTAAAATCCATTACAATTAAAATATCTAAGGGGGGAGGGGGCGGTTATGCCAACCTAGCTTGGTGAAATAGAAAAGTTTTGAGGGCACGGCGAAAAGCACGGAGATCTGATATCCTACGTATCTCCAGGGGCAGGTCGTTCCAGAGGGCAGGTGCTGCCACAGAGAAGTCCCTCCCCCTGGGGGTCGCCAGCCGACGTTGCCTGGCTGACGGCACCCTGAGGAGTCCATCTCTGTGGGAGCGTACTGGCCGGTGGGAGGCTATTGGTGGCAGAGGGCGGTCCCATGAAGCAACAGTTGGAAGAGATTTTTCCATTGCCATCTTCCATTGCCATGGTCTAATCTACAGTCCTGATACTCTCTTGAGACTTCCAATCTAGGTGTTACTGTTGGATATCCTGAAAGATACCTTGAAAATGAGGAATTCTGGTCTACTACACCTTGGACAGTGCAACTAATCTAGTTGATTTCATATTGGGCACTGTACTTCTTATTCTGTCCTGTGTACCTACTCAACTGAGTATCTGATTCCTAGTTGATCTTGGGTTAACTCTTAATTAGCAATAGATGGAGAATCATCTGAGGAAACAGAAGGGGTCAACCTATTCTCCAGAGCACTGGTAGGCAGAACAAGAAGCAAGGGATGGAAACTGATCAAGGAGTTGTGACCTAGGCTTACTGAGTCATTACAAGACACAAATTAGTCCCAAACAAACCTATTCGATAGTAACAGCTGAGAATTACGTTCATTCCCAGCTGAGTCCCAATTAGTTGCAAAACAAGTCCTTCGGGAGAAGTCCTTCAGAAGAATCACCAACTTTATCTTCTTTGTCACCTTGCCAAAGGCCTTACTTGGCAAAGCCCCACGGAGTTCAGAAACAAACAAGAGATGCCGACTGGAAACAGAGTTAGCAACGTTGCTTTCCCACAAAAGGCCCCAGGTGCCTTTGTTTCTCTTTTAAGCCTTATGGGAGGGGCCAATCATCTCCTGGCCTTACTCCTGAGTCGTCCCTTTTGCTTTAGCTGCTCTTGCCTTCTGGCAGCTCTGCACATGCGTGCACTAGGAACAGGCTCCTCCTGTTCCTCTGCCTCTCTGCTGTCCGACTCTGGCGGCTCCGGAGTCTGCGCATCACTCCCAGATGGCCCTGGCCCCATCTCTGCCTCCGATGCAGAGCCCTCATCCGGGCCTTCCCCAGACTCCAGGACTGGCCCATGTTCCTCCCCAGCCTCCTCACTGTCCGACTCCGCTTCCAGCTCCGCAGGCTGCTGGCGGACCATAACAAGATGTTTTAATTTTATTTTCAAACATCAAAGCATAATAATACGGTAGCAGTAATAAAGAAGGAAGCACTGGCTGTTACCCATGGCAAATATAGCCAAGATACTGCCAACTATTAAAGGTGACCAACAATCTTAACTGGACATCTTTGTCATATCATCTAGCAGAACATTACAGATAAGTGTCTTAGCATGAAAATATATTTTGTGTATTCATGTGCTAATAGCAGTTTGTAATTTATAAGGAAAGAGTATATAATATTTTAATATTGGAACTTTCAACATAATTTTATAAAGTGATGAATGGTGGTTTTTTTGAAATTGTCTGAAAGGTTTGGACTGAAAAACGGGATTTATCGCTTGTCTCACACATGAGTTAAAAACTATTTTAATTCAGCTTCATGGTTTGTTGCTTGCTTGCCAATTCAAGCCTTGTTATCTGAACCAGTAGCACTTTTCACAGCCAATCATTCAGAAAACAATACTTCTATTTATGAGTGAACTTTATTTTTGGATGGTAATGGAACTTAGACTTATTTGATATTTGCCAATATGTATCGTTAGGGAGATCCTAGTGGCTAAGACGCTGAGAAGGTCGGCAGTTCAGCGGTTCGAATCCCCAGTGCCATATAACGGGGTGAGCTCCCGCTACTTGTCCCAGCTTCTGCCAACCTAGCAGTTCGAAAGCACGTAAACAAATGCAAGTAGAAAAATAGGGACTACCTTTGGTGGGAAGGTAACAGCGCTCCATGCGACTTCGGCATTTAGTCATGCTGGCCACATGACCATGGAGACATCTTTGGACAGCACTGGCTCCTCGGCTTAGAAACGGAGATGAGCACCGCCCCCTAGAGTCGGGAACAACTAGCACATATGTGCGAGGGAAACTTTACCTTTACGTTTAGAAAATATAACTTTGGGGCAAATGAGTAAGACAGTGGCACATTTCTCTTTTATTCAATTTTTCAAAAATAATATTTTTAAGATAGGAAGTTATTCATCTGAGTGACGAGAACTGATGAAGAATTATTCATCAGTTCTTGTGGCTATTCTTTTATCATTTCCGGTGTCAGTAGGTACCTGACATCTACTGAAAAACACATATGAGAAAGTTTTTAGGAAGCCTTTTGTTACTGTCATTCGGTTTATAATAATCCTGAAGGGTGAGGTAGAAAGCAGATCACAAGGTGTGGACTTGCATTTTGAGCAGACTTATGAGAAGGAGTCATCTTACAACATTAAAACAAATCCAATAGAAGAGAATATATGTAATGAGGGATGAATGTGGAGGCTTGAGTACTCTCTGAGTCTGAATGTTTGCTTACAGATGTTTTTGTTACCCAATCTTTGGTGCAAATAACTCAGTTCCATTGGCTCTGCCAATGTTAGTATGCTTTTCTTCTTAATAGTTTCTTGATTATTGTTTTTTGTCCAATTTTGTCTGGTGTTAATCCCTGCTTATCAGGGGGTTGGCTGGTGGAGAGGATGTGTCCTGGTCTTTTTGTTTTCTTCTTAGCTTTTCAAAACTGTCTGATTTGAAGAGTGTGTTAATACAGTTTATCTCTAAAATAATCAGGGATTCTGTTAATCTTCCCTGATGTGCAATTTCTATTCAGGCTTTGATTTGTTTGCCTTTATTGCTTTTAGTTGCCATTTTTAAAAACATTAATACAGGTAGTCCTCGACTTACGAACGCCATTGAGCCCAACATTTCGGTTGTTAAGTGAGACATTTGTTAAGTGAGTTTTGCCCCATTTTACAACTTTTCTCGCCACGGTTCTTAAGGGAATCACTGCAGTTGATAAGTTAGAAACCTGGTTATTAAGTGAATCTGACTTCCCCATTGACTTTGCTTGTCAAAAGGTTGCAAAAAGTGATCACATGACTTTGGGGCACCGCAACGGTCATAAGTATGAACCAGTTGCCAAGCACCTGAACTCTGATCACGTGATCATGGGGATGCTGCAAAGGTTGTAACTGTGAAAAACGGCTCTAAGTCACTTTTTTCAGTGACGTTGTAAATTTGAATGTCATTAAATGAACTGTTGTAAGTCGAAGACTACCTGTATGTGAATTATTTAGCGCCGTGATGGTGAACCTATGGCACAGGTGCCACAGGTGGCACAAGGAACCGTATCAGTGGGCATGCGAGTGTTGCAGTAGCTCAGCTCCAGCACGCATATGTGCGCCGGCCAGCTGATTTTTGGACCTTTTGGTCCCACCGGAAGTTGGGAAATGGGCTGTTTCCGGCCTCCGGAGGGCCTCTGGGTGGGTGGGGAAGGCCATTTCCGCCCTCCCCAGGCTCCTAGAAAGCCTCTGGAGCCTGGGGAGGGTGAAGAATGGGCCTACCGGGCCCACTGTACCATCACGTGCTAAAAGCGGGGGGGGGGGTGCTCATGTACAGGGGCGGGCCGCATTGAATTATGGGTGTGGGCACACACGTGGGCGACCTCGCTGCGCTCCCCCTGCTTTTGGCATGCAACAGCAAAAAGGTTAGCCATCACTGGTCTAGCGTTATGTGGGTGGCATTGCAGGGAAGCAGTGGCTAAGACGCTGAGCTTGTCAATTGAAAGGTCGGCAGTTCAGCAGTTCGAATCCCTAGTGATGTGTAACGGGGTAAGCTCCCGTTACTTGTCCCAGCTTCTGCCAACCTAGCAGTTCAAAAGCACGTAAAAAAAATGCAAGTAGAAAAATAGGGACCACCTTTGGTGGGAAGGTAACAGCGTTCCGTGCGCCTTTGGCGTTGAGTCATGCTGGCCGCATGACCACGGAGACGTCTTCGGACAGCACTGGCTCTTCGGCTTTGAAACGGAGATGAGCACCGCCCCCTAGAGTCAGGAACAACTAGCACATATGCGCAAGGGGAACCTTTACCTTTTTACGTAGGTGGCATATAAGGGAGGAATGAAATGACATCATCACAACTTTGACAGCTTTTAAGAGATGTGGCTGAGGAATTCTAGAAGCTGAAGTCCACACATCTTGATTGCCAAAGTTGAGAAACACCAAACTAAAAAATGATATACTGGTATTTCTGCCATTTTTAAATGTTAAAAGGTACCAAAACAGAACAATAAGCTTTCATTTCTTTTTCCTTTGTAGTCATGGACTTCTGCCCTGTAGATCATTTTGTGAAGCTGCAAAGAAAGGATGTGAACCAGTCCTTGCAATGGTCAATTCTACTTGGCCAGCGTTCCTTGCCTGTTCCCAGTTCTATAACAACACTAGAAGTAATAATATCACCAAAGTCTGCTTCTCCCCACAAGGGGAAAAATGGAAAGGACGTAAGTCTTTCTCTCTCTTTTTTTTAAAAAAAGTGTGCTTTTAGCCGGAGTAAAACTGCGATGTGGTATATTTTTATGGAAAATTAAGTATTTTTTTCAGGGAGGAAAAGTAATGGGAAAGGTTTAGCAAGAGCCTTGGTAGTACAGTGGACTAAAGCACACTGTTATTAACACCAGCTGCCTGCAATTACTGCAAGTTCGAATCTCACCAGGCTCAAGGTTGACTCAACCTACTATCCTTTCTCAGGTAGGTAAATTGAGGACGCAGTTTGTGTGGGCAATAAGCTGACTTTGTATAAAATATACAAAAGTATGAAGGCTATTGCTTAGCGCATTGTAAGCTGCCCTGAGTTTCCGGAGAAGGGCGGCATATAAATCAAAATTAAAAAATAAATAAATTAAATTAAATTTTAAAAAAGCTAATAAAAAGAAATATGCAATAGTTCATCAAGCAGTTATTTGCTAAAATAAGAACAGAAACTACTGTTGGGGGGCGGGGTGTTATGAAAAGCGAAGCGAGAGATGCACAAAACCTGGTCTTTTTAATTTGTTAAAGATACAAACTGAAATAGGTGGGTAAAATGAGGACCCAGATTGTTGGGGGCAAGACTCTGACTCTGTAAATCGCTTAGAGAGCGCTGTAAAGCACTGTGAAGCGGTATATAAGTCTAAGTGCTATTGCTATTGTATACTCCCCTTCAAGGGGGCACCCATGGGAGGTCAACAGTGTCAATAGATTGGGGCTTCACACCTGCCATTTTGACCTATTGACTGTGGATACCCTTCCCACTTATTCAAGCATCTCTTCATTCCACCCTAAATACCCTTCCCACCAGGGGTGAAATGCTCCCGATTCGGACCGGATCGCCCGGTAGCGATGGCGGCGGGTGGTTCGGAGAACCGGTAGCAAAAATCCCTGCGGCCCCTCCCCCCATGCCCAGCTGAGTTGCACGATCGTCAGAGGCTTTTTTTTTAACTTTTAAAAGCATTTTTTCTACAACTTCTTCCAACAAAAAAATGCTTTTAAAAGT
>WNWU01000068.1:3616534-3648995 GCA_012654045.1 Ptyas mucosa
ATAGAATAGAATAGAATAGAATAGAATAGAATAGAATAGAATAGAATAGAATAGAATAGAATAGAATAGAATAGAATTCTTTATTGGCCAAGTGTGATTGGACACACAAGGAATTTGTCTTGGTGCATACGCTCTCAGTGTACATAAAAGAAAAGATACATTCGTCAAGCATCATAAGGTACAACACCTAATGATAGTCATAGGGTACAAATAAGCAATCAAATCTTAATAGGAAACAGTCCATATAAATCATAAGATAAGATAGATAAACAAAGGTAATATTGCTTGTAATCTACATCCCAGGATCACTGTCTACATTTTGGTAACAGCCTTTGACCTGGAAATCAACCATAGCTTCAGTGGTGGGTTCCTCTCGGTTCGGCCCGGTTCTCCCGAGCCGGTAGCGGTGACGATATGACGTCACTGAACTGGTTCTGCACCCCCCACCCCCCGCGTTATTCTTACCTTTTATTTGGCCCCACCCCCAATCTATTGCTGCCTCCTGAGTCCCAGCTGATGGCTAGAGGGGAAAAAACTGTTTAAACTCTTGCTGCGGGGGTTCAAAGGGCCACCTTACAGCTGATCAGTGTTAAAAGAAAACAAATGAGTAGACCAATGCCTGCAAAAATACATGAGTAGACCAGTGCCTGCAAAAATACATGAGTAGATCAGTGCCTGCATAAATAAATGGGTAGACCAGTGCCTGCAAAAATACATGAGTAGACCAGTGCCTGCAAAAAATAAATTGGTAGATCGGTACAGCTCTGCAAGCAGTTAAAAGCCTGGTAGACCAGTACCTGAGGAGCTCTGGTGGCTCAGGAGACTAAAAGCAGTGTTATTAACTGTTATTAACATCAGCTGCCTGCAATTACTGCAAGTTCAAATCCCACCAGGCTTAAGGTTGACTCAGCCTTCCATCCTTTCTAAGGTGGGTAAAATGAGGACCCAGTTTGTGGGGGCAATAAGCTGACTTTGTATAAAATATACAAAAGTATGAAGGCTATTGCTTAACACATTGTAAGCTGCTCTGAGTCTCCGGAGAAGGGTGGCATATAAATCAATTAAAAAAAAAAGTACCTCTGCTAAATCCTAAATAATTGTCACATGACCATCAAGCCACGTCCACAAAATAAGCCACGCCCACAGAACCGGTAGTAAAAAAAATTTAGAACCCACCCCTGCATAGCTTGCATAATCAAAATATTTACCGGCATTGAAAATCATGTATATATGCCTCATTAAAGGAAATTGGAAAGGCTTTATTCAAAATATCCACATGTTCAACAATGGAGGAACAAACAAGTAAAAATCAATATATGTCTTACACCGTTGAGTAAGGCGTGCATCAGGATCAAGAGCTTTTCCTGTTTCCAGTATTTGATAATATATATATTTTGTTTCCTGAAGAAATAAAGATACAGCCTCTTTTGTCCTGCTAGACTTTGTACCATAAACATTTGCAAGATAGGGATATCCTTTTCTAACATGGAAAATACATTGACAGGGGAACTATTTAATTCTTCGTATCTTAGATCACTTCAAAATAATCTGCAGTAAAAAGTTCAGGGCTTACAACTGGGCAGGGGTAAAATGCAGCCAGCTTCCCTACCAACTCGGAAGTGCGTGCGCCGTCCTCATGTCACAGTTTTGACCCTCTGTGCATGCGAAGAAGGCTTTGCGCATGCGCAGAGGGTTTAAAAGCAGGACATGCTGCCGGCTGTTTGAACCTCACGCCGCCGGCGTTACCAACATCCGCGAGCCGGATAGAGCTGGCTGGACTTCACCTCTGCAACTAGATCTCCCAAAGCCTTTTTCTTTCTGTTAAGTTTGCAATTCCACCTGCTGTTTCCTGGTGCAATTTTAACCCGAGCTGCTGTTAATTGTATAGGAGAAAAAAACAAGTATAAGTACTTGTATTTTCCACCCACCTCCCTCATTTCCAATGAGTATTAACTTTTGATGAATGGTGCAGCCTGGGCATTGCTTGCTTTTAAAGGTGCCACTATATTTCAGACTGCACTGTAGGGAATTCAAACAGTTTGTTTTTGAAGGAACAGGTCTTCAAGCATGAATGAAGCTTTTAAAGATAATAAGAACCACTTTCAAAAATGATAATTTTAGAAAAATCCGCGACTTTGAAAATGAGATATTGTTGAGGTTGGAACAATTATTTTCACATTCTGTTGAATCTGGAATCATCATCATCTTTTAACAACCCCATAATCCCTTGTGGGCAACTGAATGGTGCTGAGTGTTTACTGGCCGGATGCCCTTCTTGTTGGCAATGTGGAGTTTTGTTCAGCAGATATATTCTCAATTGTGCCCAGAGAGAGAAATATCTGCCTCTGCCTAGGATCGAACCCACAGCCTCCTGATTGTGAGGCGAGAACTCCACCTCTAAGCCCCTGCACCACTCCTGTTGAATTTGGATTATAAACTGAAAATTAGATGTAGCTAAAACGGTCCGTTGAATTCTGGTCAGTGTTGCTGCAACATGTTCTTAATGATTACACTTACTGTACATCGGCGTTGACAACAGAGGAAGAGAATTTCTTAAGTCAGTGTCCTGCTAGCCAGTTTTTATACTAAGTAACGAAGAAATGTCGTCTCTGTTTATCGATGTTATCTATTAAAGACTGTAATCCAGTGACTCAGCATCAGTGTGGAGATGGGAGATGCATAACCATGGATTGGATCTGTGACGGTGATCCTGACTGCCTAGACAGATCAGATGAAACCAACTGTTGTAAGTTAGTTGATAGTTTGTGTTTTGATAACAGGCTGTTTAAGTGTAGTATTTTCATGTTTGATATAGATTTCCTTGGGAATCTTATATGAAGTATCTCATCCGGCATAATCCAAAAATATCCATTTCAATACAAAGTTTATATGTAAAATGCTATTTTGCTAAATTATCTTAGCGGTATAATGTTAATATGTACTATGTAGACCTCTTCCAAACCTATGATCCTATGATTATTCTTTGCTTGTGTGTTTGCCTTTGAGTCAGTGTTGACTCTTGACAATTACCTGGACAAGTCCCTGCAGTTTTTGTGGCAAGATTTTTGGAAGTGGTTGGCCACTGCCCAGTGGTGGGTTGCTCCCGGTTCTGTCCGGTTCTTGCGAACCGGTAGTAAAAGCAGCGGAAGGCTCTGCCCACCCTCCAGGACATCATCATGGATGATCTGCGCAGAAACTTCTGTGCATGTGCAGATGTGCATATGCGAGCAAAGCAATTCTGCGAACCGGTAGTAAAGCTAAGTAGAACCCACCCCTGCCACTGCCTCTTTCCCAATGCTTACCCAAAGTCACCTGCCTGGCTTTGTGCTTAAGATGGGTCTAGAATTCACAGTCACGTGGGTCGTGGCCTGGTGCTTAGCCACTGCATCAAACTGGCCCTTTGCTTATTTGTAATAGTGGTGAATATCTGTAGCTCAGGTGTAGGATGAGGATAAAGGTTCGTTCTCCGAGTTTTTGGATTGGTTTCCAGCCCACAACCTCGGAGAACAAACCTTTCTCCTGTGTGGCTGTGGAATAGTCCAGGAATGGGTTGATACAGTCGGATCTGCCTAGAGACCGAGTCATAATCTTTTTGGCCACGCCTCCATGTCTCTCTCTCAGGCTCAGTTTTTGACTCAGTCGACCTGAGAAGAGACATATTTGGCAGTTGCTGCGTTTCAAACCATTCCTGGACTATTCTGGACTTCTAGATTTAGGGTTTTTTTCTGCATTCGGGTTGCCTGTCACCTCGTTGCGATTCGTGCTGGCCAGCTCAGCCTTGACTGACAACGCCGACAACGCCTTTCTACGGCTCCACGAGGCCAGCTGTCAAGCGGCCCGGACCTTTGAGCCATGCGGCCAGTGGTGGGTTGCTCCCGGTTCGCAAGAACCGGTAGTAAAAAATTTTAGTAGTTCGGAGAACCAGTAATAACATTGGCTGGCCACGCCCCTGAACCGGTCCCCAGCCTGGTCACCGCTTGCTTACTCCGCCCACCTCATCAGAGGCTTTTTTAAAAAACTTTTAAAAGCATTTTTTCTACAACCTCTTCGGCTGAAAAAACGCTTTTAAAAGTTAAAAAAAAAGCCTCTGATGACCACGCGGCTCAGCTGGGATCTTCAGAGGCTTCTGAAAACATTTTTTCTGCAACCTCTTCAGCTGAGGAAGTTGTAGGGAAAAAAATCCTTTTAAAAGCCTCTGGCGATCCCAGATGACTTGCCTGATTGTCAGAGGCTTCTAAAAGCATTTTTTTTCCTGCAACCTCTTAAGATTGTAGAAATAATGCTTTTAAAAGTTTTTTTAAAAAAAGTTGGCCACGCCCACCCAATCACATTACCCCCACAAGCCACACCCACAAAATAAGCCACGCCCACAAACCAGTAGTAAAAAAATTTAGAACCCACCCCTGCACGCGGCCAATCACCGCCATCGAGCCACACACCCCTCCCCATTATAATCAGCTTTGCTTATTTCCTCATTATTTTAATAGTGTAACAGAAATATCCTATTTGTATCCTATTTTGTATTTGTAGGTTTTCTGTCATATCCATATATGAATGAAGTAAGCCATTGTAATTTATGAGAAATGAAAAGTCTATAAAGCAATCGTCTTCTTGTTTCCAGCATGCCATAGCCAAGGACTGGTGGAATGCAGAAACGGTCAATGTGTCCCTAGTGCTTTCCAGTGTGATGGAGACAATGATTGCAAGGATGGAAGTGATGAAGAGAATTGCGGTGGAAGTAAGGGCATAATACTTACGTCGTTTTCCCTACTCAGATTGCTGGAGAAAAGATATAAGATAGGGGTGTCAAACTCACATCGTCGTGGTGTCACATGATGTATCGGGACTTTTTCTCATCTTGCTAAATCGGGCATGGGTGTGGCCAGCACATGACACATCTGGCCCACAGGCTGGGAGTTTGACAGCCCTGATTTAAGAGCTTCTTTTGGCAAATAGATTTATTTTGTTCTATGGGTTCTTTTGAGGATGGTGACTCAGATTGTTCATTTAATAAGTACCCCAGTGTTCATGTGCTTCATAACGCAGAACACAAGATATTGTGAGAACATCATATGGGTTTGGAGTCTTATAATACTTCTGCAGAAAGTCACCATTTTTCTATGTACCGTTATTTTGATTTATTCCTTCCTGCCTGTACAGGGTTTCGATTTATTTTAGGGAAATTTTAGGAAAATCTGTCTTGCCCTTTCTCCCCTGCCCACTTTGTTTCTTTTATTGCATGATAGCATTATAATTATTTCGATACATTTCAATGCATTGGTTTGTTTGTTTGTATTTTATTGAATAGCCCGAAGGCCTTTTCAAAAAAGAGAAAAAGATAAAACAGACAGTTACAGAAATAACAGTGTAAAAATATATGATATGTGACATTAAAATTTAACAATATCGAAGTTCAATAACTAAATTTCCAAAACTAGATAACCCAAATAAGATAGCTCCTCTCTAACTCAGCTCGTCTTTCTTACGATCAGTGAAATTCTTCTCGATATAACTGGCTCGTATTGCTGTCATCCTTTCAAGATAGCGAGTGAGAGCCCTTACCAGGGGAGGAGAGTCTGCCTTCAATAGAAATGTTAATTTATGCCTTACATTCCAGTGGGCAAATTTATTTATAATTGGGGACAGATATTGTTTTCTTACTTCCTCATACAGCCTACATTCAAATATTATATGCGCCGTATCCTCCACGACGTTTGCCCCACATATACATGTTCTTTCGTCATACGGGATTTTCCGGTAACGGCCGAATTTAACGTTGGTATCTGAAAGTTCAAATCTAAACTTGACAAATAGTTCTCTCTCCACTGATGGCATTTCTAGGTGTAAATATTTTTCCAGGGTGAAAGTTGTTTTAACTGCTGTCAGAAGTTTAAGGGAGTGATTAGTTGAAAAAGTTGCCGTGTCCATTTGCCCATGTATATCTTTAATCCGTTGTTTAACTTGCTTCATTGTGTCGCACAACGGGAACCCTACGCCATATCGATTCAATATTTTTGACAGCCGAGTTAGCCAGGGATGCTTTTGAGGATTTGAAATCTGCTGTTCCTCTAGACAGATTTTGGGAAATCTGCTGGCTTCCAACGGAGTCAGTTTTAGCCAGTAGGCTACCACCCTAGTGATCATTGGTGTTTATATAATATGTTTAAAAGTATTAACTTTCTGTTATTTAAAAAGCTTAAAGTATTGAAAATAAAAAAAAGGGGAATAGTAAATATTTTATCAGTATCAATTGCCATTTGGGGTGTCACATTACAACTATATGATTATATTTAACTTTCCATTCCACAGTTGACTATAAGATAAAAAAAGGAAGAATGACTGCTCTCGCATCAAAGAATTAGTTACACGATAATAGTTTCAGTCTTGAATTAAGTTCTTTTTGTATTGCTACTGTGTCTCTCTCTGGGTATATATATTGATAAAAGGAAATAATAAATAGACAAAGCAGTGTAATAAAAGTTAAATACTTAAAAGTCAAAATACCTAAAATACCAAAGAAGGTAATAATAATTTTAACAGAAAGAAAGAAAAGAAGAAAAAGAAACCCTATTGATTTCTGTCTCACTTTTTTTAATCCACTACACTACGCTCTATATATACAGTTTTGCCATCGCTGTGTATTCTCCAAGTTTAAGTTCCAAGTCAGATGTTGTCTGGATTGTATTATTCTTCCAGGCTTGAACAAATTTCCAATGGAAGAGAATATGTGTAGCTCAGGGTTGCTCAGTCTTAAGTGTATTTGGCTAGATTAGGTATGTTGTGTAGTACTGCTCCCATTGTCAATTCTGAAGCGAACCTGGCTGAAGCCATCTTGTGCTGCCTCACAGTTGCCACGAAGCCTGAGAGAGGAAAGGGAGGGTGGGAAGTGGATAGCTCAGCTAACAGTCAAAACAAAAAGTTTTCCTGTGGGAACCAAGGTCATCGTGACAGGTGGCTGGTGAAGGAGGAGAGGAGCCTGCCAACTATATTCATTGGACAATGTGATTGTTGACACCTGGAAGGGGGGGAGTTTTACTCTTTTAATGAGGTGAAAACTGGTTTTCACCGGCTGGGCCGATATGATGTATCCAATAAACATGTTCTTTGAGGAATCTACGTACTCAGAATTCTGCTTTCAATGGGTGTGTTACTCGGAACGCTGACACCCATGTCTCGCATCTCATAGAAGGGGGACAATATTCTATGACCCACCCACCCCTAAAATGCCTCCAGAAAAATCACAGACATAAAAGCAGAAGAGGACATTATGATTTCATTCAATGTCTCAGCACTTTTTAAATCCATAGATCCACAGCTAGCCAAAGAATCCATGCCAGCAATACTATATAACATACTTGACCTAATTATATCCACTAAGATAGAAATTTCCAGAATCAGGCACTTCATCAGTCTCTGCTTCACTATTTACCTTCAGCTTGATGGACAAATATGCTAAAAAATATGCACCTTTGGGACAATCATGTTCTGGAAGACTTGAGAATCTCCATTCTTAAGTACATCTTAACATGTACTTATCCCATTTGCACTTTTCTTCACATTTGCATTTTCTTCCATGTCTCCTCAACCCTGTTTTACACACACACACACCCCATGAAATGCTGAAGTAAAACTGTGGTGGGTTTTGATATCTGCCTAGTAAATTTCCCAGGAGGATTGGTATCAATCCTCCTTTTTGGGCATCAACAAGTGTTGGGGGGGGGACCTGTTCAGCCAGAACCAGTAAGCAGTTTTATAGTCCTATCTGCAACAGTGGTGGGATTCAACCGGTTCGGACTGGAATCGGGCGAACTGGTAGCTCCGACGATCAGCTGGGAGCGAACCGGTTTGCCCCGACAATCAGATGGGCCCACCCGCCTGCCCACGCTGTTTTCTTTCCTTTATCTCCTTAGCTGATTTGCACGACAAAGCCGATTGCCGCGCAAATCAGCTGTGTTACTTCTCCAACGAAACCCAGAAGTGAAGATTTGTTCAAACTGTGTGCGGAAAGCACGCGATCACCGAACCGGTTGTTAAGTCGGGAGGATCCCACCACTAATCTGCAGAAGTTAAGGAGTTAAGAAGTTAACTTAGAACTAAGGAGAAATTTCCTGACAGTGTGAACCAATATAGGTGCAGAAATATTTCAGTCATAATTTCACATATAAAATAGCCTTTTGTGTAATACAACCTGCATATTGTTCAAAACAGTCATTAGTATTATGGCTGATGTTTGACAGCAAGCCTAAAAGTCAAAGATTACAAGAGTGCTTGTTTCTCTGAATGTATACAAAACATCACATACCAGGGATAGCATATTAAGATGGACTTATCATGGTTATTGTGTTCCTATGATATAATTCACCGATAGAGATAAGATTTTGCTGTTGTTGTCATCCTAGGCCAAAGATTATGCCATGAAAGAGATCAGAAGTGTAATTCAACTTCCTGTGCTGGTCCTTGTAGCCATTCCCCTCTCTGTGACATGAATAACAACAGCCAAGGGAACTGCAGTGAGTAGCACATTGCTTTGTGATTTTATAAAAGGTTTTTTTAAAAAGGAAGATATGTAAAATACGAAAAAGAAAGAAATCAAAATGAAAGCTAAAAGAAGGAAACAAACTGAAAAGACATAAAAAAAGAAAAAAGTAGCTTCCATTCTTTACAGCACTTAGAATTATATACAATTAATAAATTTATCTCTTAATCCACGGTTACATTATAACTCTTCTTACTATAATCTCTACTCTATAATTATCAAAATCATAAACCATAAGTTCCTTGTTTTCTGTTTCACGTTAAAAAAAAAAATCTCTCTAAAGGGTTTTCAGCCAGCATAGATAATAAACATAGATATTGTCTTTTCTCCGATCAAAGGAATTGATTCAGCCATATGAGCGGGTTCCATCACAAAGTATTGCTTATTGAATTGTTGCCTCTTCTGTACACTTTCTAATAGCCTCTGTGTTTCTGTTAATTGACATTGGCGCACTTTCAGAAAATACGTTTATTTGTGAGGATTAGTTGTTATGTATCACACAAATGAAATCGTTTTGATTCGATCAGACAAAAAAAGCCGAGCCTCACATGTTTACTGCATCTAAAAAGACGTACTGTTTGTGTGCATCTTTCCCAAGTTTTTATCTTCACATGCTTCCTTCCTGTCCTTTCTCCCAACTGTGCTTTCGTTGTTTCGCAGTTTCTCAAAATACATTACACAAGAATGAACAGTCAGCTGTGAAAACTGCTCCCTGAATCTGCACCCTTGTTCATTTCAACCTAATGTGGCTCAAGCAAGAAATTGAACTTAATACACAGTAGAATTTGATAGGTCTCCCATTTTTCTTACTTTGTACCCGTTTTCCCCCGAAAATAAGACCCTGTCTTATATTTTTTTTGAACCCTGAAATAAGCGCTTGGCCTTATTTTCAACTGGTCCAGAATGCGGCCGCGCGGGTAGTGACGGGAGCAGCATGGCGCTCCCACATAACACCGCTCCTGCGCGAGCTGCACTGGCTCCCAGTGGTCTTCCGGGTGCGCTTCAAGGTGTTGGTGATCACCTTTAAAGCGCTCCATGGCATAGGGCCTAGTTATCTCCGAGACCGCCTGCTGTCACCGATGACCTCCCATCGACCCGTGCGCTCCCACAGAGAGGGCCTTCTCAGGGTGCCATCAGCCAAACAATGTAGGCTGGTGACCCCCAGGGGGAGAGCCTTCTCTGTGGGGGCACCCACCCTCTGGAACCAGTTGCCCCCGGAGATTAGGAGAATTCATGACCTCAGTGCCTTCCGCCGTGCCCTAAAAACACATTTTTTCCAACAAGCCGGGCTGGCTTAAGAAGAAATTTTAAATATTTTGAATATTTTAATTGGTTTGTGAGTTTTAAATTTTGTAGCCAAATTATATATATTTTAATTGTCTTAATATTTATATTTCATGTTTTTGTTTCTGGCTGTACACCGCCCTGAGTCCTCAGGGAGAAGGGCGGTATAGAAATTGGAAATAAATAAATTATTTTGGGGCACGTGGAGCAAGATGGGGCTCCTCTTGGCGTCTTACCTGATTTCCAGCTCTGCGTTTAAATATTTTCGCGGAGGGCTTATTTTCAGGGGGGGAGGCTTATTTTAGCGCATGCGCTCAAAAGCCCGATTGGGCTTATTATCAGGGAATGTCTTATTTTCGGGGAAACAGGGTAGGTTTTCTGGTGGTGGTCCTTATGGGACGGGCTGTAGGAAAATTCATTGCATCAAAGAGAAAATAATTTGTAGGCAGGTTTCTCTCCTTCGTAAGATTCCTTGTATGTATTATGATCGGGTGGGTTCTACTTACCTTAACTACCGGTTCGCATCGTGCCTGCGTGCGCTCTTCTGTGCATGCGCAGATCACCTATAACAGCGATGACTAACCTTTTTGCAGTCACGTGCCAAGAGCGGGGAGAGTGCGGGGAGGTTGCGGACATGTGTGCCCATACCCATAATTCAATGCGCCCCTCCCCCTATGCATGCGTGCACGAACCCCCCCCACTCCCCCCACTTATGGCACGGTGGGCCTTGTGGGCCCATTTTTCCACCTTCCCCAGGTTCCAGAGGCTTTCTTTGAGTTTGGGGAGGGTGAAAACGGCCTTCCCTACCCCTGTAGGAGGCCGGAAACAACCAGTTTCCCGACTTCCGGTGGACCCAGAAGGCCCAAAAATCAGCTGGCCGGAGTGTGCATGTGCACTGGAGCTGAGCTAGGGCAACACTCGGGTGCCCGCAGATATGGTTCCACGTGCCACCTGTGGCATGTGTGCCATAGGTTTGCCATCACAAACCTATAATGATGTCCGGGTCAGTGGGTGGAGCCTCCTGCCGGTTTTATTACCGGTTCTTGCGAACCAGTCCAAACCGAGGACAACCCACCACTGATTATGATTCTTGAAGCTATCATATAAGTCTAGAGTAATTGATTGTGTATCGTTAAATCCATTTCTGTTTTATTCTGTCCAGGTCAATGTGAACACATCACGTTGGAATTGTGCCTGAACCTGCCGTACAATTATACGCATTACCCCAACTATTTAGGCCATCGGACGCAGAAGGAAGCCTCTGTTAGCTGGGAGTCTTCTCTCTTCCCAGCCTTGGTCCAAACAAACTGTTATAAATACCTGATGTTTTTTGCCTGTACCATCTTAGTGCCGAAATGTGATTTTCAAACAAATGAACGTATCCCACCATGCAGGTAACGTGCCATATTATTTTTGCTCTAAAATAAATAAACAAACAAAACACAATAACATGTAAATTATAGCTAGCTGATCCAGCGGTGTGATTCTTGCATTCTTTCTGGTTCTGCCTTTATTGTCCTTTAATTAATTTCTTTGGCTTTCAGTATATAGCATTGTATAGCATTTCAGAAAAAAATCTTAGGACTGAGTTACTGAATTATTGAACATACGTATATGTTGAATAATTCAGTTACTGAATTATTAAATCAAATGAACAGATAGACCTCAGGCCAGTGATGGCTAACCTTCTTGCTGTCGCGTGCCAAAAGCGGGGGGTTAGAGTTAGGGTTAGGGTTAGGGTTTGAGCGCGCACTTGCCCAAACCCTTAATTCAATACCCCCCCCTGCGACCCCCCTTTTGGCACGCAACGGCAAAAAGGTTACCAGTGGGCCCGGTAGGCCCATTTTTCGCCCTCCCCAGGCTCCAGAGGCTTTTTGGGAGCCTGGGGAGGGCGAAAACAGACTCCCCCACCCCGCCAGAGGCCCTCTGAGAGAGAAAACGGCCCATTTCCCGACTTCCAGTGGGCCCAGAAGGCCCGAAAATCAGCTGGCTGGCACATGCATGCGCGCTGGAGCTGAGCTAGGGCAACGCTCGCGTGCCCACAGATATGGCTCCGCGTGCCACCTGTGGCACGCACGCCATAGGTTCGCCATCACAGCCTCAGGCTATGTCAATTTGTTCAGTGACCATTCAATGTTATGAAAGATGTTGAATTTTGGGACTTACGACTGGTCTGTGGTGTTCTGGCTGTTGCAGCTTCCACCTGGTCATATGGCTGTGATCCAGATGATCGGCACCGGGCTCACAGTTAGGACGTTGCAGTGATCTGTGGTCAAGTGATCACAATTTCTGACATTCCCTGCTGCCTTTCCACAAACAAAGTCAACGGAGAAGCTGGCACAAAATTAGGAGTTGTGACAATGTTTGGTCCTTGCTTAAGGACCCATGTGGTCCTCACTTAACAAAGGAAAACGGGACTGCTAGAAGTGCTGTCACTAAACAGCACAGGCACGTGATGTCATGCTTTATGACCGCATTGCTTAGCAATGGCAATTCTGGTCCCAATTTCCCTCGACTTGCGACCACAATTGAGTCCCAACATTTATGTTGCTAAGTGAAACATTTGTTAAGGGGGTTGGCCCCATTTTACAAACTTTCTTGCCAAAATTGTTAAATGAATCACTGGAAGTTGTTAAGTTAGGAACATGATTGTTAAACAAATCCGGTTTCCTAATTTACTTCATTAGTCAGAAAGTCGCAAGAGGGCAGGGGTGAAATCCAGCAGGTTCTGACAGGTTCTGGAGAACCGGTAGCGGAAATTTTGAGCAGTTCAGAGAACCGGTTGCGGAAATTTTTAGTAGTTAGGAGAACTGGGAAATACCACCTCTGGCTGGCTCCAGAGTGGGGTGGGAGTGGAGATTTTGCAATATCCTTCCCCCAGGAGTGGGGAGGGAATGGAGATTTTGCAGTATCCTTCCCCTGCCACACTCACCAAGCCACGCCCACCAAGCCACACCACGCCCACCAAGCCACACCCACAGAACCGGTAGTAAAAAAATTTTGGATTTCACCACTGCAAGAGGGATCACATGATCTGAGATCACTGCAACGGTTATAAATATGAATCAGCTGCTAAGTGTCTGAATTTTGATCATGTAACCATGGAGACGCTGTAATGGTTATAAGTGTGAAAAACGACCATAAGCTGCTTTTTTCAGTTCCGTTGTAACTTTGAATGGTCACTAAATGAACTGTTGTAAGTCAAGGATTACCTATATCATACTATACACCCACTTCCGTTTGTGTATGTTAATACATATTTTTCTAACATACGATTTTTAAGTTATCTAGTTTTAGTGGGACTTGCTATATGTATATGAATATTTGTGGATATACTTTTTTACCTATTTCCCACTCCTCTTTCCTCCTCCCTCCTTCTCCCTTCGTTCCTCTTGATCTTCTCAGGACTCTTTGTGAGCAGTCCAAAGAACGTTGTGAATCTGTCCTTGGAATTGTGGGTTTACAGTGGCCGGAGGATACTGATTGTGCTCAGTTCCCAGAAGAAAATTCGGACAATCGAACTTGCCTGATGCCGGATGATAATGTAGAAGGTTATTTATATTTCTCAACTTTTAACAGAATAACAAAGTTGGAAGGACCTTGGAGGTCTTCTAATCCAACCTCCTGTTTCCCCATAACATTTCAGACAGCTTGGAGAGCAGGAGGGAGTTCCTGCGGTCCATCGGGTCGTCCCAGGACTTTAGCTCAAGCCTTCCATACGAGCACCAATGGAGGGGCAGAGAGACTGAACGCCACAGCTCATAGTTTAATTAGGGCATCCTTAGTTCTAGGTTGCTCCTCTCCTTGATTAATTTAATAACTAAGGAATAGGTCAATCTTGTAGGAGAGCAATGATTACCTGGTGTTTAAGCTTTTTTTCTCCAGTCAGATGCTAGATAAAACAAGAGAATAAAATGAAGTTTACTTAATTAGAAAATGCAACCACTGTATTTTTCGAAGTATAAGACGCACCTTTTTCCCCCAAAAAAGAGGGTGAAAATCTGGGTGCATCTTATACTCTGAATGTAGCCCCACCCAGCCTCGCAAAGAAGAGATTTCAGAGTGTTCTGTCCCCGTCCTCCACACGCACAAACCCACACAGACAGACGAGGGTTAAATGACTGGCACACATGGAGGTTTCGTTATCAAGGCTTGGCAGCCCTATGGGAACCAGCTGCCAAGTTCTTTACTAAACAAGGGGGGGGGGGGTGTTCCTTCACCAGATAACAAACACATACACACCAGCTGGGAAAACACAGTCCAAATTCCAATCCTTGAAGCCGACTGAGGCTTGGCACCAAGAAACTAACAAGAATGAAACTTTGTCCGTCACAGAATCCAAACTGCCACCCCACTCCTTTATATAGCCTGTGGGGTGTGGTCCAGTGACTCAGCTAATCCCTGGCACGCCGCCTCATTTGCTGGGATCTTTTAGCACTCCGACGCTGACATGGGTCCAGCCACAGCTTGTCTCCCTCATCACTTTCCGACCGATCGGAGACACCTGGCTCCTGGCTAATCTCCTCTCCTTCGGCCGACAGCTGAGGAATTGCCAGAGAGGAGGGGCTGAGGGAGGGAGGCCTGGCTGGCTCCTCTCCTTCATGTTCGGAGCCTTCTTCTTCCGATGCGATGGGCTCGGGGGTCGGAGCCACAACACAGAGGCTGAAAGAAGCCTCTGAAAGAAGCTTCAGAATAAAAGCCTCTGAAAGAAGCTTCAGAAAAAAAGCCTTTTTTTCTGAAGCTCTGTTTTGGAAGCTTTCAGAGGCAGACCTTTAATGAAACACAACCCCTAAATTCTGAAGCTGTTTTTTTAGAATCGGAAAAAAAGAATTTCTTGTTTATAGAATTTGTAGTTCTAACTCCACTAAGTTTGTTGGCTTAGTTTATTCCTGTATTAAAATTAAACGGTGCAACCAGTGGTGAAATCCATTTTTTTTTACTAACGGTTCTGTGGGCATGGTGTGGTGTGGGTGTGGCTTGGTGGGCGTGGCATGGGAAGGATACTGCAAAATCTCCATTCCCACACCACTCCTGGGGGAAGGATACTGCAAAATCTCCATTCCCAACCCACTCTGAGGCCAGCTAGAAGTGGTATTTGCCGGTTCTCCGAACTACTCAAAATTTCTGCTACCGGTTCTCCAGAACCTGTTGGATTTCACCCCTGGGTGCAACCCTTTAGTTAAGGAAGATACCTGGGAAGGTGCAAAATAATTATTTTATTCTTGCAGTAATGTAGCTTTCAACTTTAAGATTCCATGTTTAATATTGAACATCGTTACATAAAGCTTATTTCTGAGATGGTTTTTTGTGGGTTATTATATGTTCCAATGTTTAGCTGTCCTGACACCATCTCTGTCCTGCTTTACAGGTACTTTAGATAGTTAAGCATTCCGGACCTAATCTTTGAAGAAAACTCAATTCGAAAAACGTAGAGTTTGCAGCAAAAGCGAGTAGAATGTCCTACTAAGCTGTTGCTCCTTCTAGTAATATCACCAAACCTTACATCACCATTTCTGGAGCAGTAAAAGCAAAGTGCTTTTTTAATTAATAAAGTAATAAATGGTTGAGAGGTGGCCAGGTGGATTAAGTCTCAGAATTTAAATTACTGGAAGGAACTTCCTGACACTTCAGAATGATTTGAAGGTTGCTGCTCTCCGTTTCTTCTTTTTCTTTTATAGTTTGCATACACCCGTTAGCACAGCAGGAGTTTGAAATGATTGCTTTTTGTAATTTTCCTGGCAGAGTGCTCGCCCAGTCACTTCAAATGTCGTTCGGGAAGGTGCATCTTGGCTTCCAGAAGGTGCGATGGGCAACCAGATTGCGAGGACGATAGCGATGAGGAGAACTGTGGTAAATGAACTGTTGGAAGGACTGTCCGTCTGGGTTCAGTTGCAAGTGGGGAAAAAGACTCTGGAAACAATGGGAGACTGCTTGGAAAGATGGTTTTTAATGGTGGACAGGATCACATGCCTTGATGATTTTGGGTGAAGGAAAAAAAAGGGCAGAGATGCTGAGAGTGCCTGACTTTTATACCCTCTCTGGGCTTTTGAATTTGAGCTTGTATTCTGATTGGTTGTCAGACTCCCATGGGGCCAGGCAGGGGCAACTCTGTAGGCTGTGTCTGTGTGCTAAGTTTGGTTGAGCCTTGCTGGGTGGTGCAATCTCCCCAGGTGCCATGTGATGGGTTCTGTTGCTAGATGGGTAGAGGGCTAATCCTCTCTTTGTTGGATCTTGGGCAGGGGTGAAATGTAAAATCTGTTACTACTGGTTTTGTGGGTGTGGCTTGATGGGGGGGAGGTAATATGACTGGGGTGGGCGTGGCCAACTTTTTTTAAAAAAAACTTTTCAAAGCATTTTTCTAATGCTTTGAAAAGCCTCTGCCGATCAGGCAACACAGCTGGGATCGTCAGAGAGGCTTTTTAAAAAATACCTCTCTGCCGATCAGGCAACTCAGCTGGGATCGTCAGAGATTTTCAAAGCATTTCTTTTACCACCTCTTCGGCCAAAAGGTTGCAGAAAAAAATGCTTTGAAAAGCCTCCGACATTCACAGCTGAGCCACACGATCATCAGAGGCTTTTTTTTTTACTTTTAAAAGCATTTTTTCGTCGGAAGGGGTTGTAGAAAAAATGCTTTTAAAAGAAAAAAAAAGCCTCTGATGATTGTGCGGCTCAGCTGGGCATGTGGGGGGGGGGCGGCGCAGGGATTTCTGCTACCGGTTCTCCGAACCACCCGCCACCATCGCTACCGGGTCGGGTGATCCGGTCCGAACTGGGAGCATTTCATTCAGCAGATTAAAGTGGTGTTAAGTGACACCAGCTGCCTGCAATTACTGCATGTTCAAATCTCACCAGGCTCAAAGTTGACTCAGCCTTCCATCCTTCCGAGGTAGGTAAAATGAGGACTCAGATTGTGGGGGCAATAAGCTGACTATATATAAAAAGAAGAACACCACTTTGGGGGTGGGGGCGAAAGCCCTACTAAGCAGGTATATACAAAAGTATGAAGGCTATTGCTTAATGCATTATAAGCCGCCCTGAATCTCCGGAGAAGGGCGGCATATAAATTGAACCAATAAATAAATTTCACCCCTGATCTTGGGTGAGGGCAATTCCTACTATGGCTCTGCCTGAAGGAGATAGATCTTTGTTATATAGAAGAGACTGGCCCAGGCCTTAATGGCCCATTGACAAAGGTTGGGGGAAGGTGAGTTTCTGCCTCCCTTTTAGGGGAAATATTCTGCCCTTCTAATATTTCCTAAAATATCTCATTTTCCTAGGAGAGGGGTGGATGCTAACTTCCTACAGAACGAAGCAAGGCTTACAACAAAACAGTTGTGGCTCAGAACCACCTGTGGTTATTATTACGTGTGGTAGAGATAGTCCTCGACTTATGACCATAACGGAGCCTCAACTTTCTGTTGTTAAGTGAGACATCAATCAAGCGAGCTTTGCCTCATTTTGCGACCTTTCTTACCACAGTTGTTAAGCGAATCATTTCCGTTGATAAGTTACTAACCCGGTTGGTAAGTGAATCTGGATTCCCCGTTGACTTTGTTTGTCAGAAGGTCACTAAAGGAGATCACATGACCTTGGGACACAGCAACAGTCATAAATATGAACCACCTGCCAAGCATCTGAATTTTGATCACTTGATTAAGGGAATGCTGCAAAGGTCAGAACTGAAAAAAGGTCATAACTCGGGTGAAATGCTACCGGTTCGGCTCGGTTCGGCTAAACCGGTAACGATGGCTGCAGGTGGTTCGAAGAACCGGTATCAACGGCAGCACGAGGCTCCTCCCACCCGCCCAGTCGTTGGTACTTCCTGTTTTAACCAGGAAGTAAACTTTTTTAACATCTGCGCATGTGCAGAAGGGTTTGTGCATACGCAGAGGGTCCGTGCGGTACGTGCACTTCCGAACTGGTGGGGAAGGTAAATAGATTTCACCCCTGTCATAACTCCCCTTTTTTCTGTGCCGTCGTAACGGTCACTAAATGAACTGTTGTAATTTGAGGACTACCTGTATTCTCACTATAATAGGGACTTCTTTTTATAAATTTGAAAGTTTAGTTCACTGTTCTTCCGCCTTGGCAGCTTGAGGCTCAGAAGATTTCTCTGTGTGATTTGTAGATTTTAATCTTTTTTAATAATGCCTACCTTTTTCACAATGATTTTAAATTTTTAGAATTAGCCTTCTTTTATATATTTGTTGTTTTTATCAATCATTGTCCGCTGCCCAGAGTCCCTTCCTGCTTATCAATAAGATACAATTATACTTTTGCAAGACGTTTCAGCTTTACATTTCAGAAACAGAGAGGCCAATTTCCGGACACAGCAATTAATTGTTCATAGTCCTCTAGCCAGTTCCCTGAGGAGAGGATTTCAAGCATCTTCTCGGATAATTCAGCGATTGCTGTACCATATTTTTGTCGAAGAATTGGAGATCAAATTAAGGAAGAACAAGTATTTACAAGTCTCCCCGATTTTTTTTTCTCTCCAGATTTCGCAGTGATATTAATTAGACCAATTTCCCCAATTCTCTTATTCTCTCAGTTTTTGACTTACGAAGGATCCTGTAGTAATGGAAGTTAGTGTAAAAATAGGAAGGTTGTAACCATCAATAGATGACTATATCATCTATTATATATCATCTATTACATATACATCAATAGAGGGATGCGGTGGCTCAGTGACTAAGATGCTTAGATTGTCGATCAAAAGGTCGGCAGTTCAGCGGTTTGAATCCCTAGTGCCACGTAACGGGGTGAGCTCCCATTACTTGTCCCAGCTTCTGTCAACCTTGCAGTTTGAAAGCACGTAAAAAATGCAAGTAGAAAAATAGGGACCACTTTGGTGGGAAGGTAACAGCGTTCAGTGCGCCTTTGGCATTTAGTCATGCCGGCCACATGACCACGGAGACGTCTTTGGAAGCGGGGGTGAAATGCTCCCAGTTCGGACTGGATCACCCAATCCGGTAGCGATTGTGGCGGGTGGTTCGGAGAATCGGTAGCGATTGCGGTGCGAGGCTCCGTCCACCCGCCTGGTTGTCGTTACTTCCTGGTTTTAATGTATTTTGTACATTACTTTTTTGGTTTTTTTCCTTTTAAAAATTAAAAAAAAGGTTCTAACAATCACAATTGCGCCTCGTGATTGTCAGAGCCTTTGTTTTAACCTTTTAAAAGCATTTTTTTACAACCTATTCGGCCGAATAGGTTGTTAAAAAAATGCTTTTAAAAGTAAAAAAAAAGATTGCGCACCACAGCTGACCACCTCCCCTGCGTGCGCTGTTCTACTTACCCCATGCCTCCTTTTGGCGTGCACTGCACGCACGCATGCGCACACTTTGAATTTGGTGCATGGTGCACATGCGTGCATACAGTACGCATTTGGCGCGCACATGCAGACAGCAAACCGGTAGTAAACCGGTTCAGATTTAACCACTGGTGGGAAGGTAACAGCGTTTGGTGCGCCTTTGGCATTTATTCATGCCGGTCACATGACCACGGAGATGTCTTCGGACAGCGCTGGCTGTTCAGCATCCCTGCGGTCACGTACTTTACACTCAGATGCTTGACAACTGACTCACATTTACGACGGTCGCAGTGTCCCGGGGTCACGCGATCCCCTTTTGCAACTTTCTGACAAGCCAAGTCAGTGGGGGAAGCCAGATTCACTTAACAACCGGGGTTACTAAGTGAACAACTGCAGCGATTCACTTAACAAATGTGGCAAGAAAAATGCCAATAGTTGCTCATTGCATTTGAAGTAAAAAGCTAGATTTTGGAAGAAAATGCTTCGTTTTATGTTGAAGGCAGGGAAGTCACAAGAGCGAATGAATGATAGGACATTGCTTCGTATATTCATCCTCACCATGGTCAGGTGTGGAGAGACCAGATGGCATCTCCAGCAGTAGTGACTTCTGAGGGGAATGACTAAGGTTCTGTGAGGTATCCTTCTTTATGCTTTTTGATGAATTTATTTGAAGGAATGGGTTATATTCTGTGATGGGTTGCTCCCGGTTCGGTCTGGTTCAGGGGTGGGTTCTACTTACCTTTACTACCAGTTCGCAACGGGGCCACGAGCGCATGCTCACTTCACTCACACACGCGCGCACTCTTCTGTGCATGCGCAGAAGCATTTTCATGATGTCAGGGTCAGTGGGCGGAGCCTCCCACCAGTTTTACTACCGGTTCTATAGAACCAGTGCGAACCAGGGTCACCCACTACTGGTCTGGTTCTATAGAACCGGTAGTAAAACCGGCGGAAGGATCCGCCCACCCGCCACGACGTCCACCATGGGTGACCTGCGAACACGCAGAAGCAAGCGCGAGCGCAGACTCCCGCTGCGAACCGATAGTAAAAGTAAGTGGAACCAACCCCTGGTTGTATTGTTATTTTCCATGGAGAAATTATGATGTTCTTCAATCTAGTTTGATTTACCTTCATTTATTCCACCTGGCACCAAATGTTTGTGAAATCCAGACTATTTGATACTCTACAAATCCCATAAAAATGAAACTCTACTTTTGAATGAATCTGTTGTGGCCTGCCAGCAGCCGGATCGTGGCTGATCCCGACGACGAGAAGGCTGATGTGGGTTGCGACAGCAGCCGGCACAGCCGGCGCTCGCCTCGGACAGTGAGGAGGCTGAAGAGGATGTGGTGCCAGAGGCAGAGACTCAGCCAGACCCTTCAGAACCTCCAGAGGCTCCTTCCAGTGGAGAGAGCAAAGTGGAGGAGCCTCTCCTCAATGCTCGGGCACGCAAGGCTGCCAAAAGGCAGGAGTGGCTACTCAGGAGGAGGAGGTCTACTCGAGAGTAGGGCTTGAGGATAATTGGTCATTCCCTTAGCCTATTTAAGTCGCACGCAGCTAGTGCTTTCTTGCTAGAAACAACGTCTCATTACTACAGAGCATCTTGGAGAGCGAGCGACTTCTCGTATCTGGTTTTCTGGGCTGATTGCCAACCTTTGTTGGACTTTGTTCCTAATAACTTTGATAAGGACCCTTTCCATGGGAAGCCTGCATTCTTGAAAGAGGTTTGTTTGGAATTAAACAGTGTTTGTGAAGCTTGGTGTGTGTCACTTTCTCTGGGAATCCGAAGCTGGGGCAGAACAGAATCTATTTTTAAGGTTTCAACTCCCGTAGAAGTTTACGGCAAAGGGAAATCAAAGGGTATTATTAAAATCCTATTTAAAAACTTACGAATGACCTGTTTTAACATAAGTCATTCCTTCATGCTGAAACGTGCTTTCTTTGAGGAGAAAAAAAGAATTATACAATCTGGTAAAATATAAATATTTCATAGATATGCCCTGTGCCTTAATTTCTTTCACATGATGAAATAAGAATTTAATATTGAATGATTGACATAGCTATGCAAAAGTATATATTGGATTTGTTGTAAAGACCAGTTTGACTGATTGAAAACAATTGGAGGAGACAAGTTATTTTTATTGAACAGTGCTCTGTCTCAGGATATCAAAGTCAATGGACATTTCTCCATTTTAATGCATACCTTGTCATAATCTTACCTATTGCCTAAGTTTTTAAATAAATCTATACTTCCTTTTTCTTTTAACATTCTGATTTCAAAATGTTTATCGGCACAGAATCAGATCCTACCCATTATAGCAGAAAAATTTAGTACAGAGTTTTCCCATTAACATGATGGAAAAGTGTTTGTTAGATTATACCTAGAGGTATAATGCCCCAAAGAATCCGTGGCAATTATTGGGGGTGGGTGGGGGGTGAGGTGGAAATGGGGAACAACCCAAAAAATATTTTGGTTGTCAGAACCTGAAATGTGAATGGATTATATGTTATAGATATGGGCTTAATTTTAAAGTTTCAGTCAATATATAATATGTATTGATGCAGTTTAACATCTGTTATAGGTTGGATCTGAATTTATTCACTTTTATTTTCAATCTTAACTGACTTCATGGGTTTTGTTCTAAATATAATTTAAATCTGGATCTAATCCCATACCAACATTCAACTGAAGCAAACCAATGATTCTTTTAAAAAATATTATAAAATACTATAAATAAATAAATTTATTTGTCTAAACAAATTTAAACAAAGTTGTTTGTCTAAATTCAGCCCTGTCTTGTGGTTTGTTCCTCAAGATTGTTCCTCAAGATTGTTTCTTGAAAAGTGATAATGTCCTTTCACCTAAACATCGGTCCAAATTTGACCAACCTAACACGATGGGTTGTGGTCTATTAACAAAGTTGGAAGATAAAGGTTGAATCAGAGAGACTTGACTAATATAAGGAGGAGCTAGAATGCATCTCTGTCTTGTTTCTGGTGAAAAAAATTACTTGATATGCTGGGTTCTAGAACTTTCAGCCAGAAGTTAACATAGCTATAGAACAGGCAACAACATTTGCATATCCGTGAAGGATTGTTCCAATGTCTTCTGTATCCCATCTTTGGATATCAAAGTACGCACGGTTACTCATGCGCTTGTCACCTCCCGTATTGACTACTGCAATGCCCTCTACATGGGGCTGCCCTTGAAGACCACTCGGAGACTTCAGCTGGTGCAGAATGCGGTCGCGCGGGTTGTGATGGGAATATCCTGACACTCCCATGTTACACCTCTCCTACACGACTTGCATTGGTTGCCGGTTGCCCTCCGAGTGAGATTCAAGGTGCTGGTGATTACCTATAAGGCCCTACATGGCTTAGGCCCGGGATATTTGGGGACCATCTGCAGCCAGCAACAGCTTCCCATTGCCCGGTGCGTTCCCACAGAGAGGGCCTCTTCAGGGTGCAGTCGGCCAGACAGTGTCAACTGTCTACTCCTAGGGAGAGAGCTTTCTCTGTGGGCGCACCTACCCTTTGGAATCAACTGCCCCGGAGCTCCGGGTGGCCCCCGACCTCCGCCGCAACCTGAAAACGTGGCTTTTCATTTGACCGGCCTGGACTGATGGGGTTTTTAATTCTAATTTAATTTTAACTTGTTAGTCTTAATTGTACTTTTAACTGTTAAATTATGAGATTTGGATCCAATTTTTTAACTTTTTATTAGATGTTTCTTAACTGTTGTGAGCCGCCCTGAGTCCGGCTGGAGATAGGGCGGCATATAAATCTAATTAATTAATTAATTAATTAATTAATTAATTAATAAATAAATAAATTCAAGTCAAAAACACGTTTTAAGTCAATAAAACCAAAGTTCCACAACGTTGTGTACTCCTGCCTTTCTATTTGAGTAGCTGATTGCCTGCTATAGCCAGTTCATAAGAATGAATGATATGTCATGTTGGTGTCTTATGTCCAGGTTGCAAAGAAAGAGGTCTTTGGGAATGCCCGTCAAACAAACAGTGTATTCGCCACGCAATGATATGTGATGGTTTCCCAGACTGTCTTGACAATGTGGATGAAAAAAATTGCTGTAAGTATTTCAAATTGTGTTGCATTCTTCAGAGAGAACCAAGGACACAGCGTGTCCTTTCTTATTTAAATGATTTTAATTTTATTCGTTTCATTTCCCCTCTGATGCTGAGCAATCTTCCATCTTTGCCTTTATTAATTTCTAGCTTATTTTTTTAATAACTATGCTTTTATTTTGCCACTTTTTCTCCACTTCTTGCTATCTGCTTCCTTCCCTTTTCTGTCCTGAGATCCCCTTACGTCTTGTGCTTTTGTCCGAATACCAATTATTTTTGATAAGCTTTCTGTTCTTGTCGTTCTTTATGAACGTTGCGTGCTTTGTCTATTCAATGGCCACAGAAAGAAGAGAGCAAAATAAATTATGCCCTTACGTATTTTATAACCGGCTAAAATGCATTATTTAGATTTTTGCAGCCAAACTTTCTGCGCAAGGGTGAAAAGCAGGAAAGGTATGGAGATACAGGCAAACATTTTTGCCACTGCTGAAATTTAGTAAGGTAGAGGTTCCCCTCGCACATACGCGCTAGTTGTTCCCGACTCTAGGGGGCGGTGCTCATCTCCGTTTCAAAGCCGAAGAGCCAGCGCTGTCCAAAGACATCTCCGTGGTCATGTGACCGGCATGACTAAATGCCAAAGGCGCACTGAACGCTGTTACCTTCCCACCAAAGCTGGTCCCTATTTTTCTACTTGCATTTTTTAACGTGCTTTCGAACTGCTAGGTTGGCAGAAGCTGGGACAAGTAACAGGAGCTCACCCCGTTATGCGGCACTAGGGATTCGAACCGCTGAACCGCCGACCTTTCGATCGACAAGCTCAGCGTCTTAGCCACTGAGCCACTGCGTCCCTGTCTGCTGAGATTTATTGTGGTTTATTCGGGAAGAAAATGTTTTGAATTTCTATTTTTTGGGGGGGTTATTTTGGGTTTGGTTTTTGTTTCTTCCCTGTAGTTTTATATTTCACCGCAAGTATTAATAGTTCGTAGGTTTGCCTTTATTGTGCTTTATTTAATTAATTCCTTGACAAAGCCTAGAAAGCAATCAGCACACCGTTGGGTGCTGATTTTGTTCCATTGTTGCCCTAGGAGCACTTTGCATATTGATAACAAATGGTGATTAAAGAACCTTTGTTCATTAGAACTCTTAAGAGATTTTGGTTCTCTAGAGGTTTCACACTAGACAGAGGCTTCGAGAGTTGATAAATTTTCATAATATGGAATATTCAGGGTTTTTCATGCCTTTTTTTCCTGAAATGTTTCATTTGTTTATGCAGTACTGAAATGTTATTTTTCCTTTCTGACTCTCTTGAATCCTGACGATTCATGATAAAATTGCATTAAGTACCGTATTTTTCGGCGTATAAGACGCTCCGGACTATAAGACGCACCTACCTTTTTGGGGGTAAGAAAACAAGAAAAAGAAATCTGCCTCCCAGCAATTTTGCTTCGTTGCAGCAAACAGCCTGCTTTACTTTCATTTTCGTTTTCAGCGTAGCTTGATCAGCACAAGAAAAAAAAAATCTGCTCCCAGCAATTTACCTCCTTGCAGCAAGCAGCAGAGGCCCGTGCAGCAATAGGCAATGGCAATCCCTGCAGCCTGAAACAGCTGAGAGTCCGGAAGCCGATCCAATAATCAACTTGTGCTAATCAGGCTGTGCTGAAGCTGAAATGGGCCGTTTCTTCTTGCTGCTTGCTGCAAGGAGGTAAATTGCTGGGAGGCAGAGGCCAAAGGGACTGTTCCAACTGTTATGAAATTCTGAATCTTTTTTACCATTGATCAAAGGGAGGCAGAGGCCAAAGAGGCCAGTGGGTGGGTGGGGCTACATTCGGTGTATAAGACACACCCAAATTTTCACCCCCTTTTGGGGGGGGGGAAGATACGTCTTATATTCCAAAAAAATACGGTAGTTAATTTGATTTCTTCGGACACATGAAGCTGGCTGTTAAAGTAGTGCATTCTTCCAAACTAATTTGGAAGGATAACTGGACCTTGTGTAAGCATAGCACAACTCGCCTAATTGCTCATTAAAGCAACTCAGCCTTTTTCCAAATGTTTGCACTGTTCACGTGACATCCAAAGCGGAACTGTTTTCAAAGCTGTTTTACTGTATGTGTAATCTGCTGTTTTCCAAATTCCCGGAAATGAAAAATCAAGATGTTTTTTCAGCGCCAAAGGTATATTCTTAATACAGTTACCAGCCATGAGTTTGTTTGAGTTTACAGAAATATTACCGAATTAAGAAGTTCCAGACTCTCAAAAGATTTTTATTCCTGGTTATGCAAAGCGACTAGAGAGTTTGCTTTCAGGTATCAGCAGTCCCAATATGTTATGATTGTACACAGGCACAACTCTATTCCCAATTCAGTAAAGGTTTAGCATTTTCTAAAGCAGGGGTCTCCAACCCCCAAGGATTGCAGACTAGTAGTGGTCCATAGCCTGTTAGGAACCGGGTCACAAAACTGGAGGCGAGCGGCAGGGGAGTAAGCGAAACCAAAACCATCCCCTACCCCAGTGGTGAAATCCAATTTTTTTACTAGCAGTTTCTGTGGGCGTGGCTTGGTAGGCGTGGCAGGGGAGGGATACTGCAAAATCTCCATTCCCGCCCCACTCCAGGGGAAGGATACTGCAAAATCCCCATTCTCTCCCCGCTCCTGGGGGAAGGATATTGCAAAATCCCCATTTCTACCCCACTCTGGGGCCAGCCAGAGGTGGTATTTGCCGGTTCTCCGAACTACTCAAAATTTCCGCTACCGGTTCTCCAGAACCTGTCTAAACCTGCTGGATTTCACCCCTGCCTTACCCTCTGGTCCATAGAAAAAAAATTTTTTCCACAAAACCGGTCCTTGATGCCAGAAAGGTTGTTCTAGAGCAGGGGTTTCAAACTGAAGTTCTTCGAGGGCCGGATCAGCATTGTAGTTCTCCTCCATGGGCCAGCCTGAATGGCCTCCTGCAGTACTTTACTGGTCAAAACAGTGTACGGGAGGGCCATCTTTTCGCCCTTCACGGCCTCCAGCAGCACTCTGCCTGCCAAAAATGGGCCTCCCAAGGCCTCTGCGCAGCCCGTTTTTGGCCCGCAGAGTGCTGCTGGAGGCTGGGGAGGCTGAAAACGGGCTGCGGGAGAGCTGCACACAGCCCAATTTGGCTGGCAGAGGCACCACAGGTCAGTCTTTTGATATTTCTAGGCCAGCACTGCAGGCCAGATTTAAGCATCCTGTAGGCCAGATCCAACCTGCGGGCCTTGAGTTTGACACCCTTGTTCTAGAGCAGCGATGGCTAACCTTTATGCCATCGTGTGCCAGGAAGGGGTGGGTGGGGGAGCTTCGCGTGCACTCATGCCCACACCCATAATTCCACCCCGCACATGCGCATGCGACCCCCCCTCCCCCCCGCTCCTGGCACGCAATGGCCCAGTAGGCCCGTTTTTCTTTCTCCCCTGGCTCCAGATCCTCTCTATGCATCTGGGGACAGCGAAAACAGCTTTCCCCATCCCCTCGGAGCCTCTCCGGAGGCCCGAAATGGCTTATTTTCCAACTTTCGGTTGGACAGGAAGTGATATTTTTTGCTGTCCCCAGCCACCAGAGACTCCAAGAGAGGCTGAGAGCTGAGCTGGCGTGCCAGGTGACGTGGCTCAGCGTGCCACAGGTTCGCCATCACGGTTCTAGAGAATTTAAAGCTTTACACTTCTAAAGATGGTTTTCTCCCAATGTGTTATTTTTCATGGCAGCGTTTTGCAAGAAGGATGAGATTCCATGTGCAAACCACGAGTGCGTGCCCCGCGAGTGGTGGTGTGATGGGCAAGCAGATTGTGCGGACAAATCAGATGAATGGAGCTGTGGTAAGTTTTAAGACTTGCACCAGAATTAAGAGGCTAGCGGGAGGATTGCTGAGGAGAAACCTATGGGAAACAGATCAACCACGTTTAAAGTAAATGACCAGCTCTGACAATCCAAGATTCTACTCTGGTTGGTTGGCCGTTGTTTCTTTCTGCTTTAATGAAAGAAAACTAAAATTGGCAAACACAACTCTAGGATGAGTAGCCTCATCAGAGTCCATTGGTGTCGTTGGTGTCCTGGGATTTCGCCTCCAAAATTCAAAAATGTACTGGCGTCGTATTATTTGTTCTTTCAGAACAGTTGGGAATAAAAGTAGACCAATCAATCTAGTGGTGAAATCTGAACCGGTTTACTGTTGTTTTTCAAAGTGTTGTCGGAAGTTTAGTGATCTGTGCAGTGTGAGTACGAGTCAGAAATCTTTTTTTTTTTTTAGGGCCGTAGTAACTTCAGACGTTCAAATGAATGGTTGTAAATTGACTATTTGCAGTTCGGTTATCTGTTTGCAACAGGTATATTAAGCTGCCTCATTGCGTGATCAAATTATATATTCACTCACAGTATTTGTTAGCGATCACATATTAATTTGCAAATCTTCCATGTCATGAGAAATCAATTAATTATCTTCTACCTGGATGTATTAAAGCTAAATTACCCATTGGGCTCTGGATGGCCCCTGACCTCCGCACTTCCGCACCGACCTGAAGACATGGCTGTTTCAGCAAATTCCCTGATCTGCTACGAGATTTTATTCTATTTGGGGTTTTATATTGGCTGTTTTTAGGATTTTTATTGTTATATGTTTTTATTCTGTGCGCCGCCCCGAGTCCTACGGGAGAAAGGCGGCATATAAATTTAATAAAAACAAATAAATAAGTAAATAAAATTTCCCTTTGTTTTTCTTTACACAGTGTCCCTATATAAAAACAGCAGCTCCTTGATGTTCCTGACTGTATATAGGTCAGCTGCCAATTATTATGTATGCGCTGATGACTGGGAAGAAAATTTAAGCCGCGTGGCATGCAAACAGATGGGTTTTGGGTAAGGTCAGTAGTTTGTAATATTGATAAATCATAGCCTTGAATGTGACTATAAATTGGGGACAATTCTTTGAATCTGTGATGTTTTCTTAAAACATGGGATCGTTTAGTTTTCCTCATTTTTGTTAATGTAATGCAACTGGAATGTTCTGATATTTGTTACCGCACATGAACTTTGGTACATTTTCAGTACCCTAGTCCCTTGATGACAAACCTATGGCACACGCGTCACAGGTGGCACGTGGAGCCATATTGGTGGGCACATGAGCATTGCCCTAGTTTAACTCAGGCACGCATGCGCATGCCGGGCAGCTGATTTTCGGGCCTTCCGGGCCCACCAGAAGTCGGGAAACAGGTTGTTTCCAGCCTCCGGAGGGCCTCCACAGGCGTGGGGAAGGCCCGTTTTTCGCTCTCCCCAGGCTCCAGAGTCTTTCTAGGTCCCACTGGAAGTCGGCAAACGGGCCATTTCCAGCCTCTAAGGGGATAGGGAAGGATGTTTTCGTCCTCCCCAGGCTTCAGAAGCTTTCTAGGAGCCTGGGGAGGGCGAAAAACGGGCCTACTGGGCCCACCGTGCCATTGCATGCCAAAAACGGGGTTTGTGCGAGTGGGGGCGGGCAGGTGGGGCACATTGAATTATGGGTGTGAGCACGCACAGGCACGAAAACCCCCCCCCCGCTCCCCATGCTTTGGGCACGCAACGGCAAAAAGGTTCGCCATCACTGCCCTAGTCAATCAATACCATAGCTTGTTTTCTGTGGGGAAAAAATCATTTTTTCCCGTAGTTTCAGTACATCGCAATAGCGCTTAAACTTATTGCCCCCAACAATCTAGATCAGTGACGGCTAATCTTTTCGGCACCAAGTGCCGAAACTGGAGCATGCGCACATCAGAGCGCCAGAACCCGCAAGAGAGTATGCGTGCGGCGGCCAGCTGCTCTTCCAGGTTCCGTCACGCATGTGTGTGCCAGAACCCGGAATAGCAGCTGGCGACGGCACGCATGCCCTCAGAGAGGGCTCTGCGTGCCACCTCTGGCACACGTGCTATAGATTTGCCATCACAGATCTAGGTCCTCATTTTACCAATTTAACATTCGACTATCTTGAATGTATGTTTTTTTGTTTTCCAGTGGGCCAGTTGTGACAGAACATGTTCCTGTGTATGAGCTTCCACAGCAGGAAAAATGGTTGAATCTACATCCTGAATGGGAGAGGAAAAATAGGTCCACATTGCATGCTCTTTTAGTAACGGGGTAAGAAATAGCTACCATGTTGTAAATTAGAGGTCCAGGCTTTTGCTCTGTTCCAAGATATCTCTCCTGCTTCCCCGAGAGTTTTTATTTTTATACAGTTTTACACAGGCAGATAAAAGTTAGGAGAGCAACAGGATTCTAATTGGATAAACTATTCATCCCCCTCTCAAGATGCCATCCTCTGAAGGTAAAATGAGATAATCTATATCCGAGCCAACAGTGAAGTCATAGGCAAGATTCACAGAGCATGACTAAGGCAGTGTGCTGCTCTTACCGGGAACCATGAACCTTGACCTATTGACCTACACTACCATAGTGTTATACTCTATGGAGAGAGAGAATATCTGGAGAGAATCCAGCAGTCTAAATGTAGCACCAAGTCAGCCCTTCATGCAAGACTAGACCAGGGGAAAAAATTATGAATGATAATGCTACTTTTATTATAAGGTTAAAGTAACAGAATCTTCCAAATCTGAATACATTTTCCCCTTCCCTCTCTTTATCTTCATAAGAACTAGGGAGGTTCAACATCTGAAACTTTCTCAAATTTTATTTCTCCTCCGGATTAAAATTTTCTCTAACCATTGTCTTGATAGTGGCTCTTCCTTCAGTTCCTCAAAGTGATTCCTTCAGCCTATGCACATACGATAGATCTCAGATCTCCTAACAACAAGAATTGGGATATTGCATATAACAGCACTTAGACCTATACAGGTAGTCCTTGATTTATGACCACAATTGAGCCCAAAATTAATGTTGCTAAATATATATATAAAGTATATTGCCATTGTACGTATATACACAGTATATCCATACAACAAAATTCACATAATACCCAGAGACCAAGCCCAACACACATGACAATTCCCAGACACACCCCCGCCCACCAAATGAGACATTTGTTAAGTGAATTTTGCCCCACATTACAACCTTGGTTGCCGCAATTGTTAAGTTAGTAGCACAGTTGTTAAGTGAATCTGGCTTCCCCGTGGACTTTGCTTGTCACAAAAAGTGATCACGTGATCCCAGGACACTGCAAATGTCACAAATCAGAATCAGTTGCTAAGCATCTGAATTTTGAACATATGACCATGGGGATGCTGCAACGCTCATAAGTGTGAAAAATAAGGTCATAAGTGACTTTTTGGAGTGATGTGACTTTGAACAGTCACTAAATCAGGAGTCAGCAACCTGTGGCTCTGGAGCCGCATGTGGCTCTTTCACCGCTCTGCTGTGGCTCCCTGTCGCTCAAAATATGCGTCACAACTACCAATGTGCAACACCTGCCAGCATGTAATTAATTAAGCTTTTCAACCCCTAATAGGCCAACCATGGATAAATCCAAGAATAGAAAAGCTTCAGAAGAAAACAGAACGTTTAATTCAACTACATATGCTAGTTTTGTGGCCGCTCAAGAAATAGTCAGGCACGGGAAGAGTTTTGTGGCTCCTGGTGGTTTTTTTTCTGTGGGAAACGGGTCCAAATGGCTCTTTGAGTGTTTAAGGTTGTAGACCCCAGCACTAAATGAGCTGTTGTAAGTCGAGGACTACCTGTATAATGCCCTCATAGTGTTTTACCGCCTTTTCTAAGCAGTTTATAGAGTCACCATATTGCTTCCAACAATCTGGGTCCTCATTTTACCAACCTCAGAAGGATGGAAGGCTGAGTTGAGCCTGGTCAGGATTGAACTCCAGGCTGTGGGGCAGAGTTAGCCTGCAATACTTCATTCTAAACTAAACAGTGCGCCATTCACACATATAAATAATTTTGTCTACTCAAATTATTTAACACCCTTTCAGGTGTGATACTCCCTGTTTTGATCTGTAGGTATTCAACATGCATTTCCAATTGCACAGAAGCCCTATCCATTTATAGGCAGTCCGTGTATGAAAAGGTAGCACAGGTAGTCCTGTTCTGTCCCCATCCCGCACACGCACACCAGCAGTCATCCAAGAGTTAAAACACACGAACAGACAAGAATTTCCTTTGATAACGGAATTGGCAGCAACCTAGTGGCTGCCTGCCAAAAGTCTTTACTTACGAAGGGAGGTTTTTACTCCTCTTTCGTAACATCAAAATAAGTCCATAACAGTTACAGAGTAATCAAGTCCAGTCCAAGAATCAATTCCAGCAGAGCATATAGCAAGAGTCCGGCAATGAAGAATGGCGTGGTAGCTTTCAGCTTTGTTCGTCACAAGGCTTGACTGGCCACCACACCTCCTTTTATACCCTGTGGGGTGTGGTCCAGTGACTCAGCTAAATCCCTGGCATGCCTCTTCCTTTGTTGCGCGCGCTTATCTCTGCGCCGCTGTTGGGGGTCCAGCCAAGACTCATCCCCGTCACTGTCCAGCTGTGGCTGTTCGGAAGTGCCTGGCTCCTGGCCTATCTCTTGGCCTTCGGAGGACACCAGAGGCGTTGCCAGAGAGGAGGGTCCTGGAGAGGGAGGCCTTGCCAACTCCTTTCCTTCCCTTTCGGAGTCTTCTCCCTCCGATAAGACAGGCTCGGGGGCCGGAGCCACAACAAGTCCTTGACCTACGACCACAATTGATCCACAGTCTCTGTTGTTAAGTGAGACATTTGTTAAGAGAGTTTGGCCCCATTTTACGACTCCTCTTGCTAAGTGAAGCACTGTTAAGTGAAGCACTGCAGTTGATAAGTTAGTAACCCGGTTGTTAAGTGAATCTGGCTTCCCGTTTGACTTTGCTTGTCAGAAGGTCGCAAAATGGGGATCTCGTGACCCCCGGGACGCTGCGACCGTCATAAAGATGAACCGTCATGGGAATTTTAATCCCATGATTATGGAGATGCTGCAAAGGTGGTAAATGTGAAAAATGGTCATAGGTCACATTTTTCAATGCTGTTGAAATTTGAATGGTCAGTAAACGCAGGAGTACTTGTATTTGGACTGAGTCCCATTTACAATTTAAAAAAAACCTTTTCAACTTTGGTTTTCATCTGATAGTTGATCTAGTTAGAATAGAATAGAATAGAATAGAATAGAATAGAATAGAATAGAATAGAATAGAATAGAATAGAATAGAATAGAATAGAATATTGGAATGAATAGAATAGGATAGGATAGGATAGGATAGGATAGGATAGGATAGGATAGGATAGGATAGGATAG
>WNWU01000068.1:3658242-3716756 GCA_012654045.1 Ptyas mucosa
AAAAAAAAAGCCTCTGATGATTGTGTGGCTCAGCTGGGTATGGGGGGAGGGGGGGCACAGGGATTTTTGCTACCCGTTCTCCGAACCACCCGCCTCCACTGCTACCGGATCGGGTGATCTGGTCCGAACCGGGAGCATTTCAACCCCTGTCTTTAGGCCATTTAACAGCTAAATGTAATAATGATAATATTGATAAGGTACATTGATCTGTGACCACCGAAACCTCCGATAGACAGTTCAAATACGTGGCGGTACTTGAAAAAGTAGTACGAAAAAGCTGCAGAGGCACATGCATTGCAATCCATGACCCAGAGAATAATTAAGAATGCCATGCTAGTAGTACTCAATTTACAACCGTTCATTTAGTGTACTGTTTGAAGTTACAAATGGCATTGAAAAAAAGTAACTTATGACCATTTCCCACACGACCATTGCGGCATCCCCAAGGTCATGTGATCAAAATTCAGATGCTTAGCAACCGACTCATATTTATGACGGCTGCAGCGTCCCAGAGTTACGCGATCACCTTTCGTGGCCCTCTGACAAGCAAAGTCAATGGGGAAGCCAGTTTCACCTAACATCCGTGTTACTTATTTAAGAACTGCAGTGATTCAGTTAACAACAGTGGCAAGAAAGGTCGTACGGTGGGGTAAAGCTCACTTAACAACTGTCTGACTTAGCAACAAAAATCTGGGGCTCAGTTGTGGTTGTAAATTGAGGATTACCTGTACGTGGTATCTCGGAGGCATCTTCTAGGACCGGGATGGCGAACCTATAGCACGCGTGCCACAGGTGGCACATGGAACCATATCGGTGGGCACATGAGCTCAGCTCTGGGACGCTGATTTTAGAGCCTTCTGGGCCCACCAGTCAACAAACAGGCTATTTCCAGCCTCCAGAGGGCCTCTAGAGGGCCTCCAGAGGGGTGGGGAAAGCCATTTTTGCCCTCCCCAGGCTCCCAGGAAGGCTCTGGAGCCTGGGGAGAGTGAAAAACGAGTCTACCGGGCCCACTGTGCCATCACGTGCCAAAAGCGGGGGGAGCATGGGGGGGCACACGCACATGCTTAGGGGACCGGGGTGCATAGAATTATGGGTGTCGGCACATGCGTGCGTGACCCCCCCCCCCCCCCGTGCTCACCCCGCTTTTGGCACACGATGGCAAAAAGGTTAGCCATCACTGTTCTAGAATAATAAAAGTTTACCTGTTGCTATTTCTCAAGGTAAAGCAGACTTGTCCCATTAACATTGCAATTGCTTTCTCCAAACATACATACAGTACATGGGCAGCTAATAGTCTATTTTGGGAATCTTTTGAGCGGTAAACTATGGCTTGAATCAGTGGTGGAATTCAAATTTTTTTACTACTGGTTCTGTGGGCTTGGTGGGCATGGTGTGGCTTGGTGGGAGTAGCAGGGGAAGGATACTGCAAAATCCCCATTCCCTGCCCACTTTTGGGGGAAAGATACTGCAAAATCCCCATTCCCTGCCCACTCTTGGGGGAAGGATACTGCAAAATCTCCATTCCCACCCCACTCCAGGGGAAGGATACTGCAAAATCCCCATTCCCACCCCACTCTAGGGGAAGGATACTGCAAAATCCCCATTCCCTGCCCACTCTTGGGGGAAGGATATTGCAAAATCTCCATTCCCACCCCACTCTGGGCAGAAGGATACTGCAAAATCCCCATTCCCACCCCACTCCAGGGGAAGGATACTGCAAAATCCCCATTCCCTGCCCACTCTTGGGGGAAGGATATTGCAAAATCTCCATTCCCACCCCACTCTGGGCAGAAGGATATTGCAAAATCTCCATTCCCACCCCACTCTGGGGCCAGCCAGAGGTGGTATTTGCCGGTTCTCCGAGCTACTCAAAATTTTCCGCTACCGGTTTTCCAGAACCTGTCAGAATCTGTTGAATTTCACCCCGGCTTGAACTGTTCTCTTACTGACCCAGAATTGATTATGAAGAGGTTTCAGAGATAGTAAGTTGGCAATATTAATTCAAGCGGAGGTATTGTGGTTACAGCTTTTATCCAATCTGGTAGCAAACTTTTATTTTTTTTTTAAATAAGCAAAAATCTTTAAGCAGTTGGTGTTCTTTCAGGGATGAAGGCACGCAGATATAATAAAAAGAAAATAAGATTTGGTTTTCAAATATAGCACTAATTGCCTGTATAGCTTTTGTAGCAACACAACCAGTTGCCTAGCTTTTCTTCTGTAATGGTGCAAAAGGCTCTGCATATATTCGGTAACTTTATTTTGGCTCTCATTAAACATCTTTGAAATAATGCTGTACTAAAACACTTTCTGTCTTATTCCAAAGCTGGAAAGGGAAAATAATCGGATACTTTCAGGACTGATTCAAAGCAGCAATTAATTTGTAATTTGTAATAGCGATTTGCTGTATTAGCAGGGTTTTCAATAATTGTCTGCATTACTTGCTGTAATAATAATAATAACAATAATTATAATAATAGACCTGTTGACATTTGTTTCAAGCTAATCGTATTTTAAATGTCCACCAAAAGAAGAATAACATTTAAAATAATACAGTTAATTGTAAAGCTTTTATAAAATGGCAAATCCTTTGCAGTTGCCATTTTGCAATCTTTTGAAACACACTTCCCTCAAAAGGCACCAATATTTCTGGTGATCGAAACATCCACTCATATAAAGTCCTGTGGTCCGTAGCCCTTCAAGCCACCAGCATCCCCTCATCCAATGTGAATCTCGAATGCTGTCCACCTCATACTCCGGAGGTCCGTGTGGCCATGAGACTCAGTGGCCGTGCAGCAAGACGACGGGGACCGCTGGCAGAGGCACCAATAGTAAGGACCTGTGGAACGCCGGGTGGATCCTCATGCTTTGAGGCAAACTTAGCTAGAAGACAAGAGGGTTGATCATGGCTTTCACCAGAAATGGGACCAGATAACAGTGGTCCCTTCTTTGGGACGGCCAACTCAAAGGGAGGTGCTGCGTGGAAGGCCAAATCCAATCTTGTACGGCCAGTGGCGGAATGTCTGTGGTGAGTCAACAAACTTCTTGTAGTCCTTGGCCTTGTCAAGTTGACATTGGTGCACAGCCCAAAGCTCTTGAAGGAATACGCAGGCACAGGAGGGTCCAATGGGAAAGGGAAAGGCATGGGTGAAAACTGTAACTGGAGATGCATGGTGTTGTGACTCCGGCCCCGGAGGCTGATTTATCTTCGTATGCTGAGTCGGAGGATGATATGGAGGAAGCTGGCACGAGCTATGTGCCGGAGGGGCCGTCTTCACTGGTGAGTCAGCAAGAACTGACAGTTGCTGATGTGCCTCTGGACCCCAGCCAAATTGAGGAGGAAACAGGCCGGTAACGAGGAGAGGGAGCCCCTATTGGTTGCAAGAGAGAGACGTAGGAGACGTCGTAGAGAACAGCTATTGCCACATCCCAAGAGGTGTGGTCAGGAGACATAGGGCCACACCCTACAAAGTATAAAAGGGGTGTGGCTGGGCCGGAAAGGCGTGAACAATTTGTTGGCGTTTTGGATGCAGTGGAGTTTAGAACTGCTAGTTTTGAGTTTTGAAAAGGAGTCTGCATTCCTGCATTAGCGTGCTGGCCGTCTGCCAAGACCTCTGGAACATTGCTGGTAACTACTGAACTGATATACTTTTGAGAGAGAACGGTTTATTAAAGGGCCAGCTTCAATATCTCTAGCTGGCGTTTCTTACTGCCGGGCTATTTGAGCTTCTGCAAGGCCACTCGTGGGAGGGGACAGAACAAACGGAGTCACTTGGGTGGAGGTGCGTTGCAAGTTGTTGCATGCAAACTTAGCCACCGCTAGCACAACCGCCCAGTTGTCCTGCTGTTGATTCACGAAGCACCAGATACTGCTTGTGAATGGCACAGCCGTTCAGTACCCCCATCGATCTATTGAGCCACATTCTATTATCTGTGCATTTGGGTTTTCTTGGCTAAATATAGGACCTTACTTTTCTCACCAATAAAACAGCATTTTGCCAGATAAGGCCCAGTATTCAAGTCTATAAAGTAAGGGTGTGGGAATCAGCAAGGTATCTAAATGATCTCATCTTCCCAAAACAAAGAATAGCTTTTCTTCAGAGCCAGATTTAATATTCTCCCCATAGCACTTCTCCAGGGTAGGTACAAGAGAACACCAATAGCAGAACGGGTATGTATATGTGGAAAGGGAGAAGTCGAAGATATCTCACATGTTTTATTGCACTGTGAGTTATACAGAGTATGTAGGTCAATATATATTCTCCCCTTACTAGAGAGATTGCCAGGGAGGACAGACGACTTTTATCTAGGCTTTCTCCTCCAAGACTCAAATCTGGCTATCACGCAAAATTGTGTCGCTGCAATGTCCACAAGAAAAAAACTGGTTACAGAATTATAGATGTCAACTGGTGCCTATTTTTTTGGGAGAGATCTATAACAATTATTGGAAAAATACATTTACTCACTTACTTAATCGGCTCTCCACTCATGTAAATTACGGAATGACCCTAACGATTTGAGATTATGTATTTTCGTAACAGGGATGCTACTATTCATGATTCATGTCGGTATTATTTTTCATTTATTGTATGTCTATTGCTGGTTGAGGACCGTAATAAAAGTTTTATTCGATTCAAGTCTATAAAGGAACTTCCGACGCTTGAGTCTGTCGTCTTGGTGACATCATATCGTCACCGCTACCGGCTTGGGAGAACCAAGCCGAACCAGGAGGAACTGGACCACAGCATTTGTCAGGCACAATTAACCAAGCACGGGAGTTGAGTTCAAAACACTTAAAAGTTTATTACATGCTACTTGTATACAAGTATCTGCAATAAGGTTTCTCCGGCATGATCTGTTTTTTTGACAAATCCGTTTAATTGCCTTGTTCATTTTTAGATGCTCACAAATGCATTTTCCAGGATTTTCCCAGGTATTGATGTCATGCTGATTGGTCTGTAGTTTTCCGAGTGCCCCCCCCTTTTTTTTTATAGATTGGAAGCATAACAGCTCTTCTCCAGTCCTCTGGTTGCTTGGGAGTGGGAGGGTTACCAGGCCCTCCCCGTCTCGCCATTCACACGCAGCACAGGGGGTGTAAAGAGGAGCTGTGAGCCAGACCCCTTCCAACCCCGCATTTGCCCCACCTGCCAGAACTCGGCACACAGCTCAGGAGAGTAAACGAGCTGCAAGGATTGCAAGGAGGGCTGTTGGGCACCCCCAAACTCCGCAATTGCCCCACCCACCACCATTCATGCGCAGCTCAATGGGAGTAAAGGGGACCTGCGGGGGTTGTAAAATGGGTTGTCAGGCCCCCCCCAACCCCTCCGATCCCCTCACCCACTCATTCGTGAGCAGTGCAGGGGGAGTAAAGAGCAGCTGCGAGGATTGCAAGGAGGGCTGCCTGATAGCGGAACGTGGATCACTTAGAAACTTCAGGCAAAGCTTCAGCTCCTCTTCTTTTTTGACCTGAAAGGAATAAAAAAATAAATAAAACCAATTTATTACCTTGCCTCACTGCTTAATCAATTCTAATGAATGAAATATACACATAAGGCCATAAAAAAGTTTTAAGTCATAAAACCTGAAAGCAAACGCATTTGATACAAGAAGTCCTTGACTTGCAACAGTTCCATTTAGTGACTGAAGTTACAACAGCATTTAATGACCGTTTTTCACACTTAACGGCCCTCTGCAGTATCCCTACGTTTGCGTGGTTTACATTCAGAGGGGCTTGACAACTGGTTCATATTTACGACAGTTGCATGTCCATGTCCGGGACATGGGGGGGCGGGGTCAGGGGATGACCCGTTTGCGACCTTCTGATGAGCAAAGTCAAGGGGGAATCCAGATTCACTTAATAACCATGTTACTAATTTGACTATGCAGTTATTCACTTAGCAAATGTGGCAAGAAAAGTCGTAAAACGGGGCAAAACTCACCTAGCAACAGAAATTTTGGCCTCAATTGTGCCCAATTGTAAGTTGAGGATTACCCGTAACGGTGATATTACTATATAGTGGTACTACATTGTGTAGTACTTACGGGACCGCCTACTACCACCAATAGCCTCCCACCGACCGGTACGTTCCCATAGAGAGGGGCTCCTCCGGGTGCCGTCGGCCAAACAATGTCGGCTGGCGGCCCCCAGGGGGAGAGCCTTCTCTGTGGGGGCACCCACTATCTGGAACGAGCTCCCCCCAGAGTTACGGAGGATCCCGGATCTTCGTGCCTTCCGCCGTGAGTTAAAAACTTTCCTGTTCCACCAGGCGGGCCTGGCCTAATTCTTCCCTTTTCCCCTTCTTTTGTAAAATAATTTAGAAATTTTAAATTGTAATATTTTAAATTTGGGGTTTTAATATTGTAAATTGGGATTTTAAATATTGGGGCCAATGTTTAATTCGGTTTTATTTGGCTTTTAAATTTTGTATATATGTTTTTTATTTATGGCTGTTCACCGCCCTGAGTCCCCTCGGGGAGAAGGGCGGTATATAAATTTAATAAAATAAATAAATAAATAAATAAATAAGTACACATTGTGTACTTCATTAGTACCTATCAAAGCTTAGCTTTGGAGGGAGACTGTGGACTGCATTGCAGAGTCCTCCAGTGCCATACGTTGGGAGGATATCGTTTCTCTCCTTAAGGGCGAGAAACCCTTTTTCATTTTTTCCATGAAAAAGTCTCTGCCTTTCTCAAATATTAGCTAAAAATTAAAGATTGGCTACTAACGAACAATTAGACTTAGAACCGGAACTCTTCCTATTGGGGATCTTCAAAATATATATATATATATGTGAAGGACACAAAATATCTAGTACTACACATACTAACCACTGCCAGGATTGCCTACGCTCAATGTTGGAAACAGCCACGCACACCCGCAGAGAAACTGGTCATACAAAAGTTCATGAATTGCGCAGAAATGGACAAATTAACGCTGAGTCTAAAAGATAAAAGAGGCATCGATATTTGACAATGTGTGGGAACAGTGGTATAACTGGATAGAACGGAGATAGATTAAAGATAGATAGCTATTAAGTATAAGTAATAGATATAATAAGAATGTAAATACGCACAATTTAATTTTTGTAAATAACGCACGAATTATGGTCACAAGAAAAACACCACAAATAGCTGTTGTTGAGTGAAATAATTTTTTGTGTTTTTAATGTAATAAAAGCTTAATAAAGTGTATGGAAAAAAAGAAGAAGAAAAAGTCTCTGCCTTTCTCAACGGGCTTCCTACCATATCAACTGAACAGAACAATAGCGGAGAATAACTTGCAATCTATCTTTGATTCCTGAGTCGAAGCCTTACAAGTCACCTGAATGCCTGAAAGGTGAAGTCAGGTAACCAGCTCTCCATACCTGCAGGCTTGGCCACACCTGACTGTGTTTTACAATGGTTTTGCTGAAAACCAGCACGCACTTCTGGCTTATGGCAAAACCACACCAAGGGTGGGGTTTTTTACTACCAGTTCCAGTGGGCGTGGCTTATTTTGTGGGCGTGGTTTGATGGTCATGTGACAATTATTTAGGATTTAGCAGAGGTATTGGTCTACCAGGCTTTTAACTGCTTGCACAGCTGTACCGGTCTATCCATTTGTTCTTGGAGTATTCTAGTTTACTCATTTGTTTTTGCAGGCACTGATCTACTCATGTATTTTTGCAGGCACTGATCTACCCATGTTTTTTTGCAGGTACTGGTCTACTCATTTGTTTTCTTTTAATACTGATCAGCTGTAGGGCGGCCCTTCGAAGCCCCGCGGCAAGAGTTTAAACAGTTTTTTCCCCTCTAGCCAATCAGCTGGGACTCAGGAGGCAGCGATAGATTGGGGGTGGGGCCAAATAAAAGGTAAGAATAACGCGGGGGGGGAGGCAGAACCGGTTTGGTGACGTCATATCGTCACCGCTACCGGCTTGGGAGAACCGGGCCGAACCGGGAGGAACCCACCACTGAACCACACCCATAGTAAACCATTGGTTTGCTTAACAGTGGTGACTTGCTTAACAACCTCCACAAAAAAGGTCATAAAATCTGGTTGTTCGTCTGACCCAACACATTTTACAACCATTATGCCATACAGTCGTAATGGGCAGGTTCCATTACATTTGTTTGTTAAGGACAACCTGTAGTTGTTTCAGCCCAACTGTTGCTTATGCAAACGTTCCTTCTTCCTGTCCTTCCATGCATTTCCTCTGTGTTTTCTTGGTTTTGTTTGATGCAGTTGGAATAAGCAAAATTCGGATAAAAATGTAGAACAAAAGTATGCGGCCTTAAATGTATGCATTTCTCCACTATAGCTCCTCCTCACATCTCTACCCTCCTTTTCTAGCTCTTTGTTAAATTCTTACATAGCAGCTCTATATCTACACAAAATAAGCTGAGAATACTAAAAAGCCTTTATCTGCTAAGTCTGGTCACTTCCCATATACCCTACCTATTTTCAAGGGAAATAAGCAGTCGCCGGCATTGCATTGTCAGGCCAGTCGTTCCTCAACTTTTTCCATAGTTAGCTATTTGTGAAAAACGTATCTCAGCAAAAAAAATGCAGCGTAAAACTTCTTCGCAGGCTCCTTTTCTGAAAATAGATATTTAAATAAGTGAGGAATCTGTCTCCCAGGAAAGGAATCCGTTTTGCATATCCGCATAGCTCTGAAAATGAGAAGTTGTTCATATTAGTGGGGGAAAGTCTCCTTCCGACTGGACGAGTCGAACACCATCTTTTAAAGCCTCCTCCTAGAACAGAAGTTTGTACCTTACCTTCTTAGAGAAGCAAATCCCTTGTGTTGCTCCTCAGCGTCTTTAACCATGTCCCAGCCATGATCTTTGCTGATTGCCTCCAAAATGCGGGAGTCGTTCTTTGCCATTTTCATATTTTTAAGGGCTTCTGCTGCTACACTGCAAGCATATACATTATATGGGTATAGTTGCGCAGTAGGCTGATTCTAGTTCCATGCAGAAGAAGATAACACCAATGAACAATTAAGAATGGGTGCCAATACAAAATGTTCATTCTATGTATCTTACAGTTCCCATACCCCTTTATGCCTTTCAGTGTTGACCAGTCCATCAAAGCTAAACCAGGAGCCTGGTTTAGCTCAGCAGACTAAAAGCATAGTGATTAAAACCAGCTGTCTGCAATTACTGTAAGTTCGAATCTCACCAGGCTCAAGGTTGACTCAGCCTTCCATCCTTTCTAAGGTAGGTAAAATGAGGACCCAGTTTGTGGGGGCAATAAGCTGACTTTTTATAAATATACAAAAGTATGAAGGCTATTGCTTAACGCATTGTAAGCTGCCCTGAGTCTCCGGAGAAGGGCGGCATATAAATCAATTAAAAAAAAAAAAGAGCTTTGCCTCCTTCTGTTTGGCATATCTGAGGTAATAACTCTTGATTTATCGTTTATTTTAAAATTCTAATAAGTTTCTCAAGAAATGCTCACTAAACAATGTTTCAAACAGACTGTGTGTTCTACTCTGGAAAGAGTGCAGAGACGAACTTCTAAAACATACAAAGAGGCTAAAACACACAAGGAAAAGTTGCAGGAATTGGTTATGTCTAGTTTAATGAAAAGAAAGATAGGGGAGACATGATAGCTGTCTTCCAATACTTGAGGAGCTGCCACAAACAAGAAGGGGTCAACCTATTCTCCAAAGCTCCTGAAGGCAGGACAAGAAGCAGTGGATGGAATCTAATCCAAGAGAGAAGCAACCTAGAACTAAGAAATTTCCGATAGTGAGAACAATTAAGCAGTGGAACAGGTTGCCTCCAGAAGTTGTGGGTGTTCCAATACTGGAGGTTTTCAAGAAGAGATTGGACAACCATTTGTTTGAAATGGTATAGAGCAGTGATGGCTAATCTTTTCTGGACCAAGTGCCCAAAGAGGGAGGGAGGGAGGGAGGGAGGGAGGGAGGGAGGGAGGGAGAGGAAAAAGAGAAAAACAGAAATGAGAGGGCGAGAACGAGAGGGGGGGGGAGAAAAAGAGAAATGAGAAAATGATGGAGGGAGAGAATGAGAGGAAAGAGAGGGAAACAAATGAGAGAGAGAAGGGAGAAGGAAGGAAAGGAAAGAAAGAAAAGAAAGAAAAAGAAGAGGAAAAACAGAAAGGAAGAGAACGAGAGAAATGAAAAAAGGGGAAAAAGAAATGATGGAGGGAGAGAATGAGAGAGGAAAAAGAGAGAGAAATAGAGAGAAGGGGGAGAGAGCTGGAGGAAGAGAATGAGAGGGGAAAGAGGGAAACAAATGAGAGAGAATGGGGAGAAAGAAAGACAGGCAGGCACAAAGAGGGAGGAAAAAGAGAGAAAAATAGAAATGAAAGGGAGGGAGAGGGGAGGGGAGAGGGGGGGAAATGAAAGGGGGGGCATTTCCCACAGAAAACAACAGGATCCACAAAACCTTGGTAGGCATGGCTGGTGGGGGGTGGGGGTCATGTGATTGGGTAGGAGTGAAGTTGAGTTGGCCACAGAGGTCGCGGCAGCCATTCCAAGCGTTCCTCTTTCCAACTGGTGCTGACTTAACCACCGGTCATTTGCGTCCGCCCAAGCAAGGGGACGGAGCCGCTGCCGTTTAACTTGCTTGAGGCATTTCTTGCTTAGCAACATAAATATCGGTCTCAATTTTGACCAGCAAGAGCTTCCCTGAAGCAGGAGCAATGCAGAAGGGTGTAGGCAAGCCAGGAAGGCCTTGCCTGGAAGTTTGCTTGGTTAATGGACCACTTAGTCAGAGCCAACTCTTCCCTCTCCAGGACATCTATGGAAATTCTCAGACATCCAAGTCATGGCTGTCCCAAAGGTGTTTTTTTCAAGAGGCAACTGGGCTTCCTGTTTTTCTTTGAAGACATTTCGCTTCTCATCCAAGAAGCTTCTTCAGAACTTCAAGAAAAGCACTTGTGGGACTCTCTCCAGGACGATTTCTTCCCCAGCCTGGTCCTTTCCAAGGTGAACCCATCCCTGGCTGCACCTGAACCATCCACCTTCCTATCTGAGGTCATTTTCCCTTCCTTCTGCCTTTCCCAGAATATAAGCTGCTTCTTTATAAGACTGGTTATTATTACTAGGGATTGTTCGGAATGAACAATGAACTCCTTTACTAAATAGATAATCGAAGGTGCAGAGGCAGTGGAAGGAGAGCTCAGCAGGAAATTCAAGAGAGGGAGAGGAGACAGAAAGGAAAAAAGGCTGACCAGCCACATGAATACCATTTCATCTGATCTGCCAGCTGGGAAAAGACTGACCATCACCCCACCACGTGACCTGCCTGCTGAGAGGAGACTGACCACCATGACCCAGGCCAGTAGAGGTGCCTGAGTGAGGGACCAGTATGGACTGGTGGCCATACCAAAAAGGGCCAGGAGAACCTGTATCCAGTGGCCCTTATGGGGATAGCGCTAGTAGAGTAGAATAGAGTAGTAATAGTATAGTATATTAGAGTATATTATAGTATTAGTATTAGTATTAGTATTAGTATTAGTATTAGTAATAGTAATAGTATAGTATAGTATGGTATATGGTATATGGTATATGGTATATGGTATATGGTAATATATAGTATAATCCAGTACAGTATAGTATAGACACACACATTTATGTTATAAAATACAGTTTTATCCAAGTTAAAACCATAAAGGAAAATAAGGAAAAATAATAGATAGTGAAAAAAGAAAATAGAAAAAGAAAAGGGAAAGAAAGAGGACAAAGAAATGACTTCTGAACTTATAAATGTGTTTATATTTTGCCACGCCATCCCCCCGCTCTCAAGTGACACCATCATTTCTTTTTTCCACAAACTGCCATTTCTAACCCTCAAATCCTTACCCAGTCGTTCAGCTCACTTCTTTGCTCCGTCCATCTGCCAGCAGAATTATTAGTGGAGCAAGGCTCTGCGGGATGTTTTCTTTAAAATAACTTCTGTGAAGCTCCTTTGCCCTTTTCAATATCATCCCAAAAATGATCAGAGAGGTATGTTGCAGTTCCGTGTCTTCCTAAGGAAGAGAAACAGGTTTGTCACTCCATTATCAGGAAATCTATGTAGCTCAATGCTGAACTTCAAACGTGGGAAGATCTTTTGAGGCCACCCAATGGTGGTGAACTCTCCTCCATAAACACCCCTGGTCTTGCTTTCTTTTCTATCCTCCTATAACTTAATTATTGTTTTGTGTCCCACAAATTGAGGAGAGCATGGCTCAAATGACCTCCTTCCGGTATTTACAAAATACTGTCATATCCACTTGGTTAAAAGTCTGGTGACTCTTAAACGTCCACATCAACTGTAGTAAAATGCTTGCAGATCAATCTTTGTGGTATGATCTAGGGTGCTGTTTTTTAATCTTAGCAGCTTTAAGATGTGGGGACTTCAACTCCTGGAGTTCTCCAGTCAGCAGAGTTGAAGTCCACACATCTTAAAATGTCTGAGATAAAGCAACTAAGTTTTTTTCTCGATATGGTGCATGATATTCTAGATTTTCTAGACTGATGGTGGAGCTGAAGAGAGTGGCAACCTTCATTCTCTTCCACCTCATCTGGCACTTCTCCAGCTCTCTAGAAGGGCTCAAGGATCATCTAGAAGCTTACACACTATTTTATATTACCATAACACAGTTGTTGTTGAACTATTTCAAAGCATTTTTGATAAAATTTGAGATAAGAGAGAGAGAGAGAGAGAGAACCAGTGATTTGTTTGACTTACATCATGAAAATATTTCAAGAGCAACAGAAGACATTTGACTGCCTTGTATCCATATTTCTCCTCATCCAGCTGTCGGAACATGAACTGAAGTGTCCTCAGGGATTCTTTAAGCCTAGTCTTGTCTAGTTGACTAGCACAGTTTATCAAAGGAATTAAAAATGGCTTTAAAAACGTCATCTGGAGGAAGCAGGGAAAGAAACAAGCAATTAAACAAGGTCACTGGAGTTCTCCAAGTCTAGTAGCAATAATAACAAACACATAGGAACCCACAGAAAATAGAAAAACAGGATTGAAAAGGAACTTAGTGATCTTCTAGTCCAATCTGCTGCTTAAGCAGGAGACCCTATGCTATTCTGGACAAATGACTGTCTAGTCTCTTCTTGAAAATCTCCTATGCTGGAGCATTCACAACTTCTGGAGGCAAGTCGTTCCATTGGTTAATTGTTCTCACTATCAGGGAATTTCTCCTTAGTTGCTTTGGAGAATAGGTGGACCCTCTTTTCTTTGGAGCAGCCCTCAAATATTAAAAGACGTATGTCATCCTAGGCAACCCCCCCCCCCCCTTTTTTTTGTTAGACTAGAACTACCTAGTTCCCCAATTGTTCATCATATGGTTTGCCTCCAGCTAGAGCAAACTGAAGGGAAATACTTCAGCTTACAGTTAAACATACCATAATATGGCCCATTTCAAGCACATAAACATATGCACTTAGAACACAGAACATGGATTAATAGAGTTAATAGAGAGAATGAGAAAGAGAATGAAAGAGAGAATGAGAGAATGAGAGAGACAGATTGAATCAGAGAGAGAATGAGAGATAATCAGAATGAGAATGAGAGAAAGAGGCAGAGAATCAGAGAGAATGAGAGAATCAGAGAGAGAATGAGAGACAGAATGAAAGAGAATCAGAGAGAAAGAATCAGAGAGACAGAGAATGAGAGAGAATGAGAAAATCAGAGAGAGAATGAGACAGAATGAGAGAGACAGAATAAAAGAATCAGAGAGAATGAAAGAGAGAATAAGAGAGAATAAGAGAGGATCAGAATGAGACAGAGAGAGAGAGAGAATGAAAGAGATAGAGAAAATGAGAGACAGAGAATGAAAGAGAAAGAGACAGAATGAAAGAGAGAATGAGAGAGAATCAGAATGAGAGAATGAGAATCAGAGAATCAGAGAGAGAATGAGACAGAATGAAAGAGAGAATCAGAGAGAGAAAGAATCAGAATGAGAGAGAATCAGAGACAGAGAATGAAAGAGAAAGAGACAGAATGAGAAAGAGACAGAATGAAAGAGAGAATGAGAGAGACAGAGACAGAGACAGAGACAGAAGGAATCAGAAAGAGAATGAGAGAGAATGAGTGGGAGAGAAAGAGAGAGGGAGAGGGAGAGAGAATGAGAGAGAAAGAGTGAGAGAGGGGGGGGAGAGGGAGAGGGAGGGGGAGAGAGAGAAAGAGAGAGGAGGGAGAGTGCCTGAAGGACCGCATCCTGTCACTGGGAGTCCAGGCGCTTCACTGAGTGGCGCGCTGGATTCATATTAGTGGTCCGCGGGATTTAAAATTATGAACTTGGTGGTCCTTGAGCTCCAAAAGGTTGGGGACCCCTGGACTACAAGACCTCCAAGGTCTCTTCCAGCTCTGTTCTATTCTAGCTTCAAAGCCATAGGAATGCAGTAACTGGGGAGACCTCACGTTGACAGACTGGAGTACCGTATTTTTCAGAGTATAAGACGCACTTTTTCCCCCCCTAAAAGAGGGTGAAAATTTGGGTGCATCTTATACACCAAATGTAGCCACACCCACCCGCTGACCCCCATCCTTTGGCCTCTGCCTCCCAGCAATTTACCTTCTTGCAGCAAACAGCCCCTTTCAGCTTCAGCACAGCCTTGATTAGCACAAGCAGTTGATTGTAGGTTAAATCAGCCTCCTGACTCTCAGCTGTTTCAGGCTGCAGGGATTGCCATTGCCTATTGCCATGTGGGCCTTCGCTGTTTGCTGCAAGGAGGCAAATTGCTGGGAGGCAATTTATTTTTTCTCGTGCTAATCAGGCTTTGCCGAAAATGAAAATAAAACTAAAGCAGACTGTTTGCTGCAAGGAAGAAAATTGCTGGGAGGCAGAGGCAGATTTTTGTTTTTCTTGTTTTCCTCCCCAAAAAAGGTAGGTCCGGAGTGTCCTATACTCCAAAAAATACAGTAATTTCTGCTCATTGTAGACCCATAAGTACCGTAGATCTCAACCAGAAGAACCAGGCTTCTTCTTAAGATACTTTGAGGAACATCTAAGGACCTCTTTTGAGGCATGAAATGCAGCATCTCTCCCTCCCACTGTTCAGTCTTCAGGAGATGAACCTGTCTGTTTTTTTTACAGATATACAAGAATTCTGTTATGGTTGCTACAAGGAACAAAATTAGTCTTTGGTTGGACAAATACAGGGAGTGTGATGTCTCTGGGTACAATTGGTCTTCTTTTGTGCCCATCAGCTCCTTATCTCACTTGACTTTTGAAAAGATTATTCAAAAATAGGTAACTATGTTTGATTGTTGTTGTTCAGTTGCTAAGTCATGTCCTACTCTTCGCCACCCCACGGACCAGAACATCCCAGGCACCGGAGTTTACCCAAAGTCATGTTTGCTGTGTTGATAACACCATCTAAACCATCTCACCCTCTGCTGCCCCCTTCTCCTTTGGCCTTCAGTAGTCTTTCCCAACATCGGGGTCTTTTCTCCAGTGAGTCCTCTCTTCTCATTAGGTGGCCAAGTATTTGAGCTTCAGTTTTAGGATCTGTCCTTCCAAAGAAGAGTCAGGGTTGACTTCCTTTAGGGTTGACTGACTGGATCTCCTTATAGTCCAAAGGACTCTCAAGAGTTTTCTCCAGCACCACAATTTGAAAGCATCAATTCTTCGGCACTCAGACTTCCTTATGGTCCATCTCTCACAGCCATACATTACTACTTGGGAAAACTAGTAGTAATGGCTGTCCAATCTCATCTTAAAAACCTCCAGTTTTGGAGCAACCACAACTCCTGGAAGCAAGTCATTCCAATGACTAATTGTTCTCACTGTCAGGAAATTTCTCCCTAGTTCTAAGTTGGTTCTCTCCTTGATTAGTTTCCATCCATTGCTTCTTGTTCTGCTTTCAGATGTTCTTCAAGAGGAACTGCTCTCAGCTTCATCCTTCAGATCTTCCAGGGGTGCACCCGTCATTATAGAAGAGATACCATTCCAGCTGAGTCCATCTATCTGGTGGTTGTCTTCTTCTCCTTCTTCTATCCTTCCTTCCTTGTAGACTTCCCAGAGAGTGAGGTCACACCTGCTACTACCTTGAAAGTCACTCACTTCCTGCACCCCATCTCTTACCTTGAAGGGGTTCTGCAGAAGGTAACCCAGACCTCGAATGGAAAATCGGAGGGTATCGTTGTATCATCCATTTGAGGAGACCATTTAGAATGTCTTGCATCATAAAGATGTTTCCAACCTCAGAATGATACAGAAGCTGAGGAAGAAGAGTAGAGATAATGGGCATTAGCAAAGCAAAGGAAGGGAAGTTTTATGAGAGCCTCTACTAAGAGATGCCATATTCAGGCATTAAGGGGAGAGAAAAAGAAAATACAGTCCTCGTGTACTGACTGCTGAAAGTCACAAGGGGTCATAGAAAATGGACACACCCATTTTTCAGACTTATGACCATTGTAGCATCCTCACAGTCACGTGATCAAAATTTGGGTACTTGCTGGTTCATATTTATGATGGTCACAGTGTCATAGGTTCATGTGATCCCTTTGTGATTTTCTGACAAGCAATGTCTTTCTTCCTCCCTCTGCTTGCTTGCTTGCTTCCTTCTTCCCTCCCTCCCTCCTTCCTGCCTTCATCTGTCCTTCCTTCCTTCCTTCCTCCCTCCCTCCCTCCCTCCCTCCCTCCCTCAACTTCTGGAGGCTAGCCATTCCACTGATTAACAGAATAACAGAAGACCTTGGAGGTCTTCTAGTCCAATCCCCTGCTCCAGCAGGAGACCCTCTACCATTTCAGAGAAATGGCCGTCCAATCTCTTCTTCAAGACCTCCAGTGATGGAGCACCTACAACTTTTAGTTTCTAACCATAAAGTTCTTGGGAGCCCTGGGCAACTTTCCTTGACCTCCAGAATGTTGAGGTGCACCACAATGTCTCCTCACCTCTGAGAAGATAGACATCCCAATGGTCTTCTCCCTCATATCGAGACGGTGCAGGTATGAATGCGCCTCTTGAACCATGATATCAAATTCTTTAGAGAATGTGAACAAGCTCCTAAAAGGTCAAATGTGAAGAGTTCAGACATGATCTGCTGGTTAGTGAGAAGAAAATCACCAAGCTAGAGAAATCATTATCTGAATTATCGATAAAGAGATTGAATAAGTTACTCCATTTAGAGAATTTCTATGACTGCCCACCCTCCATTTAAACCCGGGGTGTTTAACAACAGTTCATAAATAAAGCAAGACTCAAAACACAAATCCAAAACACAAAAATAACCAGGTGGATATTGAATGTGTATAAAAATAACCATGCAGTTATTGAATATCCTTGTGGCTATTGAATGGGGTACAGAAGACTGGATCTTCCAAAGGTTAGACAAATTAATGGAAATCACAGCAAAGGTTAGTGGCTATCTGAACACCTATTGATCCCCTTCTCTCTCTATTCCTTTTCCCCTTCCTTTCCCTCTCTTTCTCCCCCTCCCTTCCTTCCTTCTCCCCCTCCCTCTATCTCTCTCCCTCTTTTTTCTCTCTCCCCCCTCTCTTTCTCCCTCTCTTCCTCTCCCTCTCCTCATCCTCCTCTCTTCCTCTCCTCTTCCCCTCTGCTTCTGCCCCTCTATCTCTCTCCCTCACCCCTCTCTCTTTCCCTCTCCCCTCTCCCTCTTTGTCTCCCTCTCCCCTCTTCCACCCACCCTCTCTTTCTCTTTCCCCTTCTCTGTCTCCTTCCCTCTCTCTTTTTCTCTCCCCCTCTCCTTTTCCTTTTCCTTTCATCACTCTCCCTCCCTCTCCCCCTCTTTCTCTCTCTCTGCCTCTCCCTTCCCCTCTCTCACCCACTGCCACTTGTCACCAAGTTCTTTTGACTTTTAATTTCTTACCTCAACCAGGTGGAAAATGACTTCAAAAAAACTGTCAAGGGTCAATAGCATTTCCTAACAGCCCAACACCTCCAAAGCATTGTATGTCTCCTGATAGCCAGCACACTTGATCAAGCTTTTGAGAGCTTGCATGGCATTGCTAAATCAAACAAAGGAACAAGAGTGAGTGCCAATGAATGATTCAGGTGATCTCCCCCCACCCCCAGGACACGATCAGTCTTGGCTGACTCCAGTCTGCCTCCCCCTGGTGTTCACGATAGCTTCATGTTTCACTTGGAAGCTTGTACAGCAACAACAAAACACAACACAAAACAAATAACAACATCAACAATAAAACCAGCCCCCCATTGAGAGAGAGGGAGAGGGAGAGGGAGAGGGAGAGGAGGCTTTCCTAGGATCTAATCATTCACTTCTCTCCACTACCAGGAAAATACTCCAGGCAAGTCCCTCCAACAGGTAAGTTTTATGAATGAGATACTTTGGCATCTATTGAGAAAACTAGAGCATTCCATTCAGTATCCATTTACAGAAATCTAGGCCAGCCTATTCACAAATAAAACGCCTTCAGCCACAGCTTCCCCAGGATGGGAGCTGATGGGATTAAGAATTTACATCCCCCCACCCCAAACTCTAAGGACAGGACATGACCTTTCGGACCAAAGAGGATTTACTCATCACCATTAGAATAGCCAAAGACACAAGGCTCACTACATTGCACAACCCCCCTGGAGCATCTCAATCACCAAACCCCAGAACCCTATAAAAATCCACCCAGTCAACCAGCCATTTTGTCAGCCACCCCAAAAGCATTTGCTGCTGTCACTGAAGTTTCTGGAAACCAAATAAACAGAGACCTTTTTTCCAAGTGGCCAGCCTGCCTGTTTTATTTCCAGCGTCTTACTCCTTGGGACTGGACTGGATTTTGCTTCCCACAATTTTTTTTCTTAACTCCAGGAGAAATAAACAACAACAGAAGCCAAAAACACCTGGCCCAGGAAGAGGTACTGGCAGCCATAAAATAAAGATGTTGGGAAACAAAGGTTGCACATTCTGAAGAGTGTGTGACTACACAACAGGGATTTCCTGGCTGGGGAGATGCAGGCAATGATGAATCCATTTGCAAAACAGCCTGTAAATTAGAGATCATGGTTTGCACAGGCTAACATGGACTTGGGGCAAAAGCGGCCTTTGACTGTGCTTGGCACATACTGACCCCAATATTATCTAACTGACTAGCATTGTCAGTTAGCCAATATTGCAGGATATGGTATGATGGTGATGTGAGCTTGCATCTACTCTGATCAAAAAGCATCCTATTAAAACTATGGTTAAACCAAGCCACGATTGGCAATGTTTATGGTCCAATCTGGGGTTAATTGTGGCTGAGCTTGGTTACTATGATTTCCAACAGTTCATTTAGTGACTGTTCGAAGTTACAACACCATGGAAAAAAGTGAGTTATGACCTTTTTTCACTCACAGCCATTATAACATCCCTATGGTTACATGATCAGAATTCAGACACTGGCAACTGACTCAGATTTAAGACAGTTGCAGTGTCTGAGTCACACAGTCCTCTTTTGTGACCTGACAAGCAAAGTCAACGGGGAAGCCAGATTCATTTAACAACCATGGGACTAGCTTAACCAATGCAATGATTCACTTAACAACTGTGGCAAGAAAGGTTGCAAAATGGGACAAAGTTCATTTAATGACTGTTTCAGTTAGTAACAGAAATTTTGGGTTCCATTGTGGTCGTGGGTCAACTTGGGGAAAACCTGTAGGCATCTGCTGAACTTTGCAGAAATGGAGAAAGGATCCAGACTGGCATAGGAGATTCCTTACCCCAAGAAGTTGATTTATTCTGAATTCTGAAAGGCACTGCTGGACCCATTCTTGCTTGCTCCAAGGAATACATAAATTTGTGTGCGATGAGCAGGTTAAGGAATTTGTTCTGGAGAGCGTCAGCTGCATCAGCTAAAGATTTAGGCTAGAGCATTTGTGGCCTAGAAATGCAATGAAAGGAGAGTCACCTTGGGCTCACCAGATTATTTAAATTCATCATCATCTTCTTCTTTTAACAACCCTATAATCCCTTGAAGGGTGGAGTCTGGGCAACTTAATGGAACTGAGTGTTTACTAGCCGGATGCCCTTCTTGTTGCCAATGAGGAGTTTTCTTCAGCAGATACATTCTTATTGTACCCAGTGAGAGAAATATCTGCTTCTGCCTAGGATTGAACTCACAGCTTCCTGATTGTGAGGCAAACTAGATTACTTAGATGACAAAATCCAAAAGTGGAACTTCTTTGATGTGGGCCAACGAGGAGAAAAAAAATCCTCATGTCCATGAAAACTGAGGCAGGAATGCCCATGTCTAAGACACGGTGCAAACTTTTGCTAGAAGGGGGACTTCGGGAACACTGATTCTACACCCCATCCAAATTTTGAGACAACAGTGGGATGTAGATACAGAACAAAAGGGAGACAAAGAGTAGGACAAGACAGAACTGGGGACAAAGATCGTTAATCTAAAGTCTCTCATCATGTTTCAATGGTAAAACATTTAGCTAATGTTTTACCATTAGTTAAAACATTAGCTAATGTTTTGCCATTAGCTAATGGCAAAACAGAGATCAGAGAGTTGAGATCCAATGTTGGTCTCCATTGGAGATGCTGTGGAGTTGATGACTCCCACCCATTTGGGAAAAAAAATTGGCTCCCACAATGTCAAATTTTGCCTTAGATTTTCAAAAAAACCCCCACCTGATTTGTCCAGCCCTGTGTGATACTTTATTAATTTATTTAAATTTGGAGATTTATATTGCCGCCTATTCACACATGGCGACTCAAGGCAACTTATAAAAATATAAAAACATCACATAAAAAGCAATAAAACTAATAAAAGACTATATAATAAACTAATAAAATAAAATAAACCCCACCCTAGCGACAACAGCTCACACAAGCCATTTAATGGGCTCCATCCCACTTTGCGTTCCCCATGCCCGCTGGCAGAACCAGATCTTCAGTACCTTCTGGGAGAGTGCTAGAGTGGGGACCATTCTAATCTCTGGGGGAATGATGTTCCAGAGGGAGGGAGCCACCCTCTGCTCAGAGAGACAGTCGTTCAGTGTGCTTTGCTGCATTTTATGATCTTTCTTCCTATAGTTATTAAGAGAATTGGTGCAGTTGTTAAATTAGTAACACAATTGTTAAATGAACTTGGCTTCCATATTGTCTTTGCTTCTCAGAAAGTCACAAAGGGGGGAGGGGGGATCACATGAGCCGAGGACGCTGTAACCGTCATAATGTGAACAAGTTGCCAAGCTCCTGAATTTTACCATGTGACTATGGGGCAGGCATCTGGCCATTAAACACTCTGCTAGGCTCCATTCAGTTGCCCAGACTCCACCCCACAAGGGATTATGGGATCATTAAAAGATGATTATGATGATTTCTGTTTGAAATGGTTGAACTGGGCCTTCCTTGAGCAGAGGGTGAGTTTGGATAGCCTCAAGAGGTCTTCCAAACCGAGGATTTTATAATCCTGCTTGGCATTTTTTTTTTAATGTCAACTGGAATGGATCCAGGAAAAGATGAGGAACATCCCAAAAGACTGATCTAGAACTCATGACCACCCCAGCCACTGGCAAGAAATCCTGAGGTTCATAATTCAAATTTTGGATAGCCGCTAATTCCCCACTTCTGTGCCTTGTCTGAGCTGCTGCCTTCTGGTTATCTTGGACTACCACCTCCATTATCCCCAGTCAAGTCCGATGTGTTGCCTGAAGGCAACTTACTTACTTACTTATTTATTTTCTACCTTTATTCTTTTTACAAATAATTCAAACCGAAGAATATATCTAACACATACATTCCACCTCCTCTTTTTCTCACAACCACCACCCTGTGAGGTGAGTTGGGCTGAGAGAGAGAGAGACCAACTGGCCCAAAGTCACCCATGAAGCTTTCAGGGTTTAAGGTAGGACTTGAATAACCTGGTACCTTAACCATTGTCAAACTGGCTCTCCAAATGTAGTTTTCATGAAAACAATATGGTTATTTGGTTTTGCCCCTACCTTTTTCTGGAAGGTTTACCCAACTTAGTCAACTGCCCTAAGATCACCTGGTGATCTCCCATTCAGCCCTAGCTCTCTTAAAACCAACTGAAGTCTTGCCACTAATACAACGTCTTACCCATTCTCATCTTTGTTTTCTACAAAATCTCCTATTCCTTTTGCGCCAAACCCTGCACTTTCTTGCTTCTTCCATGTCAACCCCGCATTCCTCCAGAAAAGAGTTCAGCAACAATGCTTCAACCTGACAAATGTTCCTGTCTTCGTCCGTGAAAGCTTGGAGGCTTTCAAGATCAGGTTGGTGATCTGCAGGGGGAGTGGGGGGGGGGGGGGGGGGGGGGGGGGGGAGGTGCTCACCAAAGACCTATCGGAAAGAAGAAGAGGAGACCATGCAGAGATGCATCAGTGTTTTGACTCCCTTCTCCCTCCAAGCCAAGGGGCCTTTAAGAGCTTTTGACCCAGATTTGGAGAAAGGACACCATGCAGAGAGGCAAGACTTATTCCATGTCAGGGGTGTCAAACACAAGGGCCCTCATCTAGCCCGCAACATGGTCGGAACCGTCCTTCAGGGCTGTTGTGGAAAATGTAAGGGGCCGGCCCACGTCACTTTGGCCCAGTCTACCCAATATAAAGAGGAAACATCGGGCCAGCCTAGCTTCGGTCCGGTCTACCCAATACAAGAGGAAACATGCCAGCAGTTTGGGGAGTGGTGTCAAGCTGGCCCCGCCCACCCAGTTGGCCCCGCCCCACCCCCGGAGGTCAAACACAGCCCTGAATGAAATTGAGTTTGACACCCCTGTTCCATGTCATCCATCACATGATATTTGGATGTGGGTCAAAGAAGCCAACATGGCAGCTGCAATTGCCTGCTCCTAGACATTGTGCAGGACGGATGTCCAAACTCCAGCCTTTGGATCATTCTATCCCCACTGTTATATTGATCTTTTTTGACTATTTCCAGGTCATGAGGAAGACCGAAAGGAAGGTCAAGAAGAAGCAAGGCAAAATGCTGAACTAAAACATACCTTAGCCATTTTTGGAATGTTGCTGTAAAATATAGCTGGGCCCGAAATTAAAAAATCTTCCTGTTTCCATTTAACAGTATTGCCCTTCTTGTTCTTCGGCTTTTCCTCCGTCTCTTTAGCTTTGTAGGGAGGAAAAAAACCAGAATGTTAGATTTTGGCCTTCGGAACTTCTGAACCTCCTTCGTCTGACTGCTGGTGTAGCAGTTCCAATAGAAGAGAACATTTGTAGCTCAGGGTTGAAAGGAGGGCTCCTTGGTTCTCTCTGAGCTTAGTGGTTTTCTTGCAGACGTTTCATTGCCCAACTAGGTAACATCATCAGTGATGATGACCATCAATACTGACATGGCAAAACACTCGTATAGAAACACATGAGAAAAGCTCCCTCACTTTTAGCACTGATGATGTTACCTAGTTGGGTCATGAAATGTCTGCAAGAAAACAACAAAGCTCAGAGAGAACCAAGGTCTCGTCGTCGCCTTCTTCCTCCTCCTCCTCCCTCCTCCCCCTCTCTCCTCCTCCTCTTCCTCCTGCCCCCCTCCTTTCCCATCTCCCTCTCTCTCCCCCCTCCCTCTCCCCTCCTTCTCCTGTCTGCAAACCCCACTCCCTCCTGGCACTGATGATGTTACCTAGCTGGGTAATGAAACGTATGCAAGCAATCAGCCAAGCTCAGAGAGCACTAAGAACCCCACCCGTCTGGCATTACCTGGCACCATCATCAGGGCCAGTGGGGTGTGCGTTTGTGGGGTGTGGTGCCTACGGTCTTGTTCTGATGGCTCTGCTAAAGAAACATTTGCAAAGGAAAAAATGGCAGGCCGAACTCAGCCGTGCTATGTAGGGGCAAAAATTCTTGCTAGAAAGGAGAAGCAACCTCAGCAGAGAAACTCCACACACTTCACAAGGCATCAGGTAGTCCTTGACTTACGACCACAACTGAGCCCAAAATTTCTGTTGCTAAGCGAGACATTTGTTAAGTAAATTTAGCCCCATGTTACTTTTTTTTTCTTGCCACGTTTGTTACGTGAATTGCTGCAGTTGTTAAAGTTAGCAACACGGTTATTAAGTGAATCTGGCTTCCCCCTTGACTTCGCTCGTCAGAAGGTCGCAAAAGGGGATCACGTGACCCCAGGACATTGCAACTGTCGTAAATATGAGTTAGTTGCCAAGCATCTGAATTTTGATGAGGTGAACATGGGGATGCTGCAACGGTCGTTAAATGTGAAAAAAGGTCCCCTTGAGAAACTCACACATATGGACACTACCAGGTTAAAGTCAGTTCTCTTAAGGATCTGGAAGTCCAGCAGGAAAGGCTGCATCTGTCAAACCGTTGTTTGTAATATATATAGATAGATAGGATGGTTTCATATCCTGGGTTTTCAGAGCCTTCCAAGAAAGTTTCCTGAATAGACTGATTTGCTAATCCAGGGAAATAGCTTGCTTCTTTCCTGCCCCATGCAAGCCTTTGAGAATGAGAAGGGAGAATCTAACAAAGAATTTCCCTTTTCCTTCTACCAATGTATGTAGTGTACTTTGTAAATTAAATTAAGAGCCTTGGTGGCGCAGCAGATTAAAGTGGTGTTAAGTGACACCAGCTGCCTGCAATTACTGCAAGTTCGAATCTCACCAGGCTCAAGGTAGACTCAGCCTTCCATCCTTTTGAGGTAGGTAAAATGAGGATTGTGGGGGCAATAAGCTGACTTTGTATAAAAAAAAACACCGCTTTGGATGGGGGGGGCGAAAGCCCTACTAAGCAGGTATATACAAAAGTATGAAGGCTATTGCTTAACGCATTGTAAGCTGCCCTGAGTCTCCGGAGAAGGGCGGCATATAAATCGAACCAATTAATTAATTAATTAATTAATTAAAGGGGGGGAGGTGTTATTCATTGCAGAGATTGCTCTCATGTATACTTAAGTATAGATTCTATTGAATCTGCTTGCTTCTCCTGATTAATCTTTCTCTTATCTAGAACATTCTAAAGGGGACCCCGACCTGTGACCGGGAGATAATAAATTGCCCAAAACGCAGTGAAGGCCGTCACTCTTTTGCAGCAGGCATTTCTTTCTGTTATTTCTGGGCTTTTCGAAAATGTTCCATGACGCTGTACTAAGGTTGAAAGTCATCTCTCGAAGCACGATCTAATGGATTCTCATGAAAACTTTGAAACTTTAAAGGAACAATAAATAAAAGGGACCCGCGGATTATCAGCACAGTAAACAGAGGTTTGAATAGGCCTCCAGGGGTTGGGGGAGCCCCTCGCTCGGCCCCACAGCGCCCCATTGCCGCCATCTTGACTTTCACCTGCCTTTTTCCCCTCAGCGACCAAAAGGCGGGAAAAAATGAGCGGGAAAAATAGAGGTGCATGCGCACTCAATCGGCCAGCCGTTAACCGCCTGGTGGCGCCACCTAGAGGTGAGAAGAGGACGAAATGGAAGAAGCCGCCATTGCTCTGAGGGGCTCTTTATTAGGGCCTGACAGGCGAAGGACTTAAGAGGGGAAGAATGAGCTGTGCAAAGGCAGCCCAGCCTCACGGAGGGAAGCCTTACAGCCAATTTGACAAAACCTCCGTTGATTTACCACATAAAATGTCCGAGAATGTTCAGGCAGGCATATAAATGGCATTTTTTTTTTCCTTCCCGCATTTGGCCGCTGGAAGGTCTCTGTTGAGTAAATAAAAGCGGGGACATTTCCTTTACAAAAGCCAAGTTGGGAGTGAATTTTTACCATCCTGGTAACAAAATGGATCTCCAAAGCGTTATTTAGATAGTTTTCTTTTTCTTTTTTTTAGATGATGCCTTTTCAAAGAGCCCATTTGAACCCGTTTCCCCAAGAAAAGAAAACACCACAAAGAGCCACAAAACTCTTCCCGGGCCTATTTCTTGAGCGGCCACAAAACTAGCAAATTTAGTTGAATTAGATGTTCTGTTTTCTTCTGAAACTTTTATTTTCTTGGATTTATCCATGGTTTATCCATGGTTGGCCTACCAGCTCAATAAATCACGTGCCTGGGGTTTTTATTCATTCCTTCTGGAATCTCTTTCTCCTTCCTTTGCCTAAGTTTCATTAGTCAATGGCTGTTGAAAGCTATTCCAAGCTTTTGGAGTAAAGAACAAAAATCTTGGTTAATCTAATCGTTTTAAATTTATTTATTTTTTATTTTTTATTTTATTTTATTTATATTTATATGCCGCCCTTCTCCAGAGACTCAGGGCGGCTTACAATGCGTTAAGCAATAAATTCAACGAAGATCTACTCCAGATCTTTGTTTTTGTAATCAGTTTGCCATTTATCACAGGTTTTGCTTTTACAAATCAAAAATAGGCTCAGTCCTTGCTTTGGAGGCAAGGCACCCTTTCCTCCAGTATTTTCCTTGAAAACAGAATTTTAAGCCTGGAAAAAAAGCAGAGTTTTACCCACAGAATTAATTACTAGTTCATTATATTTATAATCCACCAATGCAGAGTTCTTTGGTTGTTTAAAGGGATTAATATTAATAATAATAATATCTATTAGTTTTAATAGCATGTAATAAGGGAAATTCATCCAGGGTATCCGATTTTATAACACGTTTTTGTGATAGATGCCATAATATTAACAAAATAATAAAATAATAATACTATTAATTATTTTAATAGCAGTTCCTTGAACAATGGGATCATTATTTAAATCGTTTAATTGATCTTTAATTGATGATCCCCGACCTACGCGCCTCTCGCCGTGCCCTCAAGACGTTATTGTTCCAACGAGCTGGGCTGGCCTAAACATGAATTTTAACGGTTGTTTTGTTTTTTAACAATATTGGGCCAAATTATTTAATATATTTTTAAATTGCTTCTAAATTTTTTTGTATATGTGTGTTTTAGCGTGGGCTGCGCACCGCGCTGAGTCCTTCGGGAGAAGGGCGGTATAAAAATTTAAATAATAACAGTAATCTTTATTTTGATTATATAATGATGCTGTTAACACCTGAGCACTATTTAATATCAGAAAGCGTAACTTTCCACTGTGGATAGATCCCATTTATATTCAAACGTGATGCCGATTAGCATGGATGAATTTTGGCACTATATGCTTTTATGAAACAATTCAGCTCATCCATCAAGGATTGGGGCATGGCATTTCCCTTCCCTGTTTACAGTAAATGTAATAGGGGTATTCCCCAAATCAAAGACCTGTTAAACAATATTATTAAATTAAATGTGAAACACCTATTTTGCCAGCTGTGGAACATGACATACTGAGGGTTGGCATTTGCCTGTGAGTCTCCACTGTGGGATAAGATCACAGGCTGCCCCATTTGGCTGAAAAATATACTATTAACCCCAAAACACCCCTCCAAGCAGTCGTAAAATGGGGCAAAACTCATCTAACAAATGTCTTGTTTAACAACCGAAATTTTGGGGCTCAATTGAGGTCGTAAACTCAGTTCTGCAACTATGAACAGGATTACCTGAATGGTGTGCATGGGCTTTTAATGTTTTTAAAATGTTTTTTTTAATAATCTTCCTATGTTCTTTGTTGTATTATTTTTGTTGTAAGCCGCCCAGAGTCCCTTGGGAGTTGGGCGGCATAGAAATTTGATAAATTAAATTAAATTAATTTAAATTAAATAATTAAATTAAATTAATTAAATTAGGTCTTGAATCAGTTTTAATTGTTCTTAAAACTCATAAGCTGTTCATAGTTGCAGAACTGAGTTTAACAGGTATAACAATGAGGAACTAATTATTGACTTTCATATTCTTAGCCTCTAAGAAAACATGTCTATATATATACTCCACAGTTTTGCAACAGGATTTTTCAAATCTGTGTGGAAACATTTTGTAGAAGGGCACCAAATTTGGGTAGAAGGAAAGTTGTGGATCTGTTTTTAAGAAGAGACTGGACAGTCTCTTGTATGAAAGGTGGCACCTGTAGCCATATCAGCTCAGCTCTGGGGCGCATGCGCACACCAGCCAGCTGATTTTCGGGCCTTCTGAGCCCACCAGAAGTAGGGAAACAGGTTGTTTCCTGCCTCCGGAGGGCCTGGGTGGGTGGGTGGGGAAGGCCCGTTTTTCTTTCCTACCTGGCTCCAGATCCTCTCTATACATCTGGGAAGGCGAAAACAGCCTTTCCCACTCCCTCCTCCTCGGAGGCCCTCCAAAGGCCTGAAAGGGCCCATTCCCCAACTGCCATTGGGACAGGAAGTGACGTTTTTTGCTGTTTCTCTAGCCTCCAGAGACTCCTAGAGCGGCCAAAAAACGTCACTTCCTGTCCCACCGGCAGTTGGGGAATGGGCCCTTTCAGGCCTTTGGAGGGCCTCCGAGGAGGGAGCGGGAAAGGCTGTTTTCGCCTTCCCAGATGCATTAGAGAGGGTCTGGAGCCAGGTAAGAAAGAAAAATGAGCCTTCGCATGCCAAGAGGAGGGGGGGGGTTGCGCGCGCATGCGCAGGGCAGGGCGCATAGAATTATGGGTGTGGGCACGCACGCGCGCGCGAATCTCCGCCGCCCCCCCCCCTTCCTGGCACGCGATGGCAAAAAGGTTCGCCATCGCTGGTATAGGATCAGGGGGCTGGACTAGATGACCTCCAAGGCCCCTTCCAGCTCTGATTCTAATGTTTCCATAAATAGGGACTTCCTATTGAAAATTCCTTATATCCTTCCATCTTCCAACGGTTCTCCCTTTTTCTCTTCAAAGATAACGCTCTTGGCTATGAAATGCGCTTTTCTTTAGGGCTTAAAAAAATCTGAATTCTTGAGGCAAAATTAGCAGGCAATGAACCCTTTTCACAATAAAGGGTTAGAAAACACCCCCCTTGGGCAGAGAAGGTCTGTTTTTAACAGGAGAACAATTCCTAGTCAGGATTTGTCAAGAAACCTGGGAATGGGATGCTGGGTTTGACACAAATCTTCTTTCAGGTGGCAGGGGTAGCTCTGGAAATGTGCGCTAATTAGGTCTTTTGGGACGAAAACATCTAACTGAGAGGACCTGGAGGAACACCTTATCTGGCTTGACGGGACGGGCGTGTCCCCCTCAGAGAGAGAAGGTCTTGCAAATATCCACCTATGATTGTAATTATATTTTGTCTGCTTCTCCTAATTTGAAATCTAGCGATTTTATACTTTTCAGAAATATAATAATGTTAATGATCTGATGTCCTAGGATGTACCCATGAACTCAGCCTTCCTTGCTGGGTGATACCACTGAGCAAGGCAAATGAAAAATACAGACGATGAATTGTCCATGAAGAGCAAATTGCAAGCCTTGAATTATCTGAAGGTATGTACAATAAAGCATGTGAGGAAAGTTATATTTCTCCTAAAATAGCGTTGGCTATTTTACTTCATGTAAAATGTGAGGCATTAATGAGATGGCAGGGATTGCTTCTCCCTCATAACTGCTGGGTGTGGTGGTCTTCCCATCGAGGCCAGCGTCAGCATCTGTATAGCATCTGTAGAAAAAGGACCTTCGCACACCCCGTGTCTGGAATTAGGCTAAGAGCTGGGGCTCTTGTTCAAGAGAATGCAGTTGCTGTGGTCCTGGAGAGCTCCATTCAGATGGTACTTTTCAGTATCTGTCCACCTACAATCTAATGGATGGGTATAAATAGGTAGAATGTTTTTCTAACATGTATTGCTAGATAATATTTGCACCTCTTTTTATTCCTCTGCCATTGGGTTAATTTCTGCTGATGTAATAACAACATCATTTTCACAGAAATGCCAAACTGTAAATCCCTCCGGGCTATAATAAAGATTATCTAAAGTTATTATTTATTTTTATTTTTATTATTATTATTGGTTAATCTTTAGTGAGATTCACAGCCTTTGAGGCTGGTTAATAGCTCAGCAGCTCGAGTCCTAACCAAGGACCTAGGAACTGTTAAGGTATCGTCGGAGGATGTAAGCTGTTCTGAGTAAGGTGGTTTTTTGTAGAGTCAAAATGTTCAAGTCCGGTAAATTTATAATTTCTAAATAGCGGGGTAGCCCTTTGGGTATTGCTCCAAGGGCTCCAATTACAATCGGGATAACAGACGTTTTCTTTTTCCACAGTCGCTCAACTTCAATTTGCAAGTCCCGGTACTTTGTGATTTTTTCTTGCTGCTTATCTTCAATCCGTGCATCACCAGGTATTGCAATGTCAATGAACCAGGCTTTTTTTCTTTTCAACTATAGTTATGTCAGGTGTGTTGTGGACCAAGTGCCTGTCAGTCTGAATTCTGAAGTCCCACAAGATCTTGAGTTTCTCATTCTCTAAAACTTTCCCAACCTGATGTTCCCAGTGGTTTTTGCTGTACTCAAATCCAAACTTCTGGCACAATTTCCAGTGAATAATAATAATAATAATAATAATATAACAACAACAACAAATTATTATTATTATTAACATTATTTTATATTATATAACATTATTATTATTATTATTATCATCATCATCATCATCATTATTATTTACATTATTATATAACATTATAATAATCCCCAGTAAGAGCACACCTGGAATACTGCAACCAATTTTGGTCACCAAACTACGAAAAAGATGTTGAGACTTTGGAAAAAGTTCAGAGAAGAGGAACTAAGATGAGGAAAGGCGTGGAGACTAAACCATATGAAGAACGACTGAAGATTTGGGGTCTGGCTAGTCTAAAGAAAAGAAGAATTAGGGGTGACATGATAGCAGTATTCCAGTGTTTGAGAGGCTGCCACAAAGAAGAGGGGGTCAAATTATTCTCCAAAGCGCCAGAGGGCAGGACAAGAAACAATGGTTGGAAACTGATCAAAGAGAGAAGCAATCGGGAGTTAAGGAGAAACTTCCTAACAATGAGGACAATTAAACAGCGTGCCTCCAGAAATCGTGGGTGCTCCATCACTGGATGTTTTTAAGAAGAGTCTAGACAGTCACTTATCTGAAATAGTGTGGGTTCTCCTGCTTGAGCAGGGGGCTGGACTGGAAGACCTTCAAGGTCCCTTCCAGCTTCCAGTTCCGGCCACTCATTCTATTCTATTTCACATAGATTCTTTATTGTGAATCATTTGTTTCTCAGTCAGTTGTTGGCCGTTTCTTTTTTAATTTATTGAAAGCATTTGAGCTTAGAATTCTTGTTTTATATAAAATCAAATCAGGAGTGTTATATTTTATATTTAGTGCTTCCATGACAAGAGGTAGCATCTAAAAGACAGCTTGTTAGAACCACTTGGGTATTAGAAGCAGGCATGCCACAAGCAGTGTTGATAAAAGCTATCCCTTCACACACCCGTGAGCTGACCTCCCTACCAAACTGCGAGATGCCCCTGCAAACGTGTACTGCCAAAAGGGCCTTGTAAGCAAAGCTTCACAACCATCTGAATTGAGCCTGACTGGTCAGAGAGAAAGGAATCAGAGAGGCTCAGTAAATCAAGTTATTTACGTTCATTGACCACGCCTCAAAAGACATTAGAGCTGACCTGAAGACCTATTAGATAAGATAAATAATAGGTGAGCCAGGTTTTGATCACAATGCACAGATGATGTCCAGTTATTAAACCTTAACTGGAACACCAATCCATTACATCTCCTAGAGAAAGAGATGCCCCTGTTCTAGGTTTTTCCTTCTTTATTCTCTCGCTCTTTAAGAAAGAAGCAAACATCTATACTCTGAAGTCTGCCATGCCATCAACTCCATGTTCCAGTTCGGTAGTTTATTAATTACTGAATTTATATTTCCCTTTCTTTATATTCCAAAGTTTGTGATGGCTTACATCAGTTCAAAATGAAGTGCCAGGAAACAAAATCATTACAGTTATACTTGTTAAGTCCAATAGGGAAGGCTGCATCTCTCAAACCGTTGCTTGTGATTTATACACAGGATGGTTTCATATCCTGGTTTTTCAGAGCCTTCCAAGAAAGTTTCCCGAATAGACTGATTTGCTAATCCAGTGAAATAGCTTGCTTCTTTCCTGTCCAGTGCAACCCTTTGAGAATGAGAAGGGAGAATCTAACAAAATATTTCCATTTCCCTTCCACCAATTTATGTATACTTTTCATAGGAATGAACTAGAAATTAATGGGGAGTTTTATTCATTGCAGAGATTACTGTCATGTATTCTTAAGTCTAGATTCTATTGAATTTAATTGCTTTCCTAATTAATCTTTCTCTTATATAGAACATTCTAAGGGAGACACCAACGTGCCACCGTGAGACAATAAACTGCCAAAATGCAGTGAAGACTATCACTCTTTTTTGGTGGGCATTTCTTTCATATTTCTGTGCTTTTCAAAAAATTTTAATGATGCTGTACTAATGTGCAAAGCTTGAAGCAATATCTAATTTGTACTTATGAAAAGAATAAGAACTTGAAACTTTAAGTGAAAAATAAAGAACAATAGGAAGAAGTAAAAGGGACCTGCAGTAAATAGAGGTTTGAATATAACTCAAAATATACACATTTGAAAATACAATGAATATGTGTAACTTTTTATTTACCATAAGAATAATAGCAACAGCTTAGCTTTTTTTAAAATGGAAACCAGAAGAAATGTACAGAAGACCTAGATGGATAAAAAAGCAGGTATAACAAATTTAATTGAAATTAGTGCAAAGGTTTTTGACCTAATATCATTAGTTTTGTTTCCTTAGTTCCCCGGTATCTTTGTTTCATCTAAATGGTGGTTTTAAAAAAATACAATTCACGGTTGAATGATGGAGTGTGCCAAATTTCATAGTACAGGTAGTGTTCAAGGTACGACAGGTCACTTAATGGCAGTAAGAAGTAACAAAGACACTCCCCAAAAGCCATGAACAGGAACCATACAGAGCAGTGGTGGGTTGCCCCCGGTTCGGACTGGTTCACAAGAACCGGTAGTAAAACCGGTGGGAGGCTCCACCCACAGACCCGGACATCGTCAGGAAGCTTCTGGGCATGTGTAGAAGCATGCCTGAGCTAAGCGCAAGCACACAGTTCCATTGTAAACCGGTAGTAAAGGTAAGTAGAAACCACCCCTGATACAGAGGGCTAAATAATTCTGCTTGATTCCCAAACTTGGAAGTGCGTGAGAGGGGCAAGAGAGTGTAAAATACGCAGGTTGACCCCGCAAGCTCCTACATCAGCAGCAAATTTGCCTGATGATACTGTGATGCCTGTTTTATCATTCTTTACCAGATACCTTTCTTCCTAAATGCATATCGTTCCAAATTAACATACAAACTTGTTTTTTTCTGCTAGGACTTATGAGGGTCTACATAAGGAAAGAGAACTTGTGGTCCTGGATTTGTGCATCTCCAGCCTCATGAAGCTTCATCCATGCAGCTCTCTGGAACATCAGGCAAAGTCTGGAGACAAATTCATAGGACGGGTTGGTAGTAGGTATTTAATATTTCTCTTGTTTTAAAGACCACCATTTCAGGAAAAAAATAAGTAAAAATACCACATGACAAAGATTCCTTGCATGTTATATTGGAATATAATAATAGATTTCCAACGGTATGTGCGTGGAAGGTATTTATTTGTTTAATCAATTTATAGACCTCCCATCTTAAAAAATGGCTGTATTGCTGCAAAACAGAGTTTCCTGAAGTGGACCACTAGACTTCTAAACAACTTAAAAAATGATCTAGTAAAAAGAAGTCATCCAAAAGAGCAACATGCAAACAAAAGCAAATAAAACACCCTCAGGAGCAAAACAAATTAAAGTTTAATTTGTGTGTACTGTTTAATGGACTACTAAATTGGCAAAATGGATTGCTAAATTGGCCACGCCCACCCAGTCACATGACTACCTAGCCATGACCACCCAATAGTCTGAGAGACCGTGAATTGGCTCCCTGTTTAAAAAGTTTGAGGACCCCTGCTCTAGACCTAGATGGATAAAAAAGCAGGTATAACAAATTTAACTGAAATTAGTGCAAATGTTTTTGACCTAATGTCATTAGTTTTGTTTTCTTATTTCTATGGTATCTTGGTTTGATCTAAATGATTTTTTTTAAAAATGTAATTCAGTATTGAAAGATGGAGTGTGCCAAATTTCACAGGTATTCCTCAAAGTACGACAGGTCACTTAAGGGCAATTTGAAGTTACAACACCCCCCCAAGCCCCAATATCCTACCCTACCAGGTGCCTAAATACCCTGCTTTGCCCCCCACCTGAACGGAGCTACTGGACTTCTGGGCAAAGCAGACCTCTCCCCTCTCTGCTGCTTTTGAAATCTCAGCTAGCTTTGCTGACAACAGAGAACAGAAACCATGCAGAGGGCTAAATAATTCTCAATTCCCAGTCCATGAGAGAGGCAAGAGAGGGTGAAATATGCAGGTTGACTCCACAAGCTCCTATGTAAGCAGTAAATTTGCATGATGATACTATGATACCTGTTTTAGCACTCTTTATCAGATGCCTGTGTTGCAAACTAGCTAACTTTCTCTGTGGGTTTCACTTACAGCCCTGGAATTTGTGGAAAAGGCCGCGCAGTAGAAGTCCTCCTACTTCTTGAGAAATGCCTACGCTGGATCGATCAGCTCCAGACTGAATGCCACTCACTGGAGGGCAGAGAGGTAACACCATCTTAATGTACTGTAAGTCTTGAAGAAAATAGATGCTTTTCAGGACTTCCTGCATGGGAATATACAGTGCACTCCACAGCTTTGGAACTCATCTGAACAGCCCCTCAATTCTTAATTCTAGAAGCATGATACCTTGCAAGAAGTGGGGAGGAGGGGAAAGTATTGAGTGTTTGCTTTACAATCTTAGCTGCCAGTTTCCAAGGTCCATCTGAGAAGCTTGTTGGTCCTTGGCTATTATTTTCTGCCTCTTCTTGCTCCAGAGAGGGTTATTGCATCATTTTTGCAAGAATTCTTGAAAACTATTCACATCCTTAAAAGTGTGATGACTTTTCAGAGTGGAAACATTAAGAGAGGGAGGGAGGGAGGGAAGGAAGGAAAAAGAGAGAGAGAGAGAGAGAGAGAGAGGTGATGATATATGGATGGATGATAGACAGACAGAACTTAGCAATAGCACTTAGACTTATATGCTGCTTCACAGTGCTTTTAAAGCCCTCTCTAAGCGGTTTACAGAGTCAGCCTCTTCCCCCCCCAACAATCTGGGTCCTCATTTTACTGACCTCGGAAGGAGGGAAGGCTGAGTCAACCTTGAGCCTGGTAAGATTCGAACTGCCAAATTGCAGGCAGCTGGCAGTCAGCAGAAGTAGCCTGCAGTACTGCACTCTAACCACTGTGCCACTGCGTGAAAACTAGTCCTAAATCCCTTTTTCAGTGTCCTTGTACCTTTGAACAGTCATTAAACAGTTTCAATTGGTGGTGATTGGAAGCTTACAAGCCGAAGTAAATGAATACCGTATATACAGTATCTGGAAATTCCAAAATCGCAAAATCAAATTCTTATTACTAATTTTTTACAGAACTTGTCTGAGGGAAGATTTGTAAGATTATGCCAGCATCTGCTGGAAGAATTTGGAAAAACCTGGCAGAAAGTGGATCATGAAAAGAAAAGGAAACCCAGGCCGGCATGGAGTAAGGTAGTCCTCGACTTACAACAGTTCATTTAGTGACTGTTACAACGGCAGTGAAAAATAATGACTTAGGCTGTTTTCCACAGCATTCCTGGGGTCACATGATCAAAATTCAGACGCTTGATCACTGATTCATATTTACGATGGTTGCAGTGTCCCGGAGTCATGTGATCAACTTTTATGACTTTCTGACAAGCCAAGACAATGGGGAAGCCGGATTCACTTAATGACCGTTTGACTAATTTAACAACTGCAGTGATTCATTTAACATCTGTGGCCAGAAATGTCGTAAAATGGGGCAAAATTCACTTAACAAATATCTCACTTAGGAACAGAAATGTTGGGCTCCATTCTGGTCGTATGTTGAGGACTATCTGGATTAAGTATCAGGTAGTCCTCAATTTACAGTCATTCATTTAGTGATGCTTTGAAGTTAAAGCAGTAAAAACAGTGAGTTATGATCATTTTTCACACTTATGACCATTGAAATATCCCCATAGTCACGTGATCAAAATATTTCAAGAGCAGCGGAATAGGTTTGACTGCCTTGTGTACATATTTCTCAACATCCAAGTATCGGAACATGAACTGAAGTATCCTCAGCGATTCTTTCACACCAGTCTTGTCTAGTTCACTAGCACAGTTTATCAAAGGCATTAAAAGTGACTTTAAATTCTTATCCTGGAGGAAGCAGGGAAAGAAATAAGCAATTAAACAAGGTCACTGGAGTTCTCTGGATCTAGTAGCGAGAATGACAAACACATAGAAAGCCACAGAACATAGAATAACAGGATTGAAAAGGAACTTAGTGATCTTGTAGTCCAACCTGCTGCTCAAGCAGGAGATCTTATACTATTCTGGAGAAATGGCTATCTAGTCTCTTCTTGAAAATCTCCAGTGTTGGAGCATTCACAACTTCTGGAGGCAAGTCATTCTTCTGGCGGCAATTGTTCTCGCTATCAGGAAATTCTCCTTAGTTCCAGATTGCTTTTCTCCTTGATTAGTTTCCATCCATGATAGGGCATCCCTGATGGGGCATTAAGCAAGAGATCAAACCCTCCTCTCCCATGTATTGATTCTGTCACCTCGCTGGGTTACGAAAGGTCTGCACGAAAACAACCAAGTTCAGAGAGCACCAAGGACCTCACAACTTCAGGATTGTCCAGAATCTCTCTTTGCATTATCTAGAGTGTCCACATGGTACAACCACATTGCTCTGAGTGAAGATGGAGTACAAATGGTCTCATTAAGAAGGTAGCATGAACAGACCATCATCTCGGATGATGAATATGGTGGAAGTCCAACTGTCTTTTTGAGATTTTAGGCACCAATCTCCTTAATGTACCCCAAGAGACGATGGTCATTGACGACCCTGTATCCACCTCCATATAGCAAAGTGATCCCTCAATCAGGACGGTGACATGGACCTTCTTGCAGGAGGAGAGGCTAGCTTGACCATTGACTGTTTCTGCCTTACAGGTGCCTCTAGAGACGGTAAAACAGTCCTCTCCATAATTCTCTTGTCTTTTCTGCATTCTTTTACTCACATTGCTCTGAGTGAAGATGGAGTACGAGTGGTCTCATTAAGAAAGTAGCATGAACAGACCAGGAGCTCAGGTTACCCAGTCCAACTCACTTCTTCGCTCCGTCCAATTGCCAGCTGTATCAAGAGAGGAACAAGGCTCTGCGGGATGTTTTCTTTCACATAACTTTTATGTATCTTCTTCGCCCTTTGCAGTAGCATCCCAAAAATGATCATGGCCATATGTTGCAGTTCAGGGTCTTCCTAAGAAGGAAGAGAAACAGGTTTGTCACTCCAATAGCAGAAAATCTATGTAGCTCAATGCTGAACTTCGAATTTGGGAAGATCTTTGAGGCCACCCAACGCTAGTGAACTCTCCTCCATAAACATCCCTGGTCTTGCTTTCTTTTCTATCCTCCTATAACTTAACTCTATTGCTTTGTGTCCCACAAATTGAGGAGAGCATGGCTCAAATGACATCCTTCCTGTATTTACAAAATACTGTCATATCCACTTGGTTAAAAGTCTGGTGACTCAAATATCCACATTGTGGTTTGCCAAAGGTGCCAAAAAGCAACGGGACTTTTTTGTTTTCTTTTTTCCGTTAAAAATGTTCTGTTCCTCACTCAAGAAGCTTCTTCAGTTCAAAACTTCAAGCTTCTTGGATGAAAAGCAAAATGTTTTCAAAGAAAACACTAAGAAAGTCCAGTTGCCTTATGGGAAAAGCACCTTTGGGACAACCATCACCTGGATGACTGAGAATCTCCTTAAACATGTCTGTTTAATTATAATACTGTCCAGTCTTCATTTAGCTAGCTTGATAATCCGCACATCATTGGGTGCTTTGTCAAATGCTTTGCTGAAATGAAGATATATTATGTCTACCACATTCCCACAATCTATTATGGACATTTGGGGGGATTTTTTATTTGTTTGCTTTGGTACTTTGGACTTCTGGCAACTGCCTGCAATAGCCTCCACAGGGTTGTTGTTGTTGTTTTGTGTTTTTTTGGCCAGGAATATTTTGGAACTGGTTTGTCATTTTTTGCTTCCTAGGACTGAGAGAGTGTGTAACTGACTAAGGTCACCCAACTGCCATCAAACCTAATGAAAGACTAGGATTTATGCTTTCAGGGTTCTAGTCTTTAACCTCTACACCAAACTGATTTTCTATTAAGGAAGTGTGATGTGTTGTGAGAACCTAGAAGAACAGACTGCAATCTACATGACAGTCAGCTAAACAAAATCTGAGACCAGGGCAGAAATTTAATGTGAGAAAACATTCTCCTTTGTTTTCTTACAGATAAAGGCAGGGAGGATTCCATTAACCCTATAATAAAAGCATTCATAACTTCCATCATATTAATCTGATCTGCTTCAGTTACCCCCTCAGAAAAAAAGTAAGAGTAGTTTGGCAATTGCTTATCTTAACAATTCCATGCTACTTGTTGGCAATTGTGGTAAAATGCTTGCAGATCAAATCTTTATGGTATGATCTAGGGTGCTGTTTTTCAATCTTAGCAGCTTTAAGATGTGGGGACTTCGACTCCTGGAGTTCTCCAGCCAGCAGAGTTGAAGTCCAGACATCTTAAAACGTCTGAAATAAAGCAACACCAATCTAATAGATATGGAGCGTGATTGGGTTTTTTCTCAATATGGTGCATGATATTCTAGATTTTCTAGACTGATGGTGGAGCTGAAGAGAGTGCCACCTTCATTCTCTTCCACCTCATTTGGCACTTCTCCAGCTCTCTAGAAGGGCTCAAGGATCATCTAGAAGCTTACACACTATTTTATATTACCATAACACAGTTGTTGTTGGAACTATTTCAAAGCATTTTTGATAAAATTAGAATTCTGCAGATGAGAGAGAGAGAGAGAGAACCAGTTTGTCGTGATTTGTTTGACTTACGTCAGGAAAATATTTCAGCAGCAGCGGAATAAATTTGACTGCCTTGTATCCATATTTCTCGACATCCAGCTGTCGGAACATGAAGTGAAGTGTCCTCAGAGATTCTTTCACACCAGTCTTGTCTAGTTGACTAGCACAGTTTATCAAAGGCATTAAAAGTGGCTTTAAATTCTTATCCTGAAGGAAGCAGGGAAAGGAACAAGCAATTAAACAAGGTCTCTGGAGTTCTCTGAGTCTAGTAGCAATAATGACAAACACATAGAAACCCACAGAACATAGAATAACAGGCTTGAAAAGGAACTTAGTGATCTTCTAGTCCGACTTGCTGCTCAAGCAGGAGACCCTATACCAGTGATGGGGAACCTTTTCGGCACCGAGTGCCCAAACTGGAACGTGCGTGCACATGTGCAGACTTCAAACCTAAAGATCAGCTGGCCGGTGCACAGGTACACCGGCCAGCTGGTATTTGTGATTCTGGTGCTCTGGCACATGCGAAGACCAACTGTCTGGCGAGCATGCACACGCTGGAAACCTGAAGAACAGCTGGTGATGGTGCGTATGCCCACAGAGAGGGCTCACACATGCCATAGGTTCACCATCCCGGCCCTATACTATTCTGGACAAATGGCTTTGGAGAATAAGTGGACCCCCTTTCCTTTGGAGCAGCCCTCAAATATTAAAAGACGCATGTCATCCTACCCCCCCTTTTTTTTTTGTTAGAGTAGAACTACCTAGTTCCCCAATTGTTCATCACATGGCTTGCCTCCAGCTAAAGCAAACTGAAGGGAAACACTTCCGCTTACACAGTTAAACATACTATAATATGCCCCATGTGCACTTAGAACATGGAACATGAAATAATAGAGTTGGAAGGGACCTTGGAGGTCTTCTAGTCCAACCTCTTCTCGAGCAGGAGACTCTATACTACTCCAGATAATGATTTTCCAGGCTCTTTTTGAAAACCTGCAGTGAGGAGCACCCACAACTTTTGAAGGCAAATTGTTCCATTGCCTGATTGCTCTCACCATTAGGCCATTTCTCCTTAGTTCCAGGTTGCTTGTCGCCTTTATTAGTTTCCATCCGTTGTTTCTTCTCTTGCCTTTTGGTGTTTTGGAAAACAATTTGACCCCCTCATCTTTCTAGGAGCCCCTCAAATATTGGAACAGATGCTGTCATGTCTCCCCTAGTCCTTTTCATTAGACTAGACATTCCCAATTCCTGTAACATACAATTCTTTGTATGTTCTTTGGGGTTAGTTGTAATTATGAGAAATCTGGATAAGACGCATAAATAAAGATAACCATAACAGCCAGCATCCCAGGTGGACGTTCCCCATGATCTTCAATTCTGCAAGGGGAGATCTTCACGAAATATCTGGAAATGAAGAAGCTGGATGGTTTTTTAGATCAGCTCAGTTGCTTCCTCTTCCCAGAAGTTTGAAGAGACATTTTCGCTTGAAGCAAAACACTAAACATCACTGGAGGTTTTCCAAAAGAGACTACACAGTCACTTATCTGAAATAGCGTAGATTTTCCTGCTTGAGTAGGGGGCTGGACTGGAAGACCTCCAAGGTCTCTTTCAGCTCTATTCTATTCTAGCTTCAAAGCCATAGGAATGCAATAGCTGGGGAGACCTCACGTTGACCGACTGGAGTAATTTCTGCTCATTGTAAACCCATAAGTAGATTTCAACCAGAAGAATCAGGCTTCTTCTTAAGATACTTTGAGGAACATCTAAGGACCTTTTTTGAGGCATGAAATGCAGCATCTCTCCCTCCCTCTGTTCAGTCTTCAGGAGATGAACCTGTCTGGTTTTTTTTTACAGATATACGAGAATTCTGTTATGGTTGCTACAAGGAACAAAATTAATCCTTGGTTGGACAAATACAGGCAGTGTGATGTCTCTGGGTACAATTGGTCTTCTTTTGTGCCCATCAGCTCCTTATCTCACTTGACTTTTGAAAAGATTATTCAAAAATAAATAGCTACCATGTTTCCCCGAAAATACGACATGTTCTGAAAATAAGGCCAAGCGTGATTTTTGGGGTGGGTGTAAATATACGCCCTCCCCCGAAAATAAGCCCTAGTGAAGGGGTGGCCGTGGGCAACACAGGAGGCAGCCCTTCCCTTCCCGGTCAGCTATTGGCAGCTGGGTCCCTTAATCACGACCCACGGATCAGATGAGCTGATCGGGAGCTGCCTCTGTTCTATTTCTCCCCAGTGTTCTTGGAGCTCGCCCGCCTCCCATCCATCCATCCCCCTTGCCTGCAAACTCCTGCCCCACTCGCAAGAGAGCAGCTCCCGGCACCTCTTGCCACGTAGTGCCCACCCAGCGGAGAAACCCCCCCTCCCTCCGGCTGGGCAGAGCACCACTTACCAACTGAGCGATAAGAGGCCGGTCAGGCCAGCCGCCTGCTGCCTGCTGTCAAGTCTTCCAGGAGCCAAGGCAGAGTGTCTTCTGGCAGCGGCCACTCTGAAAGTGCGCTTCCCGCTCTATGGTTCCAGCTCCATAAACGGCTGCGGCTTCCTTCACTGTCTCTCTGCCCCGGCTGCCAGAAGACATGGCAGCAGGCAGCTGGCCCAAGCAGCCTCTTCTCCGCTTCCAGCCGGGGTTTATGTCTTGTGGCCCACCCCATCCCCCCACCCCACCTGCCACCCCCAAGTTGCACCCCACCGCAAGACACGCATCTTACCAGAGATGGGCAGCTCCGTCGTATCTCTTAGCTGGTCTGTGCCGGGAAACACCTTGCATGGTAAAGAATAACTTCTCATGAGTTTGAGAAGTTGTTAATTGTTCGCACTCGCAAGAAGTTTTTCTTTACCATGCAAGGTGTTTCCCGGCAGAGACTGGATGAGAGACGCAACAGAACTGTCAGTCTCCGGTAAAACGTGCGTCTTGTGGCTCGGTCCCATCTGCCACCCCCATCGCGAGATGCATGTCTTATCGGAGACTTGCAGCTCCGTCACGTTACTTGCCGTTGTGTCCAGGGAGACACGTAAAAAAAACCCTCGCGAGTTCAAGAAGTTTGATTGAACTTGCAAGAAGGTTTTTTTACATGCTTCCCTGGACACAACCGCGAGGAATGTGATGGAGCTGGAAAGGTAAGATGCGCATCTCGCTTCTCACCCGCCCCATCTGCCACCTGCAAGGAATGAGTCTTTTTGAGACTCGTGGCGCCTCCTCAACAAGCAGGACTCGCCAAGGCTTATTATGCTTTTGCATACTGCGAGCTTCAGGACGTCAGCTGTGCCGGTATGATGAAGCTCGCAGCGGTGCTGCAGTTCGTACTTGCAACGGTACAACAAGCCTTGCAGAGTTCTGCTCCACAAGGGGGAGGCAGCGGTGGCAGTGGCAGGACAAGCCAGGGGAGCAGCAGCCAGCCGCTCGGCCAGCGCGAAGAACAGGAAGAAGAGGCGACAGCAGCGATGGGATATCCAATCCCATGCTCGCCACCTCCTGCACCCCCAAAATAATAATATACACACACATACCTGATAAGGCCACGCCCTTATTTTGGGGATCAAAAGAAAATAAGACCCTGTCTTATTTTCGGGGAAACACGGTATGTTTGATTGTTGTTGTTCAGTTGCTAAGTCATGTCCTACTCTTCGCCACCCCACGGACCAGAACATCCCAGGCTCCAGAGTTTACCCAAAGTCATGTTTGCTGTGTTGATAACACCATCTAAACCATCTCACCCTCTGCTGCCCCCTTCTCCTTTGGCCTTCAGTAGTCTTTCCCAGCATCGGGATCTTTTCTCCAGTGAGTCCTCTCTTCTCATTAGGTGGCCAAGTATTTGAGCTTCAGTTTTAGGATCTGTCCTTCCAAAGAAGAGTCAGGGTTGACTTCCTTTAGGGTTGACTGACTGGATCTCCTTATAGTCCAAAGAACTCTCAAGAGTTTTCTCCAGCACCACAATTTGAAAGCATCAATTCTTCGGCACTCAGACTTCCTTATGGTCCATCTCTCACAGCCATACATTACTACTTGGGAAAACTAGTAGTAATGGCTGTCCAATCTCATCTTAAAAACCTTCAGTTTTGGAGCAACCACAAATTCTGGAAGCAAGTGATTCCAATGACTAATTGTTCTCACTGTCAGGAAATCTCTTCCTAGTTCTAGGTTGGTTCTCTCCTTGATTAGTTTCCATCCATTGCTTCTTGTTCTGGTTTCAGATATTCTCCAAGAGGATCTGTTCTCAACTTCAGATCTTCCAGGGGTGCACCCATCTTTGTAGAAGAGACACTACTCCAGCTGAGTCCATCCTCTTTCTGGTGGTTGTCTTCTTCTCCATCTTCTATCCTTCTTTCCTTGTAGACTTCCCAGAGAGTGAGGTCACACCTGCTACTACCTTGAAAGTGACTCACTTCCTCCACCCCATCTCTTACCTTGAAGGGCTGCTGCAGAAGGTAACCCAGACCTCCAATACTAAATCTTTGTATCAGAGAGTACGGTTGTATCATCCATTCGCAGAGAACATTTAGAATCTCATAAGTCATGAAAATGTTTCCAACTTCTGGATGATACAAAAGCTGTGGAAGAAGAATAGAGTGGTTACTGGGCATTAGCAAAGCAAAGGAAGGGAAGTTTCATGAGAGCCTCTAAGAGATGTCCTATTCAGCCATTAAGGGGAGAGAAAAAGAAAATACAGTCCTCGTTTAGTGACTGCTGAAAGTCACAATGACACAGACAAAAGGGACATGCCCGTTTTTCAGACGTATGACGATTGTAGCATCCTCACGGTCATGTGATCAAAATTTGGGTACTTGCTGGTTCATATTTATGATGGTCGCAGTGTCCCGGGGTCGTGTGATCCCCTTGTGATTTTCTGACAAGCAACGTCTTCCTTCCTCCCTCCCTTCCTCTGTCCCTCCCTCCCTCTGCTTGCTTGCTTCTTTCCTTCCATCTTCCTACTCTCCCTCTCTCCCTTTCTTTCCTTCCTTCCTTCCTTCCTTCCTTCCTTCCTTCCTTCCTTCCCTCCCTCCTCCCTGCCTTTATCTGTCCTTTCTTCCTCCCACAACTTCTGGAGGCTAGCCATTTCACTGATTAACAGAATAACAGAAGACCTTGGAGGTCTTCTAGTCCAATCCCCTGCTCCAGCAGGAGACCCTCTACCATTTCAGAGAAATGGCTGTCCAGTCTCTTCTTCAAGACCTCCAGTGAAGGAGCACCTACAACTTTTCGTTTCTAACCGTAAAGTCCTCATGAGCCCTGGGCAACTTTCCTTGACCTCAAGAATGTTGAGGTGCACCACAATGTCTCCTCACCTCTGAGAAGAAAGTCATCCCAATGGTCTTCTCCCTCATATTGGGACGGTGCAGGTATTTGTGGGCCTCTTGAACCATAATCTCGAGTTCATCTTTGGTGAACATGAATAAGTTCCTAAAAGGTCAAATATGGAGAGATCAGACACGATCTGCTGGTTAGTGAGAAGAAAATCACCAAGCTAGAGAAATCATTATCTGAATTATCGATAAAGAGATTGAATGAGTTACTCCATTTAGAGAATTTCTATGGCTCCCCACCCTCCATTTAAACAGTTCATAAATAAAGCAAGCCTCAAAACACAAATCCAAAACACAAAAATAACCAGGTGGATGTGTATAAAAATAACCATGCAGTTATTGAATATTCTCGTGGATATTGAATGGGCTACAGAAGAATGGATCTTGCAAAGTTTAGACAAATGAATGGAAATCACAGGAAATGTTAGTGGCTATCTGACCCCCTGTTGATCCCCTTCTCTCTCTATTCCTTTTCCCTCCCTCCCTCTCTTTCTCTCCCTCTGTTCACTCTCCCTCTCTTTATCTCTCTCCCTCTGTCTCTCCCTCTCCCTCTCCCCTCCCTCTCCCTCTCTCTCTTTTTTTTATCTTCCTCTCTATCTTGCTCCCTCTCCTCCTCTCGCCTTCCTCTCCCTCGCCTTCTCACCCTCCTTCTCCCTCTCTTTCTCTCCCTCCCTCCTCTTCCCCTCTCTGCTTCTGCCTCTCTCTGTTTCTTCCTCTCCCATTCCTTTCCCCCTCTCTCACCCACCCTCTCTCTTTCTCTCCCCTTCCCTCTCTCTTTCCCCCTTTCTGTCTCCCTTTGTCTCCCCTTTCCTCCCCTACCCTCTATCTCACCTTCCCTTTCTCTCTCTCCCTCTCCTCTTCTTCTCCTTTTCCTTTCCCTCTCTTTATCTCCTCCTCCCTTCCTCTGCCTCCACCACTCTTTCTCTTTCCCTTTCGCCCCCTCTCTCTCCTCTCTTCCTCTCCCCTTTTTCTCCCTCCCCCTCCCCCTCTCCCCTCTGCTTCTGCCTCTCTTTCTCCCTTTCTCCCTCTCTCTCACCCACCATCTCTTTCTCTCCCCTTCCCTCCCTCTCCTCCCCTCTATCTCACCTTCCCTCTCTTTCTCCCTCCCTCTCTCTCTCCCTCTCATCCCGTCTCTCTTTCTCCCCTTCCTTCCCCCCTCCCCGTTTCCCCCTCCCTCTTTTTCTCTCTCTCTCTGCCTCTCCCCTCCCCCTCTCTCTTACCCACTGCCACTTGTCACCAAGCTCTTTTGACTTAATTTCTTACCGGACCAGGTGGAAAATGGTCTCAAATAAACTGTCAGGGGTCAATAGCATTTCGCAGCAGCTCAACCATCACATGACCTCCCCATCATAAGATCTTCACCTGTGACCCACATATGACCCATCAAAAGACCCACAAGATCCCCACCTCACGCAACCCTCACCTGACGTGTCCTCCCCACAAGACCCATCCCAAGCTCCTCATCTGATGTGAGCCACACCCAACCCACCACAAGACCTGTCATTAGACTCACTTGATGTGACCCTCCCCTGACCCATCACAAGATCCTGATATAACACACACCTGATCTACCAGAAAACCCTCACCTGACACGACCTTCACCTGACATGACCTCCCCAACACAAGATCCTCACCTGATGTGACTTTCTCATCACAAGACCTACTGACCACACAAAACCCTTACAAGCAGAAGAACACCAACACTGGCATTCCCTAAAGTCCGCTGAAGATATTACCTAGCTTAGTAATGAAACGTTTGGAAACCAACCCACAAGCTTGGAGAACCAACCTCCACCCTCATCCTCCACTCAAGCTACAGCTATTCACCACTATCGCAAAGGATTGAGAATCTCCGTAGACTACAAGAAAACAGGAGGCCATCTCCTTGAGGTTCTTACCCATCACAGTCCTCCGAGCTCCTCAGAAGCACATCGACCACACTGGCCACATGTTTTGTGGCCAGGTGGCAGATGGCTTTCAGAGTCTCTTCTTGCTTCGGCCATCTTTGGGAGGGACTGGTACATTTCCTGGAGGATTGTGGGCAGCTAATGGCAAAACAGACGAGAGAGTTGAGATCCAGGGTTGGTCACCATTGGAGATGCTGTGGAGTTGATGACTCCCACCCATTTGGGGAAAAAATTGGCCCCCACAATGTCAAACTTTGCCTTACATTTTCAAAAAAAACCCACCTGATTTGTCCAGCCCCATGTGATAGATTTTATTTATTTATTTATTTTTTCATTCATTCATTCATTTCTGGAGAGTTATGTTGCCTCCTATTCGCACCTAGCGACTCAAGGCAGCTTACAAAAATATCAAAACATCACATAAAACTAATAAAAGAATCATATATAATAAAATAATAAAATAAAATAACCCCCCCACCGCGGCGACAACACCTCACACGAGCCATTTAATGGGCCCCATCCCGCTCTGGGTTCCCCATGTCCACTGGCAGAACCAGGTCTTCAGTGCCTTCCGGAAGAGTGCTAGAGTGGGGGCCTTTCTAATCTCTGGGGGAATGATGTTCCAGAGGGAGAGAGCCACCACGGAGAAGGCCCTTCTTCTGGGTCCCACCAGGTGTATCTCCCTCGGGGATGGGACCCGCAACATTCCTTGCCTCCCCGCTCTGATGGGTCAGGTAGATGTGACCTGCAAGAGACGGTCAATCTCCTTGATGTTCTTACCCATCATAGTCCACTGAGCACTCCAGCAGAATGTCCACCACACTGGTCACTCGTTTTGTGGTCAGGTGACAGACGGATTTCAGTGTCTCTTTCTTTGTAGTTGCTTCAGCAATCTTTGGGAGAGACTGGTAAATTTCCCTGAGAGTCATGGGCAGCTAATGTCAAAACAGAAATTAGAGGGTTGGGATCCAATGTTGGTCTCCACTGGAGATGGGGTTGGGGTGGGGTTGATGACTCCAACCCATTGGGGGGAAAAATTGGCCCCCCACAATGTCAAAGTTTGCCTTACATTTTCAAAAATAACCCACCTGATTTGGGCAGCCCCATGTGATATTTTATTTGTTTATTTTTGGAGATTTATGTTGCCTCCTATTTGCACATGGCAACTCAAGGCAGATTAAAAAAATATAAAAACATCTCATTATTATTTTTATTATTATTATTTATTTAATTTTTATACCGCCCTTCTCCCGAAGGACTCCGGGTGGTGAACAGTCAGAATAACATAACATATAATGTGAAATAAAAACAATTTAAAATAATTAAACCAATTTGGCTCATCAGTTAAGACCCTCAGCATAGAATTTAGACAATTTGAAAATGTATGCCAGCCCGGCTTGGTGAAACAGAAAGGTCTTCAGGTCATGACGGAAAGTACGGAGATCTGGTATCATTCATATCCCTGGGGGTATCCTGTTCCAAAGGGCAGGTGCCCCCACAGAGAAGGCTCTCCCCCTGGGAACCACCAGTCTACATTGCTTTACTGACGGCACCCTGAGGAGGCCCACTCTGTGGGAGCATACTGGTTGGTGGGAGGTTATCGTTTGCAGAAGGTGGTCTCGTAGGTACCCAGGTCTTAAGCCATGGAGCACTTTAAAGGTAAGAACCAACACTTTGAAGCACACTCGGAAGACCACCGGGAGCCAGTGCAGCTCGCGTAGGAGAGGTGTTACAGTGAGCGCCATGTTGCTCCCATAATCACCCGCGCGGCCGCATTCTGGACCAGTTGGAGCCTCCGGGTGCACCTCAAGGGTAGCCCCATGTAGAGAGCATTACAGTAGTCCAGTCGGGAAGTCATGAGTCTATTAAAAGAACCATATGTTCTGTCCCCGTCTCCCACACACACAAACACCCACCCCAAAGGGTTAAATAATTGTTCCAAAACAGTCAAAGGTTCGTTATCAAAACTTGGCAGCAACGCAGCAGCTGCCTGCCAAGAGCTTTTACGCCAAGAAGGAGGGGTTGTTCCTCCACCAGATAACACAAAAATACAGACAGTTTGAAGTAGTCCAGTAACAGAAACCCACAACAGATGAGGCGTTGTTCATCCAGAAGTGCAAGTGACTCGCCAGAGTTTTTGCTTTGTCCGTCACAGAGCTGGAATGGCCATCACTCTCCCTTATATAGCCTGTGGGGTGTGGTCCAGTGACTCAGCTCAATCTCTGGCACGCCTCCTCATCTGCTGTGACCGTTTAGCACGCCGACGCTGGCGTGGATCCAGCCACAACTTGTCTCCCTCATCACTCTCTGACAGATCGGAGACACCTGGCTCCTGGCCAATCTCCTCTCCTTCGGCCAACACCTGAGGAATTGCCAGAGAGGAGGGGCCGGGAGAGGGAGGCCTGGCCGGCTCCTCTCCTTCATGTTCGGAGCCTTCTTCCTCCGATACGATGAGCTCGGGGGTCGGAGCCACAACGCCATATATAATAAAATAAAATAATCCCCCACCCCGGCAACAACACCTCATAGGAACCATTCAATGGGCTCAATTCCACTTTGCGTTCCCCATGCCCGCTGGGTCGGGTAGATGTGACTGGCAAAAGATGGTCCCTCAGATAACCTGGTCCCAAGCCATAAAGGGCTTTAAAGGTGACAACCAGCACCTTGGACCGGGAAGCAAATCGGCAACCAGCACAGCTCCTGCAGGAGAGGTGTGATACATGTGCATGCCGAAGTCTACACAAAACCATGCGGGCCCTTGCATTTTGCACCAACTGGAGCTTCTGGATACTCTTCAAGGCAAACCCATGTAGAGCGCTTTGCAATAGTCAAGACGGGAAGTGACTAGGGCATGAGTGGCCGTGAGGAGGGATTGTCGGTCCAGGAAAGGGCGTAACTGGCGCATAACCTGCAGTTGCGCAAAGGCCCTCCTGGCCACGACCGCCACCTGCTCTTCAGGCAGGAGTCACGAGTCCAGGAGAACCCCCAGATTCCACACAGGATCTGTTTGGTGTAGTGCCGCCCCATCCAAGACTAAAGGTGGCAATTCTCCCTGGGCCAAAGAACCCCAGAGCCAATCGGTCTGGACAACACTGAACCCAATTCGCACTGGCCGTTGTAGACGTTCAGATGCCCTCTATAAATGGGGCAAAATATCATCACCAAATTGTGGCTGCGGGCTCCAGAAACAATCTATCTGATCTATACAGGTAGTCCTGGACAATTGAACCCAAAATTTCTGTTGCTAAACAAGACACCTATTCAGTGAGCTTTGCTCCATGTTATGATCTTTCTTGCTATGGTTATTAAGCAAATCAGGGCGGTTGTTAAGTTAGTGACAATTGTTAAATGAACTTAGCTTCCACATTGTCTTTGCTTGTCAGAAAGTCGCAAAGGGTGTCACATGACTCTGGGACGCTGTAACCGTCATAATATGAACCTGAATTTTATCACGTGACCATGGGGATGTTTAATACCTTAATATATTTCTGTTTGGAATGGTGCAGAGTGGCGCGGTGGCCTAGAAGTGGAGCTCTTGCCTCAGAATCAGGAGGCTGTGAGTTCGATCCTAGGTAGAGGCAGATATTTCTCTCTCAGGGCACAATGAGAATTTATCTGCTGAACAAAACTCCGCATTGGCGACAGGAAGGGCATCTGGCCATTAAAACACTCTGCTAGCTCCATTCAGTCGCCCAGATTCCACCCCACAAGGGATGATGGGGTCCTTAAAAGATGATTATGATGATTTCTGTTTGAAATGGTTGAACTGGGTCTTTCCTGAGCAGAGGGTGAATTTGGATAGCCTCAAGAGGTCTTCCAAACGGAAGATTTTATAATCCTGTTTGATTTTTTTAAAAAAATATTTTTTATTGATTAAAAATACAAATAAAAAAAATACATTAAAACAACATACAAAACAAAGATTGATTCAGTCTTACGACTGACTCTTAAAACTATCACATCGGTGGGTTATTTTTCTATTGTTCTTATCTTTCTCTATGCATATCTATATTTACATATTTATATATAGAACATTATAATCCGCTGTTTATTTAGTTCTTTACAGTTCCTATTAGGTACTCAAAGTTATTTTCATGTTCCTATCTTTTCCTCCAGCCAGCTATACCATCTTTGCCCCACTAAATAGTAATCAGTATCATCTTTCTCTTGTAGTTCCTTTGTAAGCCTATCCATTTCTGCGCATTCTGTAATTTTTGCGATTATTTTGTTTTCTGTCAGTAATTGCTCAGATTTCCAATTTTGGGCAAAGAGTATGCGTGCTGCTGTTAAGATATGAATAATTAAGTATTTTATTTCTTTGGTATATTACTCCCAATAAAAAGATTTCCGGTCTCATTTCCAACTTCTGTTTTATAATTTCTTCAATCATTTTCTTTATTTCTTGCCAATATTGTTACGCCTTTTGGCATGACCACCAGAGATAATGGTATGTCCCCTTTTGTGATTTACATTTCCAACACATTGGAGATGTATTTGGGAACATTTTTGCCAGGTGCGCCGGTGGGAGGTGCCATCGGTAGAACATTTTGTACAGATTTTCCTTATAGGGTACAGACATTGTCAGCTTATAATTTACCTTCCATAATTTTTCCCAATTATCCAATTCGATGCTATATCCTATGTTTTTTGCCCAAGTTATCCTGTTTTCTTTAACCACCTCCTCTTCTAGTTTATATTTTATTAAATAGTTATAAATTTTGGTTATCATTTTCTCATCTGTACCTTGTAATATCTTATCTAATTCATTTGGTTCATTTTGAAATCCGAATTGTGCCCGATCTGTTTTATATCTTGATTCTATTTGCAAATATGGCCACCAACCAATGTCTATACCCTGATTTTTCTATTCTTGTCTCGTTTGTAAGTCTCCTTCATTATTCAATAATTCTTTGTAATTTCTCATTTTCTCTGTGTCTATGGCATTTGGATAAATCAATGCTTCCATGGTCAATAGCCATCACGGAATTTTGGTGTAATGCTGCTTTCTAATCTCCTGCCATGTTTTGTATAGTGATCCTCTAATAATATGTTGTTGGAAGTATCCGTGTTGTTTATCTTTTCCCTCCCTCAGAAATGCGTGCCAGCCTCGTAGTTCAAATCCCTCTAGGAGTAGCGTTCTTTTATTTTTGACGTCTATCCAGTCTCTTATCCAATTTAGCGATGCTGCTTTGTAATATAACTCCCAGTCCGGTAGGCCTAATCCTCCCTTTTCCCGGATATCTTGCAAACATTTTATTTTAATTCTGGCCTTTTTTCCTTGCCAGATATATTTTTTTGTTGTTATTTTATTAAGGTCCTTAAAGAAATCCTTTCCTGGCCAAATTGGAGTTACTTGAAAGAGGTAGAGTAATCTGGGTAGTATATTCATTTTTATAGATGCGATTTTCCCTAAAGATGACAGTTGTAGTTTGTTCCATGTTTCCAAATCGTTTTTAATTTGTTTCATCAGTTTAATATAGTTGTCCTCTCTAATTGATGTTGCTTTAGTAGTGAGCCAAATTCCTAGATACTTTAATTTCTTTACAATTTATATTCCTAGTTTGTCTTCTAACTTTGTCTCCTGTACCTTTGTCAGGTTTTTTGTTAGCGCTTTAGTTTTTTGTTTGTTGATCTTGAGCTCCGCCACTCTTCCATATTCCTCTATCTTCGCTAAGAGTTTGATTCCTTTTGTTTCCGGTTGTTCCAATATAAACATCACATCATCGGCGAAGGCTTGTAATTTATATTCCTCTTTTTGTATTCTCAGGCCTTTTATTTCTTCACCCTTCCTGACTTTGTTTAATAAAATTTCCAACGATATTATAAACAGTAGTGGGGATAGAGGGCATCCTTGCCTCACGCCTTTTTGTATATCCAAATTATCCGTCATGTCCCCATTAATTATAAGTTTTGCCGTTTGGGAGGAGTATACTTTTCTAATTGTTTGTAAAAATTTATCGCCAAAATCCATAGCCTCTGATTGTAATATGAGGAAGTTTCAGTTCAAGTTATCGAATGCCTTCTGTGTGTCTAAAAAAATTAAGGCTACCTGTTTATCGACTTTTTTCTCATAGTATTCAAGAACATTAATAATTGTTCTCATGTTGTTTTTAATCTGTCTTCTTGGGACAAAGCCGTTTCGATCTGAGTGTATGTATTTGTGAATAATTGTTTTCAATCTTTGCGTTATGACCAACATAAACAATTTATAGTCCACGTTTAACAACGAAATCGGCCTGTAATTTTAAACTTGTGTAGGATCTGTATCTTCTTTGGGGATGAGTGTGATAATGGTTTCAGTCCAAGATTTGGGAATTTCTGCTTCTAATAGTGCATCGTTAAAAACTTGAAGTAATAGCTCGTCTATTGAATACTGACATTTTTTATAAAATTCCGTTGGTATTCCATCTGGGCCTGGGACTTTGTTATTCTTCTGTTTTTTCCTTGCTTCTACCAGCTCAGTCATCGTAATCGGTCAATTTAGTACTTCTCTGTGGGTCTCCTCTAATTTTGAAATATTTGTTTTACGTAGATATTCCTTAATGTCTTCATCCCGGATCTCTTCTTGTTTATAGAGATTTTGAAAGAAATCTTTTACTATATGTTTTTTATCTGGGTTCATATGGTATATTTGTCTTGCTTCGTCTTGTAGCTGATATATTGTTCTCCTCTCTTTTTCTTTTTTCAGTTTGTACGCTAGCCAGCAACCTGTTTTATTTGCATACTCAAAGTGTTTCTGTTTTGCCAATTTGATTTTCTGTGCAATTTCTGTTTGCATAATTAAGTTAATTTTATGTTTAGCAAGGTTTAATTTGTCTTTTATTGTTTTATTATGGGGTTGTTTCTGCAATTCTAATTCATATATTCTAAGATCTTCTAATAAATTTTTCCTTGTCTGTTGTTTATCTTTGTTTTTCTTGGCCATATACGCAATAGTAAGGCCTCTTATATAGGCTTTAGTTCTGTCCCATAAGTTCTGGGGCGAGGTCTGTTCTTTAGTATTTATTTGGAGAAACATTTTAGTTTCTTTCTCAATCATCTGTTTGTATTCCTTGTCCTTTATTGTTCCGGTATCCATCATCCACCTCTTTTGCTTTCGATATCCTTTCCATACTATTTTTATGGTCTGCCCAGGTATTCGATGTTATTTCAATGTCCTTTATCTCCTTCCTAAGGTCTGAAGTCATCCAAGCCATGTCAATCCTAGACCATGACTGGTGCGGGCTCGAATAGTATGTATATTGTTTTGTTTGTTTATTTGCCTCTCTCCATGCATCATGTAGGTGTAATTCATCGACCATATCTTCGAAGGTATCTGGTAGTGTTTTCTTTCTGGTTTTACTTCTTTTATTGCTCTGGTAGCCTTTTTCTATGTCCATAATTGCGTTGAAGTCTCCTACAATGCAGATGTTTTCATATTCCAGGTCTTTAGTTATATTATGTAACTTCCAAAAAGACTGATCTGGAACTCATGACCACCCCAGCCACTGGCAAGAAATCCTGAAGTTCATAGTTCAAATTTTGGATAGCCGCTAATTCCCCACTTCTGTGCTTTTTCTGAGCTGCTGTCTTCTGGTATCTTGGACTACCACCTCCTTTATCCCCAATCAAGTCCAGATGTGATGCCTAAAGGCAACATTTTTATTTATTTACTTATATCCCGCCTTTATTCTTTTTACAAATAATTCAAAGCGGAGAATATATCTAACACGTACCTTCTCTCTCCTCTTTTCCTCACAAGAACAACCCTGTGAGGTGAGTTGGGCTGAGAGAGAGAGAGAATGACTGGCCCAAAGTCACCCGTGAGGTTTTTATGGCTTAAGGTAGGACTTGAACTTCTCCTGGTGCCTTAACCATGGTCAAACTGGCTCTCCAAATGTAGTTTTCATGAAAACAATATGGTTATTTTGTTTTGCCCTTACCTCCTTCTGGAAGGTTTACCCAACTTTATGACAGCCCTTAGATTATCTGGTGGTCTCCCATTCAGCCCTAGCTCTCTTAAAACCAGCTGAAGTCTTGTCACCACGACAACAAGGCTTCTCCCATTCTCTTCTTTGTTTTCTACAAAATCTCCTCTATCCCTTTTGCTCAGAACCCTGCATTTTCTTACTTCTTCCATGTCCATTCCACATTCCTGTAGAAAACAGTTCAGCAGCAGTCCTATGAAATGTTGTTGTTTTTATTTGTGAGAGCCTCGAGGGCTTTCATCATCAGGTCTGTGATCTGCAGGGGGGATGAGATGCTCACCAAAGGCCTACCTGAGAGAAGAAAAGGAGACCATGCAGAGATGCATCAGGGTTATGACTCCCTTCTCCCTCTAAGCCAAGGGGGCCCTTAAGAGCTTTTGACCCAGATTTGGAGAAAGGACACCATGCAGAGAGGCAAGACTTATTCCATGTCAGGGGTGTCAAACCCAAGGCCTGTGGGCCTCATCTGGCCTGCGACATGGTCGGATCCGGGCCACAGGGCCCTCCTGGAAAATATAAGGGGCCGGCCTGCGTTGCTTCAGCCCAGTCTACCCAGTGTGAAGAGGAAACATTGGGCAAGCCTGTCTTTGGCCCAGTCTACCCAATGCGAAGTGGAAACATGCCAGCAGTTTGGGGAGTGGTGTAAGATGGCCACACCCACCTGTTGGCGACGCCCAGTGAGTGGCGTCAAGATAGCCATCCAGTCGGCCACCCCCCCCCATCCCCTCCCCGAGGTCAACCACAGCCCTGATGCGGCCCTGAATGAAATTGAGTTTGGCACCCTGTTCCATGTCATCCATCATGTGATATTCGGATGTGGGTCTGAAGGGACATAATAATAGTGGAATAGGTAGAATTCCTGGGACATTATAATAACTTGCTATTTTACTTCTGTAAGAATTGTTTTGCTCCTGTAAGAATTAGAATTGCCTCTGCCATTTGCTTCTATCAGTGATCTAACTCCTGTTATCTTGTTTTTCTGTACAAATCAGTGCCTGTTGCGGGGTATGTCATGGCCTGGCAGGGTTACATCGGGCATATACCTGTGTTGCTAAGCATTCAGCCCCCCTGTTCCTTGCTGCACAGCCAATGCAGGGTTTTGGTTTTAAAATTTGACATGGATTTTAAATTGGAATTTTAATCTATATGGGCCAAATTTTATATAATTTATTTTAAATAATTAGTTTTAACTTTTTTGTATAATTGTTTTATTATGGCTGTTCACCGCCCTGAGTCCGAAAGGAGAAGGGCGGTATAAAAGTTTAATTAAATAAATAAATAAAATAAATACAAGGAAGGCATGGGCCGGGGAGCCAGAATTGGGTACTAAGCTGATGTCTCTGAAGTTATAAAAGGACGCCATACCTTCCCCAAGGTGTGGCCTTTCACTGCATTCTCTTGCCTGTATGTTGTGAAATGGTCTACCCAATTCTTTTTTGTACAAATAAAAGCTGATATTTTTTCCAAGCCTCTTCTTGGGTCTCTCTCTTTCGCATTCTGGTGACTCAATACATTATGGGATCTTATAGGTCAAAAGAAGCCAACATGGCAGCTGCAACTGCCTGCTCCTAGACATTGTGCCGGACGGATGTCCAAACACCAGCCTTTGGATCATGCCGTCCCCACTGTTCTATTGACTTTTTTGACCATCAGGGAACACCAAGGACTCCATAGTCCTCCTCCTCCTCTCCATCTCCCTCTTCTTTCTCTCCACTTTCTTCTCCTCTTCCTCCTCCTCCCTCCTTTTCCATCTCCCTCTCTCTCCCCCCCTCCTCCTTCTCCTCCCTCTCCCTCTCTCCTCCTCCTTCTATCTGCAAACCCCATTCCCTCCTAGCACTTATGTTACCTAGCAGGGTAATGAAACATATGCAAGCAATCAGCCAAGCTCAGAGAGCACTAAGAACCCCACCCGTCTGGCATTGCCTGGCACCATCAGCAGGCCCAGTGTGTGGGGGGGAGGGGTGTTTGTGGGGTGGGGTGCATTCGGCCTTGTTCTGATGGCTTTGCTAAAGAAACATTTGCAGAGGGAAAAATAGAAGGCCGAACTCAGCCGTGCTGTGTAGAGTGGCAAAAATTCTTGCTAGAAAGGAGAAGCAAACTCAGTAGAGAAACTCCACAAACACATACACACATGCATGCATACACAAACACACTTCACAAAGCATCAGGGCATTTTCATTTAGGGATGCCCACAAAGTATATTTTTTTACAAAAACAACATTTGTTAAAACCATAACATAATTCTTTCGATCAAACACTGCTACTCCCTTCTCTTCTCTAACTGATCAGGAATAAAACAGTAACAATGACTACTTTACTTGGCCAGTTATAAGTAGTCCTCAACTTCCGACCACAATTGGGCCCCAAATTTCTGTTCCTAAGCAAGATATTTTTTAAGCGAGTTTAGCCCCATGTTACGATTTTTTTTCTTACCACATTTGTTAAGTGAATTGCTGCCGTTGTTAAGTTAGCAACACAGTTGTTAAGTGAATCTGGCTCCCCCCTCTTGAGTAAGAGCGTCCTGGTTAAATACAAAAAAGTTAAGTTATTATCTTGAAAGACCAGCCTACTTGAGAGAATTCTTGTATAAGACCATCTGCAGAGGTTCAAGTCCAGTTGTCGTGAGTGCAGTCATGCAGAGAGTTGAGTTGCGGCTTTTTGCCCCAACTGGAGAATTTGGGACGAATTCCCTGATAAGGGGAGAAATTGAATCTTTTACAACAGACATCCTCAAACTACGGCCCGCGGGCCGGATAGGGCCCACCGACCCAATTTATCTGGCCCGCGGAGTGGTGGGGTTTGGCTACATCCCTTGCCCTGCCCCTCGCCCCTCTCCTCCCAATCACTCCCCGCGTGGCTGGCTTTTCCCGGCTGATAGGGACCCTGGAGAGGAGGTGCCTCGCCTACCACAAGGCTGCGCTGCCTACATCACCCCTCCTCCAGCTGCCACCTTTATCTTCCACTGTCCAGCCGCACTTCTTACTTCTGCTCGTTTCAACGGTTCAATGCTCACCACACTACTGCTGCCACAAAGGTAAGGCCAAAGGGCGCGGTTGGGTGGGGGACAGCCCACAGACGGAGGGGTGTTGCCGCCGGCACAGCCACGTGCTCCTGGGCTGGAGGGTGGGCGGGTGAACAGCTGTGGCCGGCTCCGCTTGTCCCGGAGAAGAACCGACTTCAGGACCTCCCTTCTAGCAACCGCCTCCTTCTTCACATGGGATTGCCCGGCAGCTTCACACGGGATTGCCCGTTTAGGCCAGGGCAACTTTGGGAAAGAGACAGGATAGGCTCTGATGCTGCCATCTCCCATGCACTCTCCTCCCTGCTGCCGCTCTGGCCACAGTCTCAAAGATTGGGAGGACCATGCGGGAAGAGAAAAGGCAGCGAAACTTGCAAGCGCGGAGACAGGAGAACAAAGCAAGTGAGTGAACCTTCAGCCTGCCGGCTGGCCTCTTTCTTCCCCCTTGCTCCCAAGGAAAGCCCTCTGGAACAGCAGCGGGAGCATACGTTGCTGCGAGAGGAAGAGAGGTCCAGTGAGACGCAGACGCTTTCCGGCTCCCCTCGTCAGAGAAGCATCAACCTCGCACTCTTGGGGGCTGGGATGGGGAGGGGGAGAGAGAGGCAGCGCTTTCTGGGAAGGCAGGCCAGTCTAGTAATTCTACATTTTCCTTCCCCCATCAATTAAGGGGGCAGGCAGGCTACTATAATTGGTAGTCTAGTTCAGCCCAGGACGGCAGAGGAGGCCCTTGCTTGGGTCTCATGGCTGCTGCTTCAGCCACAATCTTGGCAATGGAGCTATTGGGGAGGGGGCAGAGGAATCAAGTCCAAAGGAGAAGCACCCTTTTTTCTTCTTGTCTGTTCTGGCACTGAGTAGCAGGAGGGAGAGCAAAAGGAGCCTGTGCTGGTTGGGGGACTTGGCCGGGGAACAGTCCCAAGTATGCGGGAGGTTGCTGCTGAGGGGTTGCTGTTTCCAGGTTCGGGAATAGACATAAACCTTGCTCCTTTGCCTCTCTAAGGAGGCCCAGCACTTCGGCTGAGTCCCTTGCTTCCCACCCACCCAAAACAAGGAGAGGCAGTGCCTTCTCTGGTTTGTTCTACTTGTTGATTGTAAGCTCCTTGGGGCTGAGAAGACTTGCTGCAAAACTGAGTTTCCTGAAGTGGACCACTAGACTCCTAAACAACTAAAAAAAATAAGTTGTCTAGTAAAAAGAAAAGTCGATCAAAAGAGCAACATGCCAACAAAATAGGAGCCTCGGTGATGCAGCGGACTAAGTGCTGTTAAGTGCTAGCACTTAGCTACCAGCTGCCTGCAATTAGTGCGAGTTCAAATCTCACCAGGCTCAAGGTTGACTCAGCCTTCCATCCTTTCGAGGTAGGTAAATTGAGGACCCGGATTGTGCAGGCAATAAGCCAGCTTTGTATAGAACAACACCGCTTAGGGGGGCCCAAAATCCCTAATAAGCAGGTATATACATAAAAGTATGCAGGCTATTGCTATAATGCATTGTAAGCCGCCCTGAATCTATGGGGAAGGGCGGCATATATATATATATATATA